>VXAU01001354.1:1346260-1413583 GCA_013399695.1 Formicarius rufipectus | reverse complement strand
CCCCCCGGGGGGGGAAGGCGCCCCCGCCGCAAGGTTCTCACCGGCGGCCAGTCCAGGATCGGCGGGCGGTGTCGGGACAGCGGGGCGATGTCGCGACAGTGGGACCCGCTCGGCACCACCCGCGCCGGTGTCGCGAGCAGTTCTGACGTCAGCGAGGTGCGCCTGCGCGGGGCGGGGGCAGCGGGGCGGGGCTCGGGAAGGGCGGTCGCTCCCGGGCGTCCCGTCGGGAATGGTCCTCGGGGGCGTTTGCCTCTCTGGACGGGCTTTGGAGAAATGCTGGCGGCTGCGAGGTGTTCTGGCGCAGAAACGTGCTCGTAACCACTGCGGCCTGATGTCTGAGGAGCTCGCTGTGGTGGTCACGCGAAATAACTTTGCCGAAGCTGATTTGGAAGTGAAAGTGGGTGTTTGCGAGTGGAATGGCCTTCCGGAGCTGTGTGGAATGCGGTGTGCACGGCGGTAACTGGTGGCCCTTACAAACGCAGCTGCTCGGCCTCCTCCGCGTGTCGGCTTTATCCATCGCGTCCTGGCTGGAAGCTGTCGGGAAGGGGAACAATGTGTTGCTTCCGTGGCTGTCGCGCTGTTACAAGTTGTACCAGAGTTTGGACATCTGTGCCCGATTACTCTCTTTGCATTAGGAATGAAATTTGAGGAGGAACTTCTTTGCATTTGAGGGTGACAGAGCCCTGGGACAGGCTACCCAGGGAGGTCGTGAAGTCTCTCCCTCTGGAGACATTCCAAGCCCACCTGGATGCTCTCCAGTGTCACCTGCCCTGGGTGACCCTGCCTTGGCTGTGGGTTGGGCTAGGTGATGTCCAGAGGTCCCTTCCAACCTAATTCTGTGATACTGTGAATTCTTTGTCTGGTAACATGGTTTGTCCTAGAGGTTTAAAAACGCCCTAAAAATCTTTATTTTCGACTTGACAAAGTAGTTACATTCCTGTGGTCTTTTTTTAAGAAAATAAACCTTTTTTTTGGTTGTTGTTTTACAGAAATAGGTTTATTTTCTTCTGTGCTCTTGCTGCAGTGCTCAAAATGCAGATGAATGAGTTACTTGATGGTCTTAAAAGAAAAATAATGGAAAATGCCACGTTTTCAGTAGATTCTCCTCTGATGTAATCATCTGACAATGGCAGTGATTAAGTGTGTGTGCATCAGTGGACTTGAAACCGTGTTTGCAGAACTGACCATGTTACCAGTGTGATATGTCCTCAGTCACAAATTTGATACTCGAGTATTTGGAATTTTAGCAGACTTGCATTCTGGTTTTGTGTCAATTTTAGTATCCAGTGCTGGCAAACTTAGCTGATGTTGAGGAGGCGAGGTGAAAACACAGAAGGCAAAACAATGAGGTTTTCTTCTAAGACAAACAAAACAGGAATACAAACAAATTCTCAATGTGAAGAGGTATAAGCTTTTCAGTTGGTTTTGAGGCACTTTCCTTATTTTTCATCAGGTTCTGGCAATGACATTTAAGAGAACTGTGTTTAGAATACCTGAAAAATCATTGTACCCCTAGCCCCATTTCCACATTTATATATTCTCTATTATATTCAGTTTTTGCAATGATACCATGTGAGACGAAGTTTCATACCTCAACCTTTTGTGCAATGGTAAATTGTGGTGTCAGGGTAGTTTCACCTTTCTAATTCCTGTGACTGTAGTGCTTGTCTGCTGTAATTCCAATACCTTTAGCAGAGATAACCAGATTAAGGACTCATGAACTACAAGAAGTACAATCTTCAGAGTGAAGTCAGGTCAGGTGGATGAGCTGATTTAACAGTTGCTCACTCCAGAAAATGAGGTTTCACTTCTTCTTCCACCCCTTGTTGATGTCCATCTGAACCCCTGCTGAGCTAGGACATCTCACTAAGACAGCAGAAAGCTGCTCTGATGTGGTTTAAGGTTTAGGGTTTTTTGTTCGTTTGTTTTTCAAACTAGTATTACTCTTATGCCAGATTATTAATTGCAATAGCTCACAAAGAGCTCCAAAGTCTGCTTGAGCCAGCTTAATATAGGAGGGTTGGGAAATTCAACTTACTGATCACTCAAATATTTAATAGCCACAACAGTGAATTGAGTCTGCATGTTTTCACTAAAAGCATTACCATTTTCTCGCAATTCCTGACTGGTGTCTTACTTCTGAAGCTGTGTTTTTCGTTTAGCATGTTATTCCCCTAACATGTGCACTCCTTTATTGCCATGATGAAGGTGTTGTTCTAAATTTTTTTAAGTGTAAAAATAACTGAATAGATTGACCAGTCAGGATTGATTGAGATACATTGTCTTCTATTATCATTCGATCTGTCCTTGTTAATAAATTTATTTCTTCACTAGCTTTTCTACTTTGCTCAGGCATGGGATGATACTTTAGGTAGTAATGAGATAATAAAGACAGTAGTTCAGTAATCTGTTGTCATGGGGCTTATTTCACTTCACGTTTTTTGAATCCTCCTTAGTATTAAGTCTGCTTGAACTTCTGGAATTTCTTTGATATTCCAAAATTTGTCAAGCCTTTATATTGAGATTGTTTTTTTTTTTTTAAAGGACAGTTAAGTATACTGAAAAAAAACCTACTGAACTTTCTTCAGTCATGAGTGGATTGGAGAATACTTGGTTAATATTTTCAGAATAGGAGTATAACATCCTTACCAAGTACAGGGGAAAAATACTTGATGTACATTGCTTTATTTTCAGCTTAGACACAGACATTCATTATCTGTTTCTAGTAATGGTTCTATGTCATGAATAGTTATTATATGTTTATGTGTTGTTTTATATTTTGATAAAAGTCTGTATTTTATACCAGAAGCAAACAAACTGTTCCATCATGAAAACACTCAGTCATTTAAGAAAACCAATGCACATTAGCAAGGGGAACTAGAAGTAATTGTATGGAGTATAAGCAAACAAGGAAAAAACCCTAGTAGTTTTATAATCATTTTGGAAAAACAAATAATCCTAATAAATAAAACATGTCAGACAGTAGTGATGTCAGTTTACATGTCCTTTTAATTAACATACCACACCAACCTCATTTTCTTGTTGTAAACTGGGGAAACTTGCTTGTGTACTGAATTATCTGTCTACTGTTTTGAGACTGTCTAGGCTACTGTATGCAGTTCAGGGATGTAGCAGAGAAATGATCTGTCAAAATTAACAGCAGTAGCTCAGTATTTTATTTGTAGAACAAAGAGTGCCTGAAAAAGCCAAACAACGGAAAAAAAAATAAAAAAAAAATCAACTAACAGAGGAAGAAACCAAAAGGGGGAGAGCACTGAAGCACCGATAAAGGGTGGTGTTGAACACAGCAGTAGGCGCAGAACGTGGGAATGTTGGTGTGTGGATACCTTCCCTTGTCTGCTAGACCAAAGGTACCGAGGCATTTTTAAGGCCTGAAATAACAAAAAGAGCAGGGAGCTGGAGGATCCGTCTCGCTAGTGGAGACACAAATAAATATTACAGCTGAGCAAATAATTGACCACAAGGGCTTGGAAAACTGGGTGTTCACTTTTTTCTAACGAGGGTGCTCATACAGTTCAGATTTTTAGGTGTTTTTTCCTTCCCAGAACGATGTATCTGTAATGTATACTGAATTGCATTACCCTCTCAGTGCGAGCCGCCAGCCCGCCGTGTCCATCGCGGGGCGGGCACAGCCCTGCCGGGGGGCGCGGCCACCGCCCGGGACCGGCTTCGCTCGGCCCCCGCACCGGGGAATCCCCGGGCTCTCCTCCCGTGCCTCTGGCAGTGACCCCGGGCGGGAAGAACGCCAGGGATCCGCGCTGCGTTGTGCCTGCGGGGCAGCTCACTGCCCCAGTCAGAATAATGAATCCTACTAAATCATCAATCCTCCGTCCACTCGGCCTGTGGATAACAGCGCAGGCTGAAGCACGACTGAGCCTCCCCAGCACAGCACCGGGAAGCCCCGCCCCGCGCCCGGCCAGAGCCGCCCGCATCCCTTTCTCCCTCAATCTCTGCCTCCCTGCGCCTGTCCGTCTTTCCCTCCGTCCCTCCCCCGGGGGGGGACGAAGGGGGCGTCGCCGCCGCCGCCGCCATCGCCAGGGCCGGTTGTTGTCAGTGCCTGGCAGCGGGTTAGGGCGACGGCGGTGAATGAATTCTCCGGGCGGCCGAGGGAAGAAGAAGGGCTCAGCCGGCTCCAGCTCCGCGCCTCCGGCCGCCGGCGCCTCTCCCTCCTCGCCGCCCGGGCCGGCGCCCCCCGTGCCGCCGGCGGCGGGGGCGGCGACGGCAGCGGCGTCCCCGCACAAGCGGAACCTGTACTACTTCTCGTACCCGCTGTTCGCCGCCTTCGCCCTGCTCCGCTTCGTGGCCTTCCAGCTCGGGCTGCTCTTCGCCTGGCTCTGCGAGCGCCTCTCCCGCGGCGCCCTCATGGCCGCCAAGGGCAGCAGGGCCGGGGCCGGCGACGCGCCCGAGCCCGGCGGGGCTCCCGAGACGGTGCGGGCCTGTCACAAGCGGGCCTTCGAGTGCATCTCCATGGCGCTGCGCATCGACGAGGACGAGGCAGGTAGGCAGGGGACACGGCGCCGTGCTGCTCGGGCAGGGCCTTCCCGCCCCGCTTGCCGCTGAGGGCAGACAAAACCCGCTCGCCTGAGGGGTGCGGCCTGCGGGGATCCGGGCCGTGTCCCCTTTGCCGTACCCCCGGTGCCGTGCCCTATGCCATGTCCCCGGAGCCGTGCCCGCCCCTGCCCTCATGCCGTGGCCATACCTCGGCCCCATCCGTCCCTGCCGCAGCCGGCAGGTGCAACTCGGAGCGAAAAAGCTGTAAGCCTTTTGTATTTCGCCCCGGTAACTTTAAAGTTTTCGCCGCGGAGGTGCTGGGTGAGGCGGATAAGAACCGGGGCGAGAGGCGGTGTTGAGTGTCAGAGGGCTTCGGTTTCGCCGAGCCTGCCGGACAACAAAAGCAACAAGGACAATAACGAGGGTGCATCGTTTAGTGTGCTGCCTGACAAATAAAGCAGGTGCTGAAGCGAGTCTTCGGGAAACTTGACCCCCAAAATGCCCATTTGGAGTTGTCTTGACTTTTAAAGAAACAAATATTTATTTGTATTTTTTTAAACAATTTTCTTAAAATGTTTGACATGCTTATCTTGAAAAACCTAAAAATCTATCACTGTGTGACCGGAAGACCTTAAGAAGAATGTTTTAGGGTTCAGGTAAATAAAACACAAGAGTGAGGCTTTTTGTTTTTAAGTTCAGAGCATTAAAAAAAAAAAAAAAAGCCAAACAAAAAACAAACACATTTGCTACTGCATTCGATTTAGCCATTTACTTTAAACACAGTAGCACATTTCTGCCAGCAACCAAAAGGTAGGCCNCATCGCCATGGCCGGTTGTTGTCAGTGCCTGGCAGCGGGTTATGGCGACGGCGGTGAATGAATTCTCCGGGCGGCCGAGGGAAGAAGAAGGGCTCAGCCGGCTCCAGCTCCGCGCCTCCGGCCGCCGGCGCCTCTCCCTCCTCGCCGCCCGGGCCGGCGCCCCCCGTGCCGCCGGCGGCGGGGGCGGCGACGGCAGCGGCGTCCCCGCACAAGCGGAACCTGTACTACTTCTCGTACCCGCTGTTCGCCGCCTTCGCCCTGCTCCGCTTCGTGGCCTTCCAGCTCGGGCTGCTCTTCGCCTGGCTCTGCGAGCGCCTCTCCCGCGGCGCCCTCATGGCCGCCAAGGGCAGCAGGGCCGGGGCCGGCGACGCGCCCGAGCCCGGCGGGGCTCCCGAGACGGTGCGGGCCTGTCACAAGCGGGCCTTCGAGTGCATCTCCATGGCGCTGCGCATCGACGAGGACGAGGCAGGTAGGCAGGGGACACGGCGCCGTGCTGCTCGGGCAGGGCCTTCCCGCCCCGCTTGCCGCTGAGGGCAGACAAAACCCGCTCGCCTGAGGGGTGCGGCCTGCGGGGATCCGGGCCGTGTCCCCTTTGCCGTACCCCCGGTGCCGTGCCCTATGCCATGTCCCCGGAGCCGTGCCCGCCCCTGCCCTCATGCCGTGGCCATACCTCGGCCCCATCCGTCCCTGCCGCAGCCGGCAGGTGCAACTCGGAGCGAAAAAGCTGTAAGCCTTTTGTATTTCGCCCCGGTAACTTTAAAGTTTTCGCCGCGGAGGTGCTGGGTGAGGCGGATAAGAACCGGGGCGAGAGGCGGTGTTGAGTGTCAGAGGGCTTCGGTTTCGCCGAGCCTGCCGGACAACAAAAGCAACAAGGACAATAACGAGGGTGCATCGTTTAGTGTGCTGCCTGACAAATAAAGCAGGTGCTGAAGCGAGTCTTCGGGAAACTTGACCCCCAAAATGCCCATTTGGAGTTGTCTTGACTTTTAAAGAAACAAATATTTATTTGTATTTTTTTAAACAATTTTCTTAAAATGTTTGACATGCTTATCTTGAAAAACCTAAAAATCTATCACTGTGTGACCGGAAGAACTTAAGAAGAATGTTTTAGGGTTCAGGTAAATAAAACACAAGAGTGAGGCTTTTTGTTTTTAAGTTCAGAGCATTAAAAAAAAAAAAAAAAGCCAAACAAAAAACAAACACATTTGCTACTGCATTCGATTTAGCCATTTACTTTAAACACAGTAGCACATTTCTGCCAGCAACCAAAAGGTAGGCCTTTAGGGGCATGCTGTACTGTTCTATAAAATTCTCTAGAAACGCTGGAATACCTTATTCTACACTTCTGAGTTGAGCTTTAGTGAAACTGCTGTCCTAGAGGAGGAGATGAAAAATGTAAGAGTAGGCCTTCAATGGAAGGTACATGCTGAGAACACCATAAACGCGAGGGATGTGTCTTGCTTTGCTTTGCGTTGACAATTTGGGAGTGGCAGTAGCGAGCTCTGGCAGAGAAAAGACCCCACCATGTGCAGCAAGGTTACCTAAGAATAGATGTACAGAGAGAGAGAGCATTGAGGATCACAGGAGCAAAGCATGAAAGAAGGTGAGGCAGCTTAAACTTTCAGTGTTGTTGATTGCTCTGGGAAGAGTAGCCAAGTCTTGTATTACCAGTACCTGTTCCACTCACTGTTGTGACCTGTAACTGTTGGTGGTTTGGAGGGAAAGCCCTTAAATACCAGTTTTAATAATGAACTTGCTTTATAGATGCCTTTAGATTTGTTGTATATGGATTAGCTGCACAGGTCGTACATCTAGTAAGGTAATTTTGCTGCTAACAGGAGCAGTTGCACAGCTGTTACTGCAACTGTAATGCACATTTCACTGAGAAAGAACTCACTTGACTGTAATGCATAGATTTATTATTTGTTTATCTGTTTCTGCTAGAGTACAACTCTATATTTGATTTATTGTTTTTAATCTTGAGCTTTTTATAACTTCCAAGAGAAAACCGTGTGTTAGGGATAGTACGTGAAATGGTTGGGATTTCTGAATTATGCTGTTAGTTAAGTGGTGTTTTTGCTTTTGGGGAAGCTGTGCGCACTTCAGTAATTTTGATAGCGCTTCTGGTAATTTTTTTATGCTTCTGAATTATTTGGGCAATTGTTTTGGTATTTTCACCATCAAGCTTGATGTCTCTTCCTGGGACTGAGAAGGTACATATGTTGGACTGACCCCTGCCATCAGCTAAGCATCCATACAGCTGCTTGTTTACACCCCTCAGTGGGGGCAGGGAAAAGCATAGGAGTAGCAAAAGTGAGAAAGGTGGTGGTGGGGGGGAACACAAAACAAAACAAAAAACCCCCACCAAACAGAAAACTGAGTGGTGGCTGCCTTGGAAGATAGCCCCTATCCAGTTATTCATCTACACAAGATTTTATTGATGAACATTATATTGTATGATACAGAATATTCCTTGGGCCAATTTAGGTCAGTCATCCTCATAGCTTTTTGTGCAGCCTCAGCCTACTCACTGGAAATCTAGCATGGAAAAAATAAAATCTTGAGGTTGTGCTGTTCAAGCAATACCTGAACCATTTCTCTGTTATCAATACTGTTTTAGTCACAAAACAAAAACAGAGCACCATTTGGGCTCTCTATAGAAAATCATCTCCATTCCAGGTGGACCCAATACAGCAGATCAACAACTTCCAAGGAATGTGACATTTTATTTTAATGTCATAATCACTGAAAACTTGTAAACCATTCTTTGTGGAGTCGGAGCACAACCTTTGCAAACATCTTGTTGTGATTTAGTGGTTTAAAAACTTCGACCAGTTAAAAGCTGGAAATGAAATTTTAATGACCTTGGCATGTTTGCAGCTGCTCCTCTGAACAGCAGAGCAAATCAGGCAATAGCAGAGGTGGCTGGAATCATCTAAAATTTGATCTCTATTTAGCTATAATTAGCAGTAGATTTATGCTGCAGTCAAAATTGTTTCTATGGGTGATGGGGAGAAGAAGATTAAAGTGGAAAAAAAGGCTAAAGAGAGGATCAAAGTAATTCAGGTTCAATGATTTAATTTCTCTAGGTTTTCCTTCACAGTCATGATACGTGAGGCTGGTGAAGAAAAAGGAAGTAATAAAATTATTCCCAAGGTGTGTGATGTTTGTGCAGGTAGGAAGGTGTTCCTGTGCTTTGTGTTGGTAAGACGAGCAGAGCGTGAAATTACCTGTGCAGGGGATCTTGCCAAATGTTACTATTAAAAGATTTTGCTTCTGGAGAGGAGCAAGAGAAAACCTTGAAGAGAGATCTAGAAATGTATTGAAATATTTTTACAGAAACTAACATTTGCTAGAAAAAAGGTTTGGGATTGAAGTTATCGAAAGATTTGAGTGCAGAAGCAATATAGTCACTGGTAACTGGCTCTTAGGAATATCTTTATGAAATGTTATGTCATCTGAAACTAGGGTAATGATATCTGAAGGCTTCATGTAGGCATTTTTTTGTGTTTTTTACCACTAGGATGTTGTTAATGCTGATCAGGTTTAGGTTGTAGTACCAGATGCGCTGTGTTCCTCTGCGGAAAGGCATGCTTAGTGTGACATGACTACCTTGTAAAAGTATGTTTCCATGTGTAGGCAAATATGTTTTTAATGCAGGCTATTTATAGAAGGGGAGCAATATGAAGTAGATATTAATAGGTCTTCAGTGGTTTGCTTACTGTCATCGTGTCCCATAACATAAATTAGGCATAGCCGTGTTCATGATTGTATTTACTGTTGTATCCATTTAGGACATAGTTGGTACAGAGGTGTACTTGCATTGTACTTCATGTGGAGGTTGACACACACCTTCAATACAGCAGTTTCATAATAGAATAAACAAAGAAACACCCTCATGATGAATGAGCTGCTCTATACAAAGTTTAACCGGAGAAGTGTTTCATCTCATTCATGTAGTACCTTAGACTTGTTGCTTCTCTTCTTGAGTTGCTGTGCTTCGAGTGTTACTTTGGTATTGGCTATCACTGGAAGATTAAGAGGTACATCTCTACTTGATGTTCCAGAAGTAAAAACTGTTAATTTCACCATTTCTATTGTGAATGAATTTGTGTAGGTGAGCTTTTTACCCCTTTTTTTTCCCCCTGGGGGACTTATCTTTTTAAGGCAGATGAAGAATTATTCTTAAAACAGGCAAAAGTGATTTGAGGCTGGTGTAGTACCTACTATTAATAGAAAATCTTATTTGAAACTTAAGTAGATATAAAGTTGACAGTGTCCCTTTAAGAGTTTCTTTAAACCATAGGATTTTGTTCAAATCTTGTTTCTTCCCTTACTTGTTTTATGCAGCATTATATGGAACCATTCCTAAGCTTTAATTCGTTACAGAAAATAATGGGTTCACTTCCTTTTTAAGCAGGACAAAAGGAACAAGCTGTTGAATGGTATAAGAAAGGAATTGAAGAACTGGAAAAAGGAATAGCTGTCTTAGTAATTGGTCAAGGTAAGCCAGTTTTGAGTTTTGTGGAACAGATTTTTGTTTATGGCTTCTTCAAAGTGAGAAATCAATATTGCTAAATATGGTAGGTGCTAGGAATGGTCTGCTGTATGAATTAAGTCATAGGAATGTTTCTTATTGCTGTTTTAGCTGTAGGTGAACACTGGTCCATTTCTCTGTTCTACCTTAATATTCTGTCTATAACGCATGCAAATATTGTTCCAAATATTTTCAGACTCTCCAAAAATCATAAGCAGTTCAAGAAAATTCTACAGTAAAACACTTGATTTCTTATATAATGGGAATGCTAAAACACAGAGTTCTGATTTGATTTTCCGAAGCTGACAGTTCATGTTCTCACTTAAGCAGAATTTTTTATTCCCTTCTATATAACTTGAAAAGAAACACCCCAGTTTGGAATAGTCTGACATTGTTTCTGAATAGTTTAGGCCAAAGTAACTGACCATTTCCAACAAAGGAAAAAAGCCATCTCTGAACGTGGAAACATTTTAACCTGTAGTGTAGAAGTAGGTATGTACCGTAGAGATGCAGGTGTATTGAAGGACTTGCTGAGAACTTCTGTCCTCAAAATAATAATGTAATTATAATAGTAAGAACTCTAGTCACCTGCCTCAATCCCAGATCTGTAAGTCCTTTTCCTCCTCAGCTATGTTTAGCAGTGTGTTACTTATGGGGCAATACCAATGACATTTGATAGAACCTGTGTATATTGCACAGTTTAAAAAAAAAAAAAAAGCTTGACTTGAGCAGACAATATTTTTCAGGAAGTAGTGGTATTAATATCTAATTCCGTGTGTTTTGAAATGTAAAGGGACACAGTCAACTGAATTTAAATCTGTTAATTTTGCCAAAGTGAGATCTTTTGAATTGTACTTGCCTCTCAGTCACTTTTCAAGCATTGTAAAAATCTTTTTTTATTTGACTTCTGTTCAGAGAAATGCAGTGACAAAGAATATATATTAGGTCATCATGAAATGTTAGACAAGGTGCAAAGCAGTGTTTGGGTTCCCACAACTCTATGAACAGTATTGTAAAGCAGATAGTGTCAACTCATTTTAAATTCTTGATTGAATAGGAAGCTTTAGAATTTTTTTCATTAGTTTAGTAACAATGTTCCTAAGTGGAGGGACTAGATTAGGGGTGGGAGGAAGAGAAGGGAAGGCTGGGGTGTCAGTATTTTATCACTTAAAATTAATTTGCCAGATTATGTTTTAACGTTGATTTTTCTTTGTAAGGTGATCAGTGTGAACGGGCTCGACGTCTCCAGTCTAAAATGATGACAAATTTGGCAATGGCCAAGGATCGCTTGCAGCTTTTAGGTACCAGTTACAATTCGTGACTTTGGAAAGTTTGTAATTATTTGCGTAACTTCGTGTAATGCATTCTTCTAAAATATGAATTTGATTTTTATAGGGGAGGAGTCATTATCTGTATAGAGTCTCTTTAGTTTTTATTTGAGGGTAAGTGCTGTTGATGCATTTTGAAAATGGAATTTCAGGTATAAAGGTGACTGAAAGGTCTTTGTTATAGTATGCTTGACTCAGTCAGGAGGTTTTGATTAACTTGTTGAAGTTAGTTCAGGATTTTTACATTGGAACTGTAGTAAAACTTGATATATTGATGAACATAAGTGCCGAGTATGCTTCCTACTTCATGTTCTGTTAATTTTACTGTCATTTAACATAAAGATTTTCCTTATTATAGGTATATAATAATTCTTTTGCATTATGTAGACCATAAGATTGTGAAATCCTAATTCCCTTGATAGTTTTTCTAATAGAGTTCTATTTTAAGACTAGCGGGTAAGATCACTTCTTTTTAGAAGCATAGTGTTGTATAGTTTTAGCTTTATTAAAATTAAATGTTCTGTAGTTCTTAATGGACAGATTAAAACAGGCAGGATTGGAAGTGGCAGCTTAACCATGCCTGATAAACAAAGACCACTCCCCTACTCCCACATCATGCAGCAAACCCACAGCTTTGTGTAGTGCGTCCTCTAAATGGAGAACTTTGAAAATGCTTCCAGTTCAATCAGTAAAATGAAGATAAAGATTATTTTTTTTTAATTGCTTCTTGAGGGTGAACTAACAAATCTACTTGAGTTTAACTTGCGTATCTGCAGCTTTAATATCTTGCACTCTGTTGTGTGGAGTTCTACTAAGTTATTTTCCTAGGTGCATGTAGAGCAGACAGGAAAACTTGTATTCTTTTCTCCTCTTATATTTTGTGATTCGGTAGTGATTGACAGGGAAGTTGTGACAACCACAAGAAAGTGAGTCCCTTTTGTTTCCCTTGAGGTCTTGGTACCTTGGTCCTTAGTACTTTTTGAAAAAAAATTGAAGGGAGGATGGGGTGAAAGAGGTATGTGTCTTCTGTGCTCTAACATGGATGTTTGTTGGTACAACGTTAGTATGTGCATAAAAGGTATTTTCTCCTCATTAGGGTTAAAGGCTGTGTCCTGGAGGTAGTATAAACTAGGGAACAATAGAGAGAAAGTGATTGCATGTTAACAGTCTTTGATAAGGTGTGGCTTGTTCCAGACATGCTAATTGCAAGTAACTAGAATTTCTTTTAAAAATAGACTGTTCTTTGAAACTTGAACTGACAATGTCTTTATTTTTGTGGGTATTGCTTCATCCTTGCTTTTGTTGTCACTTGCCGGGACTTGGCTTGAAAGAAAGAAAGGGTTAACAGCACAATAAAAGCTAAAGTTGAACTGCATTCATCTCTACTACCAAAATGTGCGATCACATGGTATTTATCTGTTACATTGAGAGTGCAGATTGAAAGGTAAACAGAACAGTGTTTATTACATAAGTTGATGTAAAGTAGTCTTTTAAGTAATCAGAAGTTTAGTACTTTGTTCTGCTTAGGTTCTTGTTAAGTTTTCACTGAGGATTTGCTTCAAACAATGTACCTGAAAGCAAAACTTGGATTAAAAAAGAAAGTGAAATCATGTACCCTGTAGGAAGGAAAAAGGTGTGGTTTGGAGAGATGTTCCAATGGACTTAATTCCCTGTGAGTTTGACCTATTTGAGTAATGTTTTTATACCAGCTTTCAAGAACTGACAGCATCTCTGTCCCTTGAAAATGCTCAGTACTGCTTTCTTTCTTTCTTTTTTTTTTTTAAGTGTGTTGGTGCATCGATGCAAGTTTAAAGTTGCATGGCCTCATTGACAGCAGTAGGATGTCTGATCACGCACATGTATTTTCACCATGTATCATCAAACCACTGGTGCCTTTTAATGCTGGAACAGGATGGAGCTACTTACCCGGATGGCGGGTTTTCTCTTTTGAGCCCTGGTTTGGTTTTTTTTTTTGAGTCTAGATGACTGTAGCTTACTCTGTTTGAAGCTGTAATGTGACACAGTCTGAAAGCTCAAGTTGCTACTGGTGTGTTTCAGAGCACCTCAAGGTTCCTCAGTCACTTTGTCAGCCTGCTGACAATATTGGGTGGTTCCAGCTGTCAGGGGATTTTCAAGTTCTACCGTTTGGATTGGTGGCAGCCCCCGTTTTTAACATAGGTGTGTTAGTTGTGTGGTTACTCAGATGAGTGGCTAAATCTAGTACTGGTGATCTTCACAGACCTTATCTCTCCTGGTTAACTGATCACTTATGTTAGAGTCATTACATTTGATATATTTAGAAAGACATGGGGATATTTGTTTTCTGTAGTCAATACATAGAACTTAGCATTTTGTTGTTCCTGAAAACAGAGAGCCACAATGTCCAGTGAAGCATTATTCAGATCTAGAGTTATTTATGTTTTACCTGTTTGTATTCTCTCATTTCAGAGAGACTTTCCAAATGGGGACAGACTTTTGTCACCACAAGTGCCTTTCTGTGTATTACGTAAAGCTTCAGTATTTTGATTAAAGGGTGCACGTGACACGTAATTCAAATATCTTCCATCAATATCCACTTTGGAGAATATTGGTATTCCTCACTGCTACCCATGTGTACATAGGGTCTTCAATGGACATCTTTAGGGATCTTCCACTTTCTTGGAGGCAGTGGTGTTTTTTGCTTCAGGATTGTATTACGGGGTGACATTTTTTTTTAGAAATCAGTTATCTGGAACTCAAGGTTTAGTGTTGTTTAAGCAAGACAATGGCTGTCGCCTGCACCCACAAATGGCTACAGTGCTGTTTATTTGGTAGGTTTACGTCAGCATTGTATCATCAAGGAGAAATAATGAAAGAGATTCTGTAAACTCTTTTTTTCAATGTCTGGAAGCAGAGAGAAGTCATTTAAGTGGCAGGTGATGATGTCCTGTTAATTCTCTGGAATAATATGTAGTAGTTCAATTTATCTTTGATATTCCAGAGGATCTTACAGCTACACTGTCACTAAAGAAGTGTGATGTGTTTGCTTTTGGGGATATTATATGCAATACTAAAATTGCATGTTAATATGTAATGAGAAGGCAGTGTGTGAATTGAAACTGGACAGCAGTTGGATTACACTTTTTTTCTTTTTCATTAGAGTTCTGGAGCTCCTGAATATGTGGAACTAGCTATGCTGTTGTTAATTGTAGGAAAACCCTAGTGTCAAATTGTAGCCTTGAAGCAAATAGCATTTCCTGAATCCTTTCCCAGGCCAACTGATCTTGCTATGGACCCTTGCTATAAAGCTCTTTTTGTAAATCGCAGAAAAGTTCTCCAAAGCATAACTGATTATCGAGTATCTTGGAAAGTTTATTAATATTAATTTTGCTTTTTGAGCTTCTGTATGCACTTTGCATGCACTGGGCAGAGAGTAGCCTGTTCCGCTGTCTCCTTTGGTAGTGCTGCATCCACTAAAATGGTACACTGTCTTTGCAGTTAGTTGTACTGAAAGGACTTTCCTTACATCTCTCTGGAGGAAAGCTTATTAGGGTAACTTCTTGGAAGTTGCAAAGCTTGTGGTTGTTTGTAAGCTGTTCTTGTGTGACTGATATTTCTTTGTTCTAATGTGTCCGACTCTTCAATGCTTTCAACTTTAAAGAAACCTTGGGTGCATATACTAATCTTGAACTTTAGCTTTTCGTATTTGTCTGTGGCTACTGAGTTTTCACCTAAACAGCATCTTGTTCCATATGAATATTATTACTAAGCCATTACTTAAACTATGAGGTGTAGAGACTATTCAGAAAAGTGAAACAGTGAGTGATCAGGAGCAGGAAGAAGAAGAAAGGAGAAAGATCTGTAATTGATAAAGAAGCGTAAGGAGACGGGTGGTCGTGCTTGTTGATTGTACAACTTGCAAGCTCTGAATGGCAATTCTTCCTCCGGACAGGGCAGTTACAGTCTTGAGTGTGCATATTTTCAGTAGAATCTGTCTGGTTTTGCAATATGTGCTTTCATGTTGCCAGGGGCTATTGCTCCTCTACTTGGCCATCTCTTTTCCTGCAGCTTCTTGGTACTGTTACTTCTTGGAGGTGAGCAGAAAAAAAAGAGGGAGACAGAACAAGAGCTTGCAATGTATGCTTTGCATCCTTACAAACCATGTTTTGATTTTAAAACCACACGATTTGTGTGAAATAAGGGTGGGAGAAGCAGTAAAGTGCTCCAAAAGTAAGGCCTAGAGGTTTTTAACTGCAGTGGGAAAAGCAGGAGTGGTAGCTGAGCTGCAGAGAATAAGTAGTCCTTAATTATTTTTTGTGTTGTTTTCAGCCTTACACCTCTTTGACTTATGGTTTGACTGGTTTTCATTACTTCTCAGAGTTAATTTCTTTCTCCTTAATCTTTAACACTGTGTTGTATTCAGATGTTTCTGAGGTTAATCCTCCTAAAGAACTCTGTTTGCATGGCAATTTTATTGACATAATTTCATGGCAATTATATTTCTAAATAGAAATCCTAAAAGACATCGTTGCAATGTGTATATATATTGTTTTGCTTTAAGTTTGAGGTTTCTTTAAAATGTTTACTAGCTGTTACTACTTAAGTGAAACATTTAACATGCAAGGAAGAGGTGACTCCTTGCAGTTGGTCAAAAATAACACCTTGGGGAGGACTTTCATACATGGATTACCAACACAAATATTTAGTAAATTAAATAGATTTAATCCTGAACATTGCTTTTAAGTAACCATCATCACTAGACTGGAAAGATTGTTGTAATTAACTCAGCCATAAATGGTGAGCTTAAAAGCTATTTTCAGTCATGCTCATACTAACAGAATTTTCTTACAACTTTGCTAAGGTGTAGAATAGATAGAAATAGTCCTTTTATCTTTAACTATAACAAAGCCAAACTTGACATTTGTGTGTTCAACATACATAAATTTTCTTGGTTCATTTTTGGTTTTTTGTTTGTTTATTTTGTCCTTTTTCCTCCCTCCCCCTCTGTCTACTATGTAGAGAAGCTGCAGGCAGTTTTGCAAATTTCCAAGCCGCAAATGGAGGTCTATAATGACAGTACTAACCTGGCATGCCGCAATGGACATCTCCAGTCAGGTGGGTTTGGTTTTACCAGCACCTATTGAGGGGATGTCTCTCAGTTTCTGGTGTATTACAGGGAAAAATAATGCAATGGTATATTCTGACCCCACCAACTTTAAAAAAATTGCTTTTATTTCTGTTTTTTGAAAGTTTGGTATGAAATGCATCCCATCCTTTCCATGGCTTTGACAACATTGTTTTATTTTGTAGTATTCAGTTCTCTTAAAATGACTGTTCTAGAGTTCAAAACTATTTACTGAAACAAAGGTTTTGAAAATACTTCTCATGCTATAATTTTCAAGGAATTAAACCCATTTTAGAATGTGTCAAAGTCAATGTCAGATGTAGGTTATATATTGTGCCTGCATAAGTAATTCTTCCTTTATGATATTGTGAGAGTGAATATGCATTTGTGTTAAGCTACTTTAAATTTCAGGGGCTTTTATGCCGAGACAGTGATACACAGTTAAAATGAGGTGGGGACCACAACAACTCTTGAGTTTTGTCAAAGAACATTGCTGTAATCCTTTTCCAGAAGACTCAAGCGGGTATACTGAAATAGCTGAAGTAAACTTACTTTTCCATACAGAAGGAGTGGTTTGTGAGGTTTGTGAATTGTCTTTGCGGAATGTTTTAAGCCAGCAGTAAGTTGTTGTCACAACTGTGATTTCTACTGGTGATTAGTACAGTAGACTACAACGAGGTTAAACAAAAGAGAGCGCTAACAAGCAATGGAGTTGATAAAGCTTGTCTACTGAGTCAAGAGCAGTATTCAGTTTTTACAGTAAGTAAACTGAAACCTAGTGGTTTTATTTTACATGCTTTTATTTTGTGTTGGGTTTTTTTAGATCTATTTCTAGTTCTGAAGTAATATTACTGTTTGGTTTTATTCTCCTTAATGTATCAGAAGTTAAAGTACTGTCTCAGGTACCTTTAAATTACTGTGTGTGCAGTGTATTTGTTTAACTGTATTTGTCAAAAAAGAGTAGTTCAAATGGCTCTTCAGTGTAAGTTCTTATGTACCTTGACCTTGAGAACTTCTTACCTTAAATGATCCAGTACAACTCCTGTCTTTTTAGCAGGCTAGCTAGAGACTGAATGAATAAGTATATGCATGTACAGAAAAAAGTTGATAACGTAGTCTATTTAATGTAACATGAACAGTTGTCTCTTTACACTCTTTTTGTAATATTTTCTTGTACCTTTGTCCCAGTGTATCTCAGAATTGGATACTGCAAGAATAGGTTAGATGGAACTTTCACTCTTAAAATTTGATTTACTTAAATCCATTAGTGGCAAAGCATAGAATATCTATTAGCATCTACTGGAAACGAAGTATTTTTCCTGTTCTGTGGCAGGCATTTGTATTCACAGAAGTTGTTGTAGCAGGAGGTAGTCACTATTGGTAAACTTGTGGAAAGCCAATTCACCCCCTTAGAGTCATACTCCCAAGTGATTTAAAGAAGATGAACCACTTTTGCAAAACTGTGGAGTAAACAGTAATGAAACAACTGGAGAGGGCCGTCGTCTTCTGGGAGTGCATTTTTCTGAGAGTCTTTCCACTTTCTGAAAAGGAGTGCAGGCTAACAGAAAATTGTTGATGTAGCAGACTCCCTGGGATCTGAGGAGGGACAGAAGGGCTCAAGAGCAGGTCATTAAAAAAGATCAGGTACCAGGAATCTACTGATTACTTTGAACAAGATTTCAAGGGTCTTGTTCCATTTCTGTTTATGAAAGGTAGACTTCATATTTGTAGCTTGTGGAAGTCAGAGCATGACCTAAAGTACTGAACTGATCCTGCAGCTGTGGCGTCCCTGCCAGTACCCCATGAAAGTCAGCCTATAAACAGTTGTCTGAATTTCTTCATTGCCTGGTGCCTATGCTTTTGTGCTTGCTTTCTCTGTCTTCTCCTTTTGGGGTGTGGGGCGAGGGAGCCTTGGTTGTAAGAACATTTTGGTACTACATTTTTTTCTTAAAAGTAGTGTATTGGTTGTGCTTCAGTCTGCTCATCTTGCTGTTGTTCTTCCTTTAAACATGGAAAATGGTATTTTGACACAGACAGCTTTGATAATTCAAAACTGCAAAGTAGATGATAAGGTCTTAGAGAACTACAAAATCAGTTTGCAGGCTACTTCAGTTAAGAGTGCTGCTGTTATTCAGAAAGTAGAGGTACTTCAGAGGTACTGAGTAACAGGGCACTGACATAAGCTTAATTTTCCATCTTCATAAAGTATTATATGTGCTGTTGCCTAAAAACATGAGCTGTTTTAAAAGTCCAGGATTTTATGAAGTGTGAAACATGGTCATTCTTAGTTTTAATATCAATAAAATGCCTCTTTGCCTGTTCTTTGCTCTAAAATTGCTTTGCTTGCTTTCATTTGCCTTTTAAGGCCAAAGTCTTTACAGATGTTTTTGCTTCATAATTTTGTCCGATATGCTGTTCCCAGAGCTATACTTCACATTTTTTATATTTCCAAAATGTTACTGATTTGATATTCTTCCTTCTCTCAAAACCCTCTTTATGTCAGCCTTTCAGGCCAATTTACTTGATTCTAATAGAGATGACTACCTATCCCTGTCTTACTCATTCATAGCTTCCAAATGTACCTGAACAACTGGAGATTTTTCTTTAAAAGTTCTTAGAGATTTTTAATGAGATTTTCTAAGACTGCATTGCAGCAATATCACCTGCCTTTCAGTTGCAGAGGGCTATGCAGTAACTGGTCTAGTAGCCTTGACCCAAACCTTTATTTTGAAATACATATTTATTGTATAATATCTCACTCTTGTTCTCATAGCAGTCTTAAATTAGGTGTGAAGCAATTTACCTATATTTTTTCCCCTCAGATGTGCTTGTTTTCCATTGCATTGTGGGTCATTGTTTTGTTGTTTTTAAATGAGCTTGGAAAGGGGATTATGCCAGTCTTGCCAAAAGCAGAGTTTTGAGTTTTATGAACTCATTTACTGGGCATTCAGTACTACAGTATTACAGTAATCCCAGTGTACCATTTTGCATTTAAAGTATAAATCTCAGCATGATGTATGATCAGAGAAAGCATTATTTACTACAACATGAACACTGTGCAACTAGCTAGTGTTTTACCTCAGTTTTCACATGGAAGGATTTACTAGCTTGTCTTTAGTAGCAGACATACATTGGTAATGTTTTTCCAGGTGCAAAAGTTCTATTAATACTGAATTTTTAAGGAGCAGAAGAACTAGTAGCAATAAGGAAATTTTTAATATAATTGTGCAACAGCAGATCTGACCGATGTGGCTCTGTCAGTTCCGAAGGGAGAGTAGCTGTGCTCCTGACTGGTGTAGTTGTTCTGCCATTTAAAACATGGACCTTGTCCTTCTTAGTTGCCAAGCTTTCTGTTAGGTAGCTTTTATTGCTTGAGTCTACCTATTTGAAAAATCTGAATAGAATCTTTGAAGGAATTACTATTTTGGGGGCTGTTGTGAATGCTGATCCTAAATAAGGATCTGACTTGCAATTCCTGCGAATTTAAAACAGTTCAAAGATTTTAATTTTTAATAAAATTTCTTAGATAAAGTTACAGACAATTCTAGAGTGGTGATTTTTTTTTTTCCAGTGTGGGGCTGCAGACCATGTACAATAACTCCTCTTTACTCACTTTGCATGGGTCATCTGTAGGCACGTGTAAGGAATTTCTGAGGAATATTCCCTGATTTGTAAGGTGTCACAGCTAAAGGCTGTAAGTTGTTCTGCAGTACNTGCTTAAAAAATTATAGCCTAGTAGAAATTTGTTTATTAAGATGTGCCTTTAATCTGGTTTAAATGCACAAAAGAAAATAGAATTGGTTTGCTTTTTAGAAATATAAAGCATGTTGTTACATTTATTAAATACATGAGCTACAGCTGCATGTTTTTCAGATTGTTTTTCTATTTCTAAGTATTTAGTAGAATCAAGCATCTTTTAAAATTGTTCAAACATGTCCATACTTTATCTTTTAAAACAGTTTAATATAATTAATACATATATAATGAATTTTGACATTTCTCTCTGTAAGGGAATCTGAAATTGGGCACCTATGTCTGCAACTTAACAAAATTTAACCAAAAGAAAACCCCAGACAAAATTTTGCTACTTGCTTGTTTGTGTTGTGTATATATTTGGAGGGCAGATTAAAATTGCAGGGATGCTTTCAGGACCAGACAGCTATTATGTCTCTGTAATCCATTGGTGTTAGCGTGGAGCTTTAAAGTAAGTTCTGGCTGGTATCAGAGAATAACATCAAACTGATCAAGTCCATATTACTCTTCTGTAGGTTTATATGCCATAGAAAATTGAACTATTGAGTGTTTCAAATACACTTGAAAAAATACCATGATATCTGTCATTAGAACTTTAGGCACTTCATTATTGTTCTAAACAGAACAGTGAAACATTTGGCAAAAGGCTGCTAGAAATATTAAGAAGGTTTTAAGGCCACTTGCTCTGTATTTTGAGTCTCTCACTAGATGACAATTACAAATGTGTAAGAGGTGTGTTTTGGGGGTTTTGCAGTTCTTACAGCAATACATTATCTCACATAATGTAACAGTAAGCTCTCTAACAAGTGACTCACATTTTTATTTGTTGGTTTTTAATGACAATTTGTATAGAAAATGAAATTTCCCTTTGGAGTTGACACTGAATAAATAACTATGTTCAAGAGCTGTTAATCAGTGCTTCATCAGAACGCACCATGAAACATTCGTAAACTTAGTGGTCTTGAGTCCTGGAGGTACAGCTACTGAAAATCATAATTTGTGTTTAAACCTTTCTCTCTTCCCTTCTTTCCTCCCTTATATTTCCTGCTTCCTGAAATACTCCTTACCTGTGCAATTTAATGATCCTGAAAATTGCAATGTCTGTTTATTGTTCTCAATAGGAGGGGCTAATTCTGGAAAAGTGTGATAACTGAGCAACATGTTAGGGTGAAGGAGATGAAGAAAAACTGCTTTAGCTTTTGGAAAACTTCCCATGTTGACTTCAAGCCAGCTGTGTAAATGAGGTTGAGGGGAAAAAAAATACGGCCAAACTTTTCATTAAATTGGGCCAAAGTGCTGAGTAGCTAGATATTTTAATAGATTCATACACTGCTTTTTGAACTTGAAAGTTACTAAGTATACCTAATTTTAAAGAGTTTTTGACTTGGTAATTCCTGTGGAGGAATGACTAAGTAAATTTAATGAGCTCTGGAACTGTATGTGATTTAGTCAGTAGCCAATTTTGGTGGTTTGTCTTGTTTTGTTTGGGATGGTTGGTCTGTTTTTTTACAAGAAATCTTACATGTAAATGTAGTTAATTATGTTCTTCAGGTTCCCTTGCTTTTTGCATATTGATGCATCTGCATTGTTGATAATGAACCCTCTAGAGTTTATATGACTCTAAAAAAGTAGATTTGTGACTGAAGAAAGGTTTTAGAAACCTTTTAGCCAGGTAGTTAAGGACGCCTGCAGGCTGTGTAGAGATTTTCTCCTGGTAGTATGTTTAAAGAGACTGAGAAGAATATGGTGGGAGTTAATTGATCCTTCTGGATACTGTTTTACTGAGGTATTCTTTGAATTCTTTCAACACAACATTTAAAATTACGAGTCCTTTTACTTAAAACATTTTTCACTTAACTGCAATATTGAGAGTTAAAAACACTTAATTGAGTCATTAATTTCATTAAAAATCAGAGTTCTTTGGCCCGTTCCTAAAAACAAGTCAAATTGAGTTTCAGATTTCGAAAGTCTTAGTGAAGAAACTTGTAGCTGAAATCTGGCTTGAGCTTCATTATCCCTGATGCCATATTTCTCTTATCTACTCAAAAGGCTCCTTAATCCTTTAAAGAAGATATAAAATATGACAATATTTAGCTTTCATGTCAGACAACAGTACTGTACTAGACAGTTTCCAGTAGTGTATTCCCACCATAAAAAAAAAAAAAAATTCCCCATCCGATGCTGTGCTCTAATCATTAACCAGCCAGACAAACCTGCCTGCTTGCTGTAGCATGTTCTTATCTCTTAGTCTCTGATTTGATATTTTACACTTGCTGTTTCTGTGCCAAGGAACTTTATTTTATCTTGTGTCCCATACAGAGAACGTAGAAGTCAAGTGCTGTCTTGTTTACTCTAGACCGGAATGGCTTCTTGTAGTGTAATGACCTGTGGCCAGTATTTTAAATTTTTTCTCTATTACCTAATTTGATAATCCTGCCTCATCATGAAGGTGAATTAGTAGTGTGAATTAAGTTTGGTGGTGTTTGAACTAGTGATATATTTTAAGACTTATTTTTAAACATAGGAAGGTAAACTGCTTCAGAGCTGTCTATTTAAAATTTATTTACCCCTTGAGATTCCTAAAGTGAAAGAAAATGGTAAGAAAAAACACCTGACAGTTGCTTGCAGGTATAACTATTCAAATATTCTCAATTTTAAATGCCTTGGTGAAGCTTTTGTGTGTAAAGTCTGGATAGCATTAACTAGAATCTGAAGTAACTAGCCTGCTAACATCACTTAAGGAATAAATACTCTGAATCTAAAGGCTTGAAATTTGGGGATGGTTATAATGATTAATTTTAGGAGTTCTTTGGAAAGAAGATGGCAGAACACAAGCCAGAAGACTTTGCATCATAAGGAATAGATGGTGTTCATTCCTTGATAAAAGGACTAAGTTATCTCTGGCTCTTCTAAGATGGTGAAGTAGTGTTCATTTTGAGAGCTTCTAAAAATTAAAGTCTTCATTTCAGGTGAAAGCATTTGTTAATATCCCTCTAAAAGTACTAAATCTCTTTGGAAATTTGCATTATTCTCCTGTAATGCTGTATTGTATGTTTCAACAATTCTGTCTTCAGGTTAGGGTTGATGGTGAAAATACGACTGCTGCAAATGTTCTTAATACATTGGTTTTCTTTATAGAAAGTGGAGCAGTTCCAAAAAAGAAGGATCCCTTAACACACACAAGTAATTCCCTTCCTCGTTCCAAAACTGTTGCAAAAACCGGATCCACAGGCCTTTCAGGTCACCATAGAACGCCCAGCTACAGTGGGATATCGTCATCATCCTCTGTGTCTAGACCAGCATCTAATCCTGCAGCTTCAACACACAAGGTATGATGAGGATAAACACAGAAGTATACAACTGAAAATTGAATGTAAATTCCAGAAGACACTTTGGATTTAATGCCTTTATTACAGTGCTGTAGCAGCAGAAAATTTTTCGAAACAAAAAACCACCCTGAAACCCCTAAGTTTTTTGACCAAGTATTGAGCTAGTGGACTTTTAGACATTGAACTAGTGGACTTTTAGACATTGAGGAACATTGGGTGGGTGTATGGGCAAACGGATTTAAGTTGAATCGCAGTAATAATACTGGTTTTTAAAATTGCATGGGAAATTGTTCCACCTGTGGCTGAATATGATAGTATGGTTTGTAGCAAAATACATCATCAGAATATCTGGTATTTGTTAATGTATTATGTTCTACTGGAACAAAGGAAATGTAGAAGTTATTTTGTTAATGTTATGCTTTAAAAGTATTGATCTGGGGTTTTTTGTTCTTTTGTTTGTTTGTTTTTGTTTGGTTGTTTTTTTTCCATCCCCCCTCTGCAGACTGCTCCTAAAAATAGCAGAACAAATAAGCCTTCTACTCCTACCCCTGCTCCTCGAAAAAAGAAAGACATGAAGATACTTAAAAATGTGGACAGTAATCTTGCTAATCTTATCCTGAATGAAGTTGTTGATAGGTAAGTCTGAAGAAATGTTGGGCTTACAATTCAGAAAATAATGTTTTTCATTCAGTACGGTCTTGGTCCACTTGGAATGAAATGAGTGCCTCTAGTTTGTTTTGAGTTTTTGAGAGGATTGTTTTGGGTGCTTTTTTTTCCTGTTGTTCCTTTGGCAAAAGGATGAAGATTCAATTGAGAAATGGTTATCTTTTAATGCTTAGCAATTCAAGTTGTAGATTTTCTCAAAAGGGTTCTGTATAAATAGCCAACTGCCTTAAACTAGTCAGCTGCAGCTGAAAAAGAGTATCTCATTGTTAGACTAATTAGTATTCCATTTCTTTGTTAGTGGGCCAGCTGTCAAATTTGATGATATCGCAGGGCAGGAATTGGCTAAACAAGCTTTGCAAGAAATTGTTATCCTTCCTTCTCTTAGACCTGAGGTAAGCAACTGTGTGTTGTTATCAATCTGTGACAGGATCAAAGAAATGCATTGTGCTCCACACGTGAAGTGGTGATTCTTGATTCCTGTCTTTACTGGTTATGATTGCTGTCAGTAGGTATGTGGTGATAGCCATCTTGGAAAAATAAGATGTAGGATTTTTGTGGTAAAATACTACTGTAAAATTCCTAGTCTTCTGGTTGGTCAGTGAAGTGACTGGGGCAAGAGCTTAACCGGGAAAAAAAAACAAAACAAAACAAAAAAACCCCACCAAAATATAGCTGCATGTCCAACCCTATGTGGCTATGTAAAGGACAAAGACCAGAATTGGCAGAGTAAAACATGAGATTTGTTTAAGTAAATTAGGTCATGTTACTATCTGATTAGAAAAATGTTTTATTGTTACTGTGGTCATCCTCTTTGTGAGTATGTTGGTTACACTCTGAATAGTTTATTCTCAGCAGGAGAGGATGCAAAGAAGTGTAATGGACAAGCAAATGCAAGTATATAACATTTGAGGGCAGATTTCCTCTTTACTTGGCAGTGTGGAAATTGATTATTTAGGCTTTTTTTGATCATAGGTAGTACATCAACTACTGTGACTGCCTGGATTCGGTCCTGGTCTATGTACTACTTGAGTTTTCTGAACTGCTTTAAAAAAACCATTGGTCATTTTCTAAAGCTGGGCTTGCTGAAAGTGGTGTGAATTTTGCAAAAATTGCTTGCAGTGGTTTACTGCAGTACCCTGTTGAGACCCCATCAAGAGTACTGTGTCCAGCTCTGGAGTCACTAGCACAGGAAGGATGCTGACTTGTTGGAGCAAGTCCAGAGGAGGGCCACCAAGATGATCAGGGGGCTGGAGCACCTCTCCTATGTGGAAAGCTGAGAGAATGGGGATTATTAAGCTTGGACAAGAGAGAGCTCTGGGGTGACCTTATTACAGCATTTCAGTACCTGAAGGAGATCTACAAGAACATGGAGAGAAACTGTTTACAAGGGCAGATAGTGACAGGACAAGTGGGAATGGCTTCAGATTGAGTGTAGGTTTAGGAATTTAGGATATTAGGAAGAAATTATGCACCATGAGTGTGGTGAGGCACTGGAACAGGTTACCTGGAGAAGCTGTAGATGCTCCATCCCTGAAGTGCTCAAGGCCAGGTTGGAAGACATTTTGATCAACCTCGTCTGGAGAAAGATGTCCCTGCCCATGGTGAGGGGACTGGAAGTATATGATCTTTAAGGTTGCTTCCAACCCAAACCACTGTATAATTCTATGATTATTGAAGCAAAATTGCTGTTAGTACTTTTTGTTTGCTTGTGGGTCTCATTTGTCTCATTGACAGGTGACTGAAGTGCTCTGTGGTTTTTTGCTTTCCCTTAATGCAGCTTCTGGTTTTGAAGCATCATAGGGAAGAAACCCTAAACTTGGCATAGTACCACAGAAATATTAGACTTGAGGAAAATAAAGCTTTGTCAATAAATGTACATGCTCTGATGTTATGCAGAAAGAAAATGTCATTGTACCATCTCTGTTATTACAGTGCTATAGTATGTCGAGTTTGTTGTTCAGTAATACTAACACAATGAGCTGGGTGGAAAGGACTTTGAGATGTGAGGCTTGGAGCAGATATGACTTTATTCCAGTATCAGGTGCTGTTTTCAGTGAAGTCATCTTTGTATTACTGTAGCTAAGCCATGGGCCTGACCTCGGTGTAGGTTAAGATGTAGTAAGGGCAGAGAATCCTGTGAACTTTTAAACTTTGGACAAAGAGAAGTTGGTTTTATTCCTTACTAAATGAACGTAGTGAATGTGGCAACTATAGATGGATATTTAGTAAATTAACACTAGTTTAGTTTTAACCTTAATGAGTTTTGAACTCAAATTCATATTTAAACAAACTAATGGTAATTTTGTAGGAGAGCAAGGGTTGAGGTGCATAAACAGAAAACACTGGCTGGCTGTGACCATTTCAGCAGTAAGTTGCTAATGAAGCAGTAGCAATTAATACTAACCATGATTAGTCTGTTAACAAAAACTTAAAAAGCTTAACTGTGTCTCAGTGACAAATGGTATTTGCAGCTAAACTGTGTGGGCAGTGATCAAAGTGAGGAACTTAGAGATTTGTCTGGGCTACGTGAAAATGGTGGAACTTCCGTAGAATGATTTCAAACAAAAGGAGTTAGACAGAAAATGCACATGGTGGTGTGTAACATGGAAAGCAGAAACACTGGAGTGTTCACTTAGTGAATAGCTGGGTAACCACTTTAGTGATCAGAGTTGAGCACAAGCAAAATGCTGTGGATGATGAAATAATAGAATACATGTTGGTCAGTCATGGTAGAAATACAGCACTGGTAATGGAGCTATTTGTTATCATCAATATTGTGGAAAGAAATGCCTTCTGACAGAACTGTTTACTCATGGGTTATGTATATAAGTGATTCCCTATTGCTTTCACTTGTTTGTTGGAATTATTAGAAGCTGGAACTCTTAAACTTTTGAGGAAAGGGGTGAAGACAAAATGCTGGAGAAAACAGGCAACTCTAACTAGAAGATACGTACTCTGGGGGAATTTTTAGACTTGCTTGCTGTGATGCTACTTATGATTGGTGCTGTTTTATAGTATGGGAAAGGTGAACTCAGTGCAAAGTGAGAGGGCGGAGATGACTATCAGTAGCATATAGAGAGAGTAGGTGGTGGTTAAGTAATATTCTAAATAGTTTCATTGAAAGTTTGTCTTCTCAAGTTTCATTTAATAAAGAAACATGAAGGCGTCTTTCCATATGGAGTTAGTAGGAACATTGCTTTAGCTCTCCTACTACACACCTGCATTACCTCTTTTTTAAATGGAATAGGTACTTTAAACTTGAAAGGCTAGTCTGTTTTGTGGAGAGTGTTTTAAACTACTTTCAGAGTGCATCCATCCCCAGAACAGTCTTAATGTAATTTAACTACTGTGTGGGAAACAATCATGGTGTGCATCAGGTCAAGTTACTAACAGAGCATGGCTCTCTCATCGCCTGTACTGTTGTGGCACTGCTACTGTTATGACCACTGCTCACCAGTGAGCCATTCCTCAGTCTTAGACCATTTTCTTACAAAGGTAAAGCAGCGTTTTGTAAAAGTTTGAAGATAACACAGGATGATGTGCTTTTCAGTTATTTACAGGTTTAAGGGCTCCTGCACGTGGTTTATTGCTGTTCGGCCCACCAGGAAATGGGAAGACAATGTTGGTAAGAAAATTACTTGATGCATGAGTTGGTGGGCTTAAAATGAACATAACCAGGAGGGTTGGTTTTCAGTCTGGGTCTTGTGGTAATTAATTGTATATTCTTCCTGAGTATATATTATGGTGTTGTTTTATTAAAAATGCAAAATTGTTCTTAAGTGTGGGTTTTATGGAGGGAATTGTTAAGCTGTTTTTTATTTAATTCTTTTCAATATCACAAGTAATATTTTAAAACTTAAACCAGCAAGTCCAAGTTTCATTTTCAGAGAGAGCAGAGGTAACATACTTAACTGTTTCATACAGCACTGATTAATCAGAAATGGTCTGGTCTCCCCTGAAACATAGTAGAAATGCATTTGGGAAATGGAGAGGGAGCACAGTTGCAAGAAAGGGGATTGTCTCATTTACCTACTGCTGTGTAAGGAGTATAATGGATGTGAAACTGTCTGGCTGCAGCTTGGTTTCTCAGCCTGATGTGCTAGATTTGGGGAACTGGAGTGAAATGGCTGTGCATCAGTCAGGGAGCATCGAGCATCCTGATGCAGCTGAGCTGGGCTCATCGTCCTGCATCACATGGCATGGCTGCAGCTGCACACTCTTTGCTGACACTGAAGCTGGTTCAGCTCTGAAGTGCAGGAGTATGAATGCTGAGGAGCTCACTTGAGCTCATCTGTTGTGTTTTACATACTGGAATAGAATTGCTGATCACTAAAATTAAACTGTATAATGCGGCAATTGTAATCTCTTGAATATGGTGAAACTCTTGAAGAAGAGGGTAGTCTGAGCATTCTGACCTAACTGATTCCTTTTCCTAGTTTTCAGGAAAGCTAGTTTTTGTGCAGGTAGAGTACAAAGGACAAAAAACCCCACCATAATTTTTAATGTGATTTGATCCAACTGCTGCCTTAATTACTACCCAAAATTAGTTAAAATTGATTCAGATGTCTACTTGGGATAAATTGAAAGGAGTTGGAGACTTGTAGTATTTAGCAAGCAAGTTGTAGTTGGCTCTGGAATTAATGTGATTAGAAAAGTCTAAGGAAGCCTGAAAACCAAGTCTAGTGGTTTGCCTGCTTATCCATTCTTATTTTAAGTGGCCTGTACAGAAGTTTTCTGTACCATTTACAAGATACTCCCTTTAAAGAAGTAGGAGTTTTCAAAACTGTCAATCAGGACATGAATGCTCACTACAGAAGAAGAGAACTATCTTCAGTGTGGTGTTTTAAAAGTACTTTTCCTTTCCTCCCCTCTCCTAGGCCAAAGCGGTTGCTGCAGAATCAAATGCGACTTTCTTTAATATAAGTGCAGCAAGCCTAACTTCGAAATATGTAAGTAGTGGCTGTAAATTACCTTGATCTGAAAACACATGTGCTGTAATTTGGCATTGAGAAAGCTGGAAATGTCTGGGTCCTTGGTGAACTACTCTTAGCCTACAGTCAACATAGTTTTTAAAAAGTGACTTGTGAAGTAAAAAAATTTGGTTTGTGCTTGTGATAAATCAGTATCAATTGTTTTTGTGGTTCAGGATGACCCTGACTGTCCTGTGGATGAGTAGTTGTGGAATTTTTGTTTTTTAAAAAATAACTTAAGTGGGTCCCAACTCCCTCTCACTCTGGTAATTTAGGCACCAAAATCTTTTTCCAGTTAACTCAGTTGTGATCATAACTGAAGTTTTAATGTTTCTTTTAAGACATGAACAGTACTATTGTATAGAATACTGAGCTAGTGATAATTTGAGTGTGTATAAATGGACTGAGTGTGACTGGGTACCAGCAGGATTTTCTGTGGACCTCTTATATTGCTGTCTTGTAGTAAAACCTTTCTGAACTCCCTCCAAAAACAGTTTATTGTTGTTTTAGGTTGGTGAAGGGGAGAAATTAGTGCGTGCTCTATTTGCAGTAGCCAGAGAACTTCAGCCCTCTATAATTTTTATTGGTAAGACTTTAAATGTTGACTTTTGGTTATTTTCTTAAATAATCTTAGTTGTTAAATTGGAATAGTCAAGTAAACTTCTCTTACGTAATTCTCAGATATGACCTGGTGGCGTATCAGTAGTTCCACAACAGAACATGTTAAATTATTATGTTATTTAATTGGTGTTAAAAATATGAAGAAATGCACTCAAAACCATAAATACTATGCTGCCTTTACAGAGTAAGTCCCTATATATATTAAGCTTCAAACATGAAAATAGGTTTTGCTTGCCTGAGTTGCAGTTTATCATCAGCGAAATTTTTTTTTTCCACTCGTCTGTGCTTGGTATTACATATATAAAGGACAACACATTACATGAGTTTTTAAACTTTACTAAGACCTGTCTATCTCCTAAGGAATAAAGATCTGATCTCTCTTCCTGGAGCACTGTTAGCAAAAGAACTTAGGAAAATATGAAGACTTAGATGTTGTATCCTTAATTCTGATGTATTTCTTTGTTTTTTAGATGAAGTTGATAGCCTTCTGTGTGAAAGACGGGAAGGTGAACATGATGCTAGCAGGCGTCTAAAAACAGAATTTTTAATAGAATTTGATGGTGTAAGTATTTTGTCTTTGTCGTTTGGTTTAAGCTGAATTGGCTAATGTAGTGGGTGCCAGTACAAGCTACAGATAAAGTAGAAAGGATTTGGCTAATGGGGCTTAGCCCTGTCTACCTCCTTTTTCTCTTAATTTTTCTCGTGCTTACTGTGGTATTCTGGTAAACTCAGTCTGGAGTGAAAGGCAGTAATCTGGAGATGAGCTGAAATGAGTTGTAGAATGATGGACAGAGAAGACGGATAACAAATGGCAATAATAAAGGAGCTGTGAGGACAAATGTTTTTAACAGGTCAGGAGGGACATTTAAGAGTTAGGGAGAGCTGAGAGTTTTTCTTGTGACTGTAAGCTAGAGAAGATAGGATACAACAAGAATACATTTAATAGCATGTGTGCAATATGCAGGGGGATGAACTGTGCTTCACAGTGGGACGCGCACACACAAATGTTCTGATAATTTTTCTGTCACATAGCACTGTTTTTTTGTATTGAATAATTGTAGTTTGTGTTCCATTAGCACAGGGGAAATGTTGCTTCAGTGGTGAAGCAATAGTAATGAGGTACAGGAGCAGAAGACAACTATATGGAGAGACAACAAGATTGGGAAAAAACTCCAAAACAGATGAATCAGTTTTTAATGCAGTGGTGGAAACGATATGCAGAAATTATTACACACACAGAGTTTTCTCTTAGAATGAGAGGAAAATTAAATAAGTATTAAGTTAGCAAGATAATTGAGAGGGCAAAAAAGAATATACGTTAAGGTCAGTGTGCTGAATACATGGCAAGTCTCTTAACTGGTTTTATTCTATTACTAGTTATTGTAAACTGGGTAGACTGGAAGCTGTCTTGCCTTCCTACATTATACAGGTGCAGTCTTCTGGAGAGGACAGAATACTTGTGATGGGAGCAACAAACAGGCCTCAGGAGCTTGATGATGCTGTTCTCAGGTATCAAAATATATTTCTTTTTTTGAATATAGTAATGTGATGTTCATTATGAAGAACAGGTTTTGCTACTTAGTGTCTTGGTGAAGTTTTGGAATAAGTAGAAGTAAGGTTAAATTATTTAACCTCTCAAAGAAGTGCTTTACTCTTTTAGGATACATCTGTACAATCATGATGGCCTTGGGATTGTCTGAAACAGCAGTACCTGTTGAAATCAAGTCAGATTTTTTTTTAAATTTCTTGCAAATAATATGTTGCTTTTTTATTACTTGGATCTTGATGGCAGAATGAAGGAAAGAATTTGAGCAGTGAAATCCAGTCTTTCTTCTCTGCATATTGGACTTCCGATGTCCCATGCAATTACACATCTTCTTGTAGATTTGCCTTTTTTGCTAAAAGCACTCATACTTTATTCTCTTTTCATTCTTGATTGAGGAAAGTAGATATGTCAGCACTGTCCAAATGATTCCAAAGACTTTTTGTGTACAGTGAAGAGAGGCTTCATTTTGTGGCTGGTAGTCAGTGGTATTTTGACCTTTAGAGTGTTTTCTCTCTGGGAGGAGTCTTATAACTTCAGGTGAGGGTAAGGTGATACCAGTGGCTTGTGCATATTTTTTGTTTAGTTGTTGGTGTCAGATGTTTTTTAAATCTGTAGTTTTAATCCCTAGAATTTGATGATGGAAGTTAAATTTTGACAGTTGCCAAACTGGATGTTAGATCTTTATGTGCCAAAAAGTTATAAAAGTGTGTGTGTATGCATATATGGAAGCTTTTTTGCTGTTGTTTTTGTTTTGTTTTTCCAGACGGTTCACCAAACGGGTGTATGTGTCTTTACCAAATGAAGAAGTAAGTATTGTTTTCGGTTCATGCTTTTCATTTTCAGATCAATTGTAATTAAAAGAGTATAAAATATATTTATACGTGACTTTTAACTTGCCCTCTTGGGTGATTACAGTTCTGTGAATTAACTTCTGGCCCAGCTTGACAATATACACTGTGCTTTAATTCTGGCAAGTATTTTAATGTTTTTGTTTTTTTTGTGTTTTAACTCATGCTAGTAACAAGTCTGATAGTAGCTACTCAGTATGTCTTGGTTAGTGAGGTGTTGCTTACTTATTGGCAGGCATGGACAAGTCTGAAGTGGGACTTGTAGGAGCACATTTGGTTGGCTGAAGGCAAGTGTTTATTGCAAAAGATTAAAATAATTTTCTTAAAGTTTTTCAGCTCAACAGCACATCAGGACTTTTGATAAGGATTCTAGTGTATTATTCTTGGAGTAGTTAGACCCTTGATCTTGGTATTGCCCAGTCCCTGTCTCTCCCCCTGAGAGATGATTAGTGTGCAGTCTAATCACAAAAGCACTATAGGCAAGTTTAAACTGATGAAGTACAAAAGCCGAACTGACAAACGTGTAGTTTTGTTCTTGCAACCCAGTTTTAAGTGTTCCGTGAAAATGAGTTTTACATCTTATGATTCTATCTTCTTTTCAGACAAGGTTGATTTTACTAAAAAATCTTCTAAGCAAGCAAGGAAGTCCATTGACCCAAAAAGAGTTGGCTCAACTAGCTAGGTAAGTATTTTGTAGCTATACTAAATAAATATATTCATTAGACTGTTCTATTAATTGAAGATGTAACTAATGTAAATCATCAGATAGTGAGACACAAATTGTATGCATTTTGGAAAGATGCTTTCCTGTCAGGCTGTATGAAAGTGCTTGTATATGTGTATATGTATACACACAAACCCACTCAGGTTTCTGTTGAGACACACCCATCAGTGCTTTCCTTTGAGGAGCAGGGAGGGGACTGCTTCTCCACCCATCCCCCAAGCATTGCAGCTCTCCGCCTTGATGCAAAGAGGCAAGACCAATTTTGCACTTGCCATGCATTTCAAATCAAAAGCAACTTTTCTTTGTTGGTCCGTTGCTAGGTTTGTGCAGTGTATTACCAACACAGAGCAAGCACCGGATAGTTTTAGGTTCTTTTCACTTTCATACTGGGATTGGGAAAATGTGGGTTAAATGCCCTTCCTAAGATCGTTAAAAGCTGAGTTGGTTTATGTTCTTCACCATTAAGATTGACACTACTACTTTTTATTAGATTTTTATTTTTTATTAGATTCAGTGTGAAGGAAGTTAGACTGAAAAGCAGGTAGAGCACCTATGGCAAGAAAGAATCAAAACAGAGCGTGAGATATCAAAAATGTGCAAGTAGATATACTTTAGTCTTTGTTCCTGTTTGTGGTCGTACACAGGGCATGAGTACAGCCTTACATGTAGCATTTGTCAAGCTCTTAGTAATAGTACAAAAGTTGATGTGTAATCCAACTGAACATACTCTCTACTTGAAGGTTGCTGGCTCAGGTCACATTTAGGCTCCAGTAATAGCTAACTGGAGGAAAAAGACTGTGTCTTGTATTCTAACTGCAAATTTCTGAATCAAATTACAAATGCAGCTTAAGTGCACCTTTTTCTTAAAGGGTTTAGCTGCAATATAAAAGATGAGGGTCCTGCCTTCATTGTTTTCCGTCTTTCTTTGTTTGGAAGAGATAGGTATTTAACCTCCTTCATTATTTTCCTTTGTTTCTTTGCTCCTCTGCTACTTTTTCTATAAAATATAACAGACTTAATGATCTCCAGAAGATAAAGCTCTTGTGGTTGCAGCTAGATTCTTCTCTACAAGAGTGGGGGTTTCTTGTTTTCAAAGTTCCTTTTAGGTAACCTGTACTACTACTTTTCATTAATGTTGACATTATGTATTGGTGGCTTCTTGGGTTAGTGGAGACCTTGATTCTGCAACGTATTTCTTTGGTTAACTTGGATATTAAATATAATTCAGGAAAAGCTCCCACAGGGATTGGCTCCTTGGTTTGATTATTTTTAGCCCCTACATTGTAATTCTGAGGATTTGGCTGTTCTATATGACTGTGAGTTTTATAATAAAAACAAAAAACCAAACCCCAGTAGATATCAGAATTCATCTTCCTTTTAGTTCACTTCATATTACATCGTATTTAATGTGTGCTATTGGGTTCCCTCATTGTAATTGGGTTGAGAGAGTACAGGACAGGTTGAGGTTTTAGTTTTATATTAATTTGACAATTATTGATAAATTAGTGGTAGGGAGTTCTTGTAACAGAAATAGCACATGTGCTTGAGATTAATTTTCGTCTACAAATCCAAGATAGTTGCTACCTTTCTGCTTTTTCTAGAACGTTACTTAGGACTTGAAGTTCTTTACATTTAGTCTGGGAAAGACTTAAATATAGATCACTTAACTTGAATTCACTTCTGATTGTTTAAACTTGCAATATAGCATCAAAGTAATACTTCTGATTAAGTAACATTTTCATTATCTGCAATTATATCTACATGGTTTGAGGCAGGTTCTGTTTTTTGATTTTTCCCTTCCTTGTTTCCCCTATTTTCTGCTTTGCCGAAGAATGACAGATGGATACTCTGGAAGCGACCTAACTGCGTTAGCAAAGGATGCAGCACTGGGCCCCATTCGCGGTAAGCTGCATAGATTTTTATTTAGGTTTTGAACAAGCTTATTGCCCTGACATTAGAGATTTTCTTAGATCTTTATAATTCTTCAACCTCTGAAATTAAGCTTTTCACATTAGGTTTTAGTCTGGTTTTCATAATAGCATCTTTATAAGACTTACCTTACATGAAACCCTTCAGTGTCCTACCATGTGGAACAGACCCTTCTTGTGCCTTAGGGGGAAAGCAGGGTAAAGTGTTGCTTGAAGGTTTGTGGAGCTTTTAACTAGTATCTTTCTGAGGATGGTGTCAGTTCTGTTGTAGCTATTTTATTACTTGAATAGCAGTTTCTGACTTCGTTTCTTGTCTTTATAAAGGGAACAAATCTCTTTCAAGTCCAAAGGAAAAAAAACTGAAACAAGCGAATTTGTAGGGTTTTTACATATGGTTTGAATGGCACAGCTGGTTTTATTTTTCAGTCTTCTTAATGTGGAATTGTGATCCAGATGACAATTGAGACTCAAATAGAGTTTTACCTATATTGATTCTTTCTCTGACATTTCCAAATTCAAAAGCCCACAATTTTAATGTGAATGTTTTTTCCAACATCCTTTTTCGTCATTCTCTGTTTCACTAGCTAGTTATTATGTGTCCAGTAACTACATCTGAAGAGGCTGATTTTGTTTAGTGGAGATCAGTAGTGGGATTTTTGTGCAAATTTGATGTTAGCTTTCTGTTTGCGGACACCTTGTCCTACCTGACAGAAAGGTATTAAAGGCAGGCAGAGCAGAAAGGTTCTGTAGTATCAGCGTGTTATTTGTAAATGAGAGATGTTGCAACTCTCTTAAATGATATATGGAGAGGAGATGTCTGTGCATGTTTTGTGGGTGTGTTTGTTGTTTTATTTTTTAATTGAGTCAAAAATCCCATAGCATGCAGTTTTGCCAGTGGATTATCTCTTTGAAAGCAGCTGTTGGAGAATGTTTTCTACTCACTCTCTTTCAGCTGTTGATATTGTGAAGACACATCTTCAAAAATCCTGCATAATAACTGGGAAACAGAATTGCATTAAATGGCTCTCATAAGAGACATTGTCTCCCCTAATAATTTGAATGTATTTATTTAGAGTGGTGGAATTAATAATGTATGCATTTAGGTATGCAGGCTTTACTTTGCTGACAACTCATGCAAGCCCATTTTGAGAAGAGACCATGAAACATTGTGCTACATATTTTTCCCACCTGCTTCTGGTTTCCATATAAAGCTGTTCATTTTTTAAAATGTTTTTCAATCATTTCACATCAACCTTGATGATTGTGCTTAGATTCTTTTTCTTGCACCCTCAGAGCAAAGTGTTTGTTGTAGTATGTTGATGCTAAACAGCATTGCAAGTTAAAAAAAAAAAAAAAAAAGTAAAATGGTGAATCATATGGGAATGATTAGATTCCATGAGGACACCATAGGGCAGGAAGCACTCTGATGTGCCCTGCCTGATTTTATTTCTGTGTTCTTGAATATAACTATCCCTTCTGTTTCTTGAAATTAAGTAGGGAGTAGAGGGGTTGTGGGTACCAGGAATAATATGGGGGAAGGTAGCTCTGTTAGCTCATGTGCTGTTTCCCATACTTTAGGAAGGAGGAGTAATTCTGCTACCACTTTGTACTGCATCTGCAGTGCATGACTGTGGGAGCAGCGTGGTTGAGGAGCTGATAAATGGGGAATACGGAAGCAAAAACACCATGTACTTTTCTGTACAGGAGATTATGTTGAGGCAGAAAGGTAGCGATTTTACCTGCAGGGTGTTTTTTTTCAGAATAAAAGTGCTTATGACATGTTTTAGTTGTCGGAATTGATGAAAGTTATTCTTACGAAACTCACTGATCTGTTTTTATTTTTACAGAATTAAAACCAGAACAGGTGAAGAACATGTCTGCCAGTGAGGTAAGCTCTTCCAGCAGTTCTGTTTTCACCTTTGCATAAGTGCATGCTCACTGGAAACTTTTAAGATGATTTTGGAGGTAATACCCTTTTTAATCACTTCTTGTGGTTGTGTAAAAGATCTGTTCTCAGTTGTCTGAGGTTCATTCTTTGTATTTTTTTGGTTATCAGGTTTGACTACCTCTTTTTCTGATAGTAAGTCTTTGTAGTTCTTTATTTCATCTGACTGGTCCTGTCTTTTCCTTTGCACCGAATTGCAGTATCTGTTACCAATCAGATGCTGTCAGAGGCCTGGCTTTTATTTTCTCATAGTGTTACTCCCCCAGAACATTCTCAGAAGAATTACATCGAATTAGTTCTACCCCCTCCACCCCATATTTACATAAAGCAGGTTAGCTTAGGGAGAACAACTGAGGGATTTTAAAACAGATCTGTATGTGTATAATACTTACATTAATTCACTGGAACATCATAAAGAAAAATAATTAAGTTCCTCATCACAAATTGCATCTGTAAACATCATAATAAAAGGAAGAGGTTGGTCCCATGTACAAAAGTTTGTGTTCAGACCAGTTACATTGGGGGAAATGCAGCAAAACTGAATTCCTTCATTGCTTTTTGAGGCCACGGCTAAGGCTATGATAAAGCTGAAAGGATTTCTTGCAAGAACTTGAAACCTCTGTGATAATTTGCTGTGCTGCTCTCATGCACCAGCTCACACCACCTAGTGAAAAAGGAAACAATAGCTCAGTCTCGTGAGCTATTAAATAACAAGACAGACATTACTGTTACCCAGGATTAGTTTATTAAAAATAGTAAATACTGATAGTCTTAAATTCTATGACCTGATGCAAGAGTCTTGTAATCATAGGACACCCCAGGTTGGAAAGGACCTTGAAAGACCTTCTGGTCCAACTTTTTGTGAGAAGGGGAACCTAGATGAGATTATTTAGCACTCTGTTCAATCACATCTTCAAAACTTCCAGCAGTGGGGGCTCTACCACATCCCTGGGGAGTCTGTTCCAGTGAATGACTTTCTCACTAAGAAACATCATTTTTACGTCAAGATGCAGCATTTTTAGAATATGCTTTGTTAGAGGTGAATACTAAAGTACCTCTTGAACAAACCAAAGTACATAAACCATTTATGGTCCTGATGTCTTTCTGTTTAGATGAGGAATATCAAACTGTCAGATTTCACTGAGTCTTTGAAGAAGATAAAGCGCAGTTTGAGCCCTCAGACCCTGGAAGCCTATATTCGCTGGAACAAGGACTTCGGAGATACCACAGTGTGAAATACTCCTTGAAGTGCTGCCTGGGGAGCAGTTGGTGCAGACTACTGGAAAGCAGCCAGAGTTTACAGGACTTTACAGATATTTAAGTATCTACACTGAAACTTGAGATTAAGAAAAAATTATACAATGTGAAATGTGTTCATCAAAGCCTCCTTGCCATTTAGTGAGGATTTATACACTGTAAGTAAGAGCACAATAGGACTTGAGATAAGATTCCTAGCAATCTGATTATGGTGTGAACAATAATATATGTATATGGTTTCAGCTACAAGGCTCTGATGATATTGATCATTGGAAGACCTTTCCCTATGTTTTGTGTGTGGTTTTTTGTTTTTAATTTTGCCATGATATTGATGAGCAATTAACATGGAACAATGATGTTCAATTGGGAGGTTTGTAAACTTCAGTTCATTTTTTGACTTTTTTATCCTTAATGTGCCAAATAAAACAATTTCCCTGTGCAGAGAGAAAGAATGGCATTGGGGAATTATGATTATTAAAATGTAAAAAGCAGCTGGTCTGTTATTATTTGTCTTTTTGTTTCGTTGTAATGTGACTGTATTGTTCACAGAACAGTTTTAAAGAAGACCTTTGATAGCAGAACAGCAAAAACACCCAACCCTTTAAAACAAATTCAAACTACTTAAAAAAATTACTAAATAAAATAATAGGCTAAGACATTCATTTACTGGCAGTATTTTCTCTTAATGCATTTTGTAACACTTCCATTGATAGAATGTTAGCTTATGCTTATGGTGTACAACTTGAGCCCAGCTGATGTTTGAGAGAGTAAGTGATACTCATTGTCAAGTTTCAGAAATGATGTGTTTCTACTCTGTATTTTGGTCTGTTTATGATAATTGAAAGTAAAATTTCCATTGTGATAATTTTTTTAATCTCCACATGTAAGCATTAAAATATGAGGCTACATGTTTAATACATGGCACACATTAATGTTTTTATAGCTTTCATATGTTTAGGTTTATATATTAAAGTATGAAACACTCAACTGATCTGCTTTTTTAAAAAAAAACTACATCTTTGTACAAATACTTGTTTTTATTATATAACTGACAAGCTATTAAAAAACAAACTCGTAAGTGATAGCCTTTAAATACTGTAATAAAGAAAAGCATCTTTGCCTTTACTTTTAAAGGCCCAACATCTTGTTTACAAATTTTACATGGATTAAACACAGATATTTGCAAGGCAGAACACGAGTTCCTTGTTAAAGCAGGTTTGTGGGTTGTTTTTTATTTGGTCAGTTTTGGATTTTTTTTACAATTCCCCCCACTTAGTAATACTACAAAAATGCATATTGTTTACTGTTGTTTTAACTAAAATGAGTTAGAAATGTTCTTTGCTTTTGGTCTTAACAGAAAATTTGTTTTTAATTTTTCATTTAACTTATTTTTTGGAACTGCTCACCTGAAAGTTGACTATAAATAATATATTATATGTATATATGAAAAAAAAACCCTAGCTGATAGATGCAGTGTAAGTATAGCACTAGTCAGAGAGGACTCTGCGCTCACTGTGTGGTATTGAGTACTAAATAAGCAGAAATTGTCAAACTTGAGATGCACAGATGCAATATGTTTGGGATTCTGTTGTGGGTTTTTTTTTTTTAACCAGAGATGCTTTTACCTGTTCTTAAGGTTAAAAGCAATCAAATAAGAGAAGATGGTGTTTACACTAGTATGCCTTTTTAAATAGTCTAACCAAACCACTTCTGGCCTTCTAAGGATAGGACTCTCTCAAATGTATGTCTGATACAAATGAAACATGTGACTTCCATTCCTCTTATTCACTTCTCTGCAGAAGTGCGAAATGCAAAAATATTTCAGATTCTTAAATCTCATGTCCTGCTTTGCCTTGGTTCTGCCTTCAGTAGACTATCTCTGTAGTTAGAGATTCCTGGCTGACTTGATCGATGTTTGTAATAGACTTCATAGTGCTAAGCATGACTATTGCTGTTCTGTTAGCATCTGCCAAATAACTATAGCTAAGAAAGGCCCTTGGTTGTGTTATTCACAAAGTTTTTGTAACCTTTCCTTCAGATCCTCTGCAAATGAGAACTTTGAGGGTTTTGAGTGTTCTAAATGATTGTTACAAAACCCTTGTTTTCCTTCACTTAATTTTGAGAAATATACTGATTATTTATTTCAAATACATACTTATTGGAATGGGATGGGTACCTAAAATATTGAGATACAAGCTACCATGTCGAGGTAGATGCTCCCATCTGCTAAAGTAGCACTGGTATGCAGCACAAAGGGTCAGAATCACAAGGTGCTACTCCAGGAAAAAAAGGGGACCAGTCGTTTTCACTTTTTTTTGTGCAACCAGTTCAGGTCAGGAGAGTCTGTGCATTGCTTTTTGGTTGTCTATTATGCCCTGATTGTTTTCTGCATAGTGGGTGAACTGCAGCTCTATAAATTAGTGCTGGAACACAGTAAAAAGGACAAAATTTTGTTCTGTAACATGAGTTTTCCCCACAGCTTCTGGATTCTTAGCCCATGACCAAGTGCTGTTTAGTTCATGAATCTCCTTTAAATGTCTTGTAATACGCTATTTTCTAAATAGTATCTTTTAAGAATAATTCTGTTCCCCATAAGGCATTATCTTGCATCTTCTTTCTTGTTTGACATATACAAAGTCCCAGCTCAGTGATTTTGTCTGTGTATTGGATTAACTGTGTATAAGAACAGATCTGGGTAAAACAAGCAAAAACCCCCCCCCCAAACCTCAAATTACTTGTATTTCCCAAGCCTATAGTAAATACACAGAACTTTGCAACTATATTTTCCATAAAACCAGGTTATGTTCTAATACAGTATCTTGAATTAGGATACACAGGACAGCAGCTTGAGTGCTTTTAATCTTTGCAAAGACTGGCAGTACAGTAGGTCTCTAAACTGTCCTTTTTTATTTTTTTATTTTTTTTTAATCTGCCCCCTGCTAATGAGTCAGTGACTTGACACACTTTTTTTGAGATGTTTAGGAAGCAGCTTGTCTGACTCTCTGCAACTTTGTTTTACTGCCTGAAAGCGCAGGAGGTAAAAAACTATAATCCAAGCCCCCTGTGTTTTTTAACTGCTTTCTTCATACGTACTTCTGCTTCTGTTAAGCAGGTTCCTGCTTTTTATTGAAGAAGAGCAGCATCTTTTGTCTTTCTACATGTTCGAAGAACAGCATCTACTCAGATTGTGGTTGCTACTTTTGGTGGCTTAACAGGAGGGAAAAACTCAAGCACTGTAGAGTGCTCTTTCCCTTCCAAATGAGAATTTGTCACATCTTATGATGTTCCTATTACTAATGGTGAATTTTCTGTAGACTACATCAAATCTGTCTTGTGGCTAAGACAAAACTAACATGGAATATTAAAAATAAGCCTTAAAATACAATATTTATGCACACATAGGTTTCTCTGTCCTGTTCTTTTCTTAGACATTACAGGGTTTAGAGTATTAGAAATAGGCATTCTGCTCCTGAGATGTTTTACTGAGTCTGCTTTGGACAGTCAGTTGCTAATACAGTTTTGTTGAATATGGCCCTGCAACGTACTTTAAATAGATAATAAATGTGGTAGTAACACTTTAGAATGGAGAAGAATGGGATCTCTAAACTGAGGAGGAATGTTGTCACTGCACTTGGTAAAGGCCATTGCTGGTTTCACTGTTAGATTCTCTCAAATGTTTTTAATGACAGTTTTTGTACATATAACTCAATTAACCTTACCTTCTGGTGTAGAATAAACAGTATTTTTTCTATTCTAAACAAGTGGGTTTAGAATAAACTGCTTGGCACTACTGTCAAGTCCATCTTGTGAAATTTAAGTACTTTGTACTGGGAATACTGAAGTCAGATATGCTGGCAAATGTAACTGAGACATCTGCTCTGCAACTGAAAAGCAGCATTCTCCTTTGGGTTTCCTTACTCACCTATGGTGAGACTTTGTGCCCTAGATTTTTATAGTGCTTTCCTACCCAAGACATGGATAATGCGTAGCTGTGCCTAAAATGTGCTTCTCTTGCCAGTCCAGCGCTTTAGTGATGCTTCTGCATGTGGCAGCCCTGGGAGGTGTCCAGCACTACTGTATCTTAACCAGATTTTCATCCATTGTCTATGGCAGCCTCAAGCTTTTGTGATGTTTTTAGTTATTGGGTTCTTGTACCAGATATCAAAAATGGGATGAAGAGTAGCAAGCAGGTAGTGAATGCAAAAAGTTACCTCAGTCATTGTGCTGATTAGAGGCAGTTACGTTATTAGTTTCTCTTGAGCTGCTCTTTAGTGTTGAAGAATGTCTTACTGACCTATGTGAATTTTCATGTTTAGTATGATCTGCAGACATCCTAAGACATGACCAATGGATCATTTATTTTTTTTTTAGAATCTTTAATTATAATTTTCAATACTTTTAAATATTGTAACTATAATTCCACAAAATAAGGAAGTTAAACTGTCCCTTCCTGTAAATACAAACTCATCTTGTAAAGTATGGGGAAATGTGTATTGTTTATCCTTCTTAACTGTCTTAGAGTGGAAACTTCTTGTCAATATCTACCTCCTGAGTTTGGCAATAATTGGCAAGATACATGCTCCTCCAGTGGATTCAGTGTATTGGCTAAACAATTCTTTAAGAGGAGTCTCATCTTTTGATCTGCAAATGTTTGACATTATTTCTGGAAAAGTATGGTGATGAACCTTGTTCTACTGCAAGACTTGCCTTCATAAGATGCACTTCATAAAATGCTTTCTTCAGAGAAGCAGCTTTGATGATGAAAGGTCAGCATTCTTTGCAGTTGGTTAGTGCAGGTGCCAGGGGTGTAGCCTCTCAGTTATTCTACCATTAGAAGTGGGGAAGAAAGTACTATATATAATAGCCGCACACCCATCAAAGAGACTGGAAACACAGGATTCAAATTTTTACTCCTGTGAAGGGCTAGTCAGTATTTTTCAGAAATATGTATTAAAGTGACAAAAACCAAAGGTGGAGACAAAACATCATGCCCCACCCCTGTTAAATACATTAGACAACTCCAGTATGGGATGGGGTTAATATCTGTATTGTTGTTTTGAAGCACTTTTGTTTCATTGTTCTTTTAAGAATGTTTTCTGAAATGTTGAACACCATTTTACTAATACGCAGTGTAAAAAAGCATGAGCAGTCACATAGCGTTAGCTTCACAATAAAATGTTGCAATTTGTCCTGTTCTTACTGTTTTCTTGTCTGTTTATCAGATGAAATGTCCAAAACAAAGAGCCTTTTTCATTAAACCTGAAGCCCATTAAATTGCTGCTAGTTTAAAAAAAAAAAATAAAAAATCAGGTGCTGTATACCAGATGATGGAAAAATAAATATGTAAATAAATCAGTTTCTAAAGGTCATAACTCAAGTTCTTAAAACTAGTGTAAACAGAAGTGCTACTTCCTAAATAAATGTCCTGAAACTGAAAGTGTGTCCTTATCCTAGTCTTGCTAGATCATGGTGAAAACCATTTACCTGGCTTCAAAATTGCACCTTTTCTTTTGCTCGGGCAAGAGCTCTGCTGTTAATTATGAGTTAGTCTAAATTCTTATCCCCATCTCCTTACTCTTTTTAATTCTTTGTCTTGAGGCTGTGTCTGGACTGCTAACACCTACTGAGCGTTACTTTCTTACATCCCAAAGATAGGATTAATCAAACTTTTTTAAGACTAATTCTAATATTACATAACTGGCAGCATTAGGGGCCTCTCAGAAAGCAGCCATGACCACTGCCTTCCATACATGGTTATACCAATTACTGCTATAACAAGTAAGCCAAATAATACAGCAATGAGGAAAAAAATGTTTTGGACTGAAGCTTATGAGCTATTTCTGCTTCTGTCAAGGAGTAATTCCTTGGCACAAAAAGCCATCGATGTTATCTATGTGGGGTAGTTACCCACTTTCTCTTTTGGCTGAAGTTCTACTTCTTGGAGGCAAAATAGACTTTTACTCTTGTAGAGGAGATGCTCAGATAAAGAGTGAAGAAGCAAGAGCTTGAAGAAAATATCCCACCACTTGCCATGTTGACATCTACCGAGATTATGTACTTGGCAGCATACCCTGGACTGAAGTATCTTGGACTCATTAAATCTGTCCCATTCCAGCCAGGATGGGGAGACAAGCCTGCATGCCTAGTGTCAGATGCAGGCATATCTTAGATGAAAATCTGTTTATTTCTGTATTTTAGTGCTCCTACGTTTGCCAGAGAAAAGTGAGAAAAATGTAAGTTTAAAGTTGTTGCATTTTGTGGTTGTGGTTTTTTTTGTTGTTGTTTTTTGGATTTTTTTGTGAGTTTTTTTTTGTGTCTTTTTTTGGTTGGTTGGTTTTGGTTTTTGTTTTGTTTGGTTTTTTTTTCTTTTTTTTTTTTACTTATGCCATCTTTCTGCAAATTTCTAAATACTTAGTGAACTTGTGAGATAGTCTGTTTCCTACACGGGTTCATATGGCTCTGGAAAAAAGCAGCTATGCAACTTTCTTTAATACAGAAAATGTTATGTAGTTGCAAAGGCAGAAAAATTTAAATAAAATCCACCTCTGAACTTGTGTGGTTTATTCCAGGTGCTGGGTTGTAGCTGTAAAAAAAAAAATAAAATATTTTCAGAATATCAGCCTACAAACAACCTAGTAAGCCAAGTGTGTTGTTTTTGCCAAATGCTTTTGAAGATTTCATCGTTTTTTTGGCAAGTATTTACAGTACAAAACTATGTTCTTTTTAATACTGTAACTTCTGTTCTTTTCAAATCTCATTTTAGCAATTTCTAAAAGGCCTAAAAATTACCTCAGTTGTAAGACATCCTTGAAGGCTGCTAGTTTTGTTGTATGCAGAATGCTAGTATTAGCTCTGCTATGAGTTGTAGTATTCATCTTCTGAGAAGGCACTTTCTTCTACAAGCAGAGTTTCTAATAACTTGCTGTTAGTCTCTTTTGGAAATACCCTAAGGCATGAAATTATCAAAAAGCCTGACAGCATGTCAACAGTGAAGTAACCAAACAACTTTGTGGAGCAAATCATACAGATAAATTTTTACTCCAGTGGTTCATGTAAGTTCTGATTGCCTGGTTAACTTTGAATGGAGGCAGCCGCTGCAGTTTGAACTCTCTTGCCTGTCATGCAAATTAGGTAGAGTGTTAATCTGTTGTCTAAACATGTTCCCCAAACTACTCTGTACACTGGGAAAAAAAAAGTTATTACAGCCAACAGCTTAGAATGAGGTCTGGGACATTAAATATGTGTCTCAGGGAATGCAATTACCTGTCCAGTCTGACCGTTGTTCTTAATGATGCGTGTCCTATAAAGACCAGATAACACAAACTGAAAAATAAAACTTAATTTTTTATAAATAATGAAATCACATGCTCTGCAAATGCACAGGAACAGCAGATACACACTTGAAAGGTATCCAAAGTGGCTGCAAAGCAGATTAAAGACCGTGGCTTTTCCCGGTTTCAGTTGATGTACAGGCCTCTCTCTCACCCTCACTCAGGTAATCTTTTGGTGTGTTTTACAGAATAGATGAGATGCAAATAACCTTTCTAACTATGAGCACTAGACAACTGAATTGACTGTTAAAAGAACAAAGGGCAGTGTTGGAGAAGGTTGTTTCAAGTATCTTACTATGCACAATAATCTCTCTTTAATGAAAAGCTTGGTTCAGTTTTTGTTCCTACATCTTTTCTACTTACTTTGCGAATGCAATAATAATAAGCTGTCTTGTGACTAAATCTTTTGGTTCATTAAATCCCATATGGGTGTTTTGCAATATGATTTTCCTTAAGAGGTATCTGAATTTTGAAGATGCCTTCTGTTCTGCATTTCGTTCCAGTGAATGCTGGTTCCATGTGAAGTGATCTTACCATGCACATTCCATCTGACAGAAATGACTGGGCACAGTTAAGCTGTCTGCTGGACAGCCCCCATGAGGGGATGGCTGTCACCTTGCAGCCCTCATGTCCCTGTGTTCCAGAGCCTCAGTAGCAACAGTCACTAGAAGAATTCTCCTTCACAGTTGTGCTTTCTGCTTCAGGCTGCAGCAGACTTAAGGATGTAGGTTCCTCCTCTGGACTGTAATGCTTCTAATGTTTTAACATGTTCAGAGCAAGGGGAGCAGTTCTTGGAATTTTAGCACACAACAAAGTGACTAGATTTCCAACAGAGTTCCTGTAGTTTTGAGAGCTACTGTCCTTCAGGGGTAAACTGTCGTGAAAAAATCCCTTTTGAAAGCTGCATGCTGGCTGTCATTAATGCCAAGAACAGCAGCAGAGTGTGTGCTGGCAGTGGTGGTGCTGGGTGACTTCAGATATATGCACAGAACACTGCTGATGCCGGGAGCACACCTGTCCTTGGAGAGCTGCTGCAGTGCAGTGTCATGACCACTGCAATGGAGACCTTTCCTTGTGCTCTCACAGGCAGCAGGCAAACAAACCGCAGAAAGGCAGGGGGGTTGCACACAAGAGACTCGTACAAGGTTCAGTAAGGCCAAGTGTCCTGTCCTGCACGTGGGTTACAATGCAGGCAGCACTACAGGCTGGGGATGAGTGGTTGGAAAGCAGCCCAGTGGACAAGAGCTGGGGGTGCTGACTGAGCTGCTGCATGTGAGCCAGCAGTGTGTTCAGGTGGCCAAGAAGGCCGAGGGCATCCTGGCTGTGTCAGAAGTAGTGTGGCCAGCAGGATGCTGCCTGTACTCGGCACTGGTGAGGTCGTACCTCAGGAGCTGTGTCCAGTTCTGTGCCCTCAGTTCAGGAAGGACATTGGGGTGCTGGAGGAGGTCCAGAGAAGGGCAGCAGAAGGGTCTGGAGAACAAATCCTAGGAGAAGCAGCTGAGGGAACTGCGGTTGTTCTGGAGAAAAGGAAGCTCAGGAGGGACCTCACTGCTCTCCACAACCACCTGACAGGAGGTGTAGCCCGGAGGGATCGCTCTCGCTCCCGGCAGCGAGTGACAGGGCAAGGGGACACGGCCTCAGGCTGTGCCAGTGGAGGTTCAGGCTGGACATCGGGAATAATTTCTTCACCCAAAGGGTGATTAGATATTGGAACGAGCTGCGCAGGGGTGTCCCCGGAGGTGTTTAAGGAAAGCGTGGACGTGGCACTCCGCGCCGCGGTCTAGCTGACCCGGTGATGTTGGCCCATAGCCTGTACCCGCCGATCTCAGAGCTCTTTGCCAACCCAAGTGATTCTGTGACCGCGACTGCCCGCCGGAGCCCTTCCCTTGGACCCTCGCAGGAAGCGGGCATATAAACCGCAGGAATGCCCCGCACCTCCCCAGGCACGGCGGTGGGCCGCCACCTCCGGCAGGTAAGGAACGAGGGGAGGGAAGGAGAAAGGAGGAGAGAGAAGGAGGGCGCGAGGGACGGCCAAGCCGGCGCTTCCGCCACGTGTGCGGCGGGGCGCGCTGGTTGCCGCGGCCACCGGAGCCCCGCCCGCCCCTTCCGGCCTCGCATGGCGCCGGCCCTTCCGCTGCGGGCGGGAACATGGTGAGTTCCCCTCGCCGCGCAGGCACAGCGACACAGGGGAGGAAGGAGGGAGGTCGGTCAGGCGTGGGGCGTGCTGCTGGGAGCGGCCCGGGACCGCGCCGTGGTGGTGTCCGTGCGGGGCCGCCTCCTCGGGGCTCCCCTCCCGCCGGGGGTCCAGGCCGGGGCTGCGGTGCTGGGGCAGCGTCTCGAACGAGCGGGCCGTGCGGTGAGGGACAGGCGGGCTGTGGGGGCCCTGCTGCGCCGTGTGGGGGGAGCGCGGCGCGGTCACTGCGGGGCCGCCTCGTAGCGAGGGGAAGGGGCGCCCGTGGGAGCGGCCGCCGTGTGTGTGTGTGTGTGTTTGTGGTGGGCTGCGCGGCCGACTGTCCCCTGAGCACCGCGGGAGTGAGGCGGGTGTCGGCAGCAGGTGCTGGCACCTGTTGGCACTGTCGGAGCAGACGCTGCTGCAGAGACACTTGGTGTGTTCGGCGTGGAGAGGGGAGGCCTCAGTGCAGTTACAGCTTCCCTGTGAGGGGAAGAGGAGGGGCAGGCACTGATCTCTGCTCTCAGGTGACCAGGGACAGGACCCGAGGGAATGGCCCGAAGTTGTGTCAGGGGAGGTGTAGGTTGGATATTAGAAAAATGTTCTTCCCCCAGAGGGTGGTTGGGCACTGGAACAGGCTCCCCGGGGCAGTGGTGACAGCACCAAGCCTGACAGAGTTCAAGAGGTGCTTGGACAATGCCCTCAGGCACATGGTGTGACTCTTGGGGATGATCCTGTGCAAGGCTAAGGGTTGGACTTTGGTGGTCCTTGACCCTTCCAACTCAGTATGTTCTGTGATTCTCTAACACAGCAGCCTTCGTAAGCAGGTAGTCCACTGCCTGTTAGGAGAGCTTTCCAAAGTGCTCTGGCATCCTGTATGTCTCTGTTGAGAAACCAAATCATCATGTACTGATATGCTAGTAAAGGAAACAGTAAGTGCCAGTTTTTGCCCAAGATGAGCTCAACTTGGATCTGTAGTACTGGTTAAAATTTAAATTATGGCACAGGTATATTTCTCGCATAATACAAAGTGCAGATGTGTTGACAAAGATTTCCTAAGTTAACTGAGTTTGTTCCGGTGACCAGCCTATTAGGATGTCTTTTTGTCTTCTGCTGGCAGTTAAAATGTGACAGCTTAAATTCAAACCTTATTTTGTCCAGCCCCAAATTGCTGCAGATGACAGACTTTCCATTTCAAGTCCACAAATTTCTATTGCAAATCAGAAGGGCTTTTTACATGGAAAGCTTCCTTCATTTTGGGGAGAGCAGGACAGAGGACAGCTTACTATAAGCTTGGGCCCTCTGAGGGAAAGGAGCTAAGTGGTTGGTGAATTGTCTGCTTCCTGTCATGCTTTCAGCAGAGCCAGGTAGCATCCCTCACTCCTGTCTCCTATAGGCACATGGGTCCTCTCCACACCAGGAAAGAGCTTATCTGTGTGTCACTGATATTAGGATAGGGGACAGCTACAGTGACCACAGCTACTGTGCATGCTTAGGCTAAGCCATAACTGAGATTGTTTGCATCTCTCATCATGTCATTGGCCTTGTGTCCACCACATCACCAGTGCTACCCACACTGTTTTTACTTCTCTGATGAGTTCTCTTTTATAAATGTATCAACAATGTTTTCCTGTTTAATGAATCTGTTGGCTTTGGGTGGGAAGTGTGCTTTGATAAAGCAATGTATTTCTGTTGTCAGACTGTCTGTAGTAGTTTTATCTAAATAAGAATTAAAACCCACTCTTTAAACTGTATTTTAGTATGTTTTCCAGTAAACCCGAATTGTGGATTATATCTAAATGAAGCTTGATTCTAACTAATCATTTTCTAATAGAATAACTATGTGAAATGGTAACCAAAATACCATTGTGTTTAATGTCTGTGGGTTATTTCTAGTTAACAAAAAAATAATTCCGAGTTTTTGATATGACTGAGAATCGCTAATAAATGAATATTTCTTTTTGGTAATTTAAACTATGGTTTAAGTAAAATTTGTAATTAAACTATTGAAATTTTTTTAAGGGGACAATACACCTGTTCCGCAAATCACAGAGATCACTGGTTGGAAAGTTAACACATGAATTTAGGTTGGTTGCAGCAGATAGAAGGGTAAGTGTTGCTTAAAATAATCATCATCATCATAAAAAGACATTAGCTGTGATAAGTTAAAATATATTATTACCTTAAGTATATTTTGAAAATTTTCCCTTGAATTTTCTATCTGTGCTTAAAAAAAGAAGCCAGCTCTGAAATTGGATTCCTTCCTTTGCATTGTCCCTGTCCATTGGTATTCTCCAGAATTATATTTATTTCTAATGTGTCCAGTAGAACTTTAAACTGAATATATTTAGATGTTTTTGGGACCAAAGTTTTGGCACAAAAAAAGGAACCCATTATTGTAAAGCCTATCTTCAAAAGTCAGATGGTGTGTGCTGTAATAGAATGCAAATATTATACAGAGGTGATTTTTTTTAAGACCAAAAAGGTATTTTAAGTGTGGTGAAAAAAGGCGGTTTATAAGTAGGTTTTGAAATAATCTGTAAAGTTTAAAATAGAATAAGGGCTTATTCTGAAATGAGTGGTAAAGTTTTGGGAGGGAAGAGAAGCCAGTTCTGTTTGCATGACAAAGCCCTGCAATATTGTCTTTTGAAACCAGACAGATATATTTTTGTTTTGTAAATTTTGAAAGATGTAAAATACATATTCATTCTCATCAACAGTCCTGGAAGATTTTGCTGTTTGGTGCTATAAATTTGATATGTATTGGCTTCCTGCTCATGTGGTGCAGCTCTACAAACAGCATAGGTAGGTGGCTGTCATGTACTGAAACTGCAAATAACTACCGTGTGATTCTTAGCCTGTGAAGTTCCAACTGCCTGAAAACACAAAGTTCAGCATGTTAGGGTTAAGTGGCTACACAGCCAGGTTCAGAAAGAGCTTCCTTTTGATTTGCCTCAGTTTAGAGGCATTTTTTTACAGGCGAGTGTGGATGGGTGAAAGGTTTTTCAGACCTGCTGGTCATTTGCTTCATTTACCTTCATCTTTAAGACTGAAAACCAGTAGACTTTTGAGTTAGTCCTCAAACCTATTCATTATATAATAGCACCAGTGACATACTGAGGCCCTCACTTGCAGTTGAATGAAGATGCTTGTGGTGTGGCAAATGGCTTAGGCTTCTTTGATTCCAGGAATGCCCCTTTTCAGTGTTTTTGTGGTGTGTTGACCTTGGCTGAACAGTGCTCATGAAGGCGTGGAGAGAAAAACGAGAGTGAAAATAAGATGGAAAACAATTCATAGGTTGAGATAAGGTAGTTTACTAAAGCAAAAGGTTGTGCATGCACAAGCAAAGAGAGAAAACCCCTTATTTTCTACTTCCTGTCAGCAAGTGATGTTCATCCACTTCCCAGGACCCAAGGCTTCAGCACATACAGTGGTTGCTTTGGAAGGCAAACATTCTAAATAACAAATGCTCCCCACTTCCTGCTCCTTTCCTTAGCTTTTATATCTGAGCTGATGTCATATGGTATGCAATATGCCTTTGGTTAATTTGGATCAGTTGGTCTGGCTGTGTTCCCTCCCAGGTTCTTACCCACAGCTCAGCCCTTCACGGGGGGGATGTTGGGAGGCAGCGCTGATGCTGTACCAGCGCCACTCAGCAGGAGCCAAAACACTGGTGTAGTATCCACGTCTTTGTAGCTACCAATGCAGAGCACAGCACTGGGAGGGCTGCTGTGACGATAATCAACTCCAGCCAGACCCAATTCAGTTTTGTATCTCTTCTGCTTCTAAATAGGGACTTTGATGTCTTCTATGCTGAAAGCAGAACATCATACTTTTAAATTTTGGCACAGGTCTTCTTGCAGTTTCAAGATAGGTCAGAGATGCAATTCTGTTGAATCTGCTTTTCACTGCAATAATGCACATAAGGAGTCTCTTGCTTTGGTGGGTATGTGTTACTGGAAGACCTCCCAACTTTGCTGTATTTAAATTCCTATTCACAACTTAGTAAAAAATATAGTACCTTTTGTATCTGGGCATTATTACATGATTTAGTAGAATTAGGATCACCATAATCAACCTGTTTGATGTTACATATATTTATGTGTTTAGAACATTCACAGAGACTTATTCTATCAGCAGAGACAGTTTATGTAGATAGAAGATTGAAATAAGCTGCATGAAAGAGACTTAGAATACAAGTGATTTCTGCATTGAAAGGCTATTAATTTTTAGTATTTGCCTTTTTTTTGTTTTTTTACAGCTTTAACTGCTTACACCTATCTGACAATCTTTGACCTTTTCAGGTGAGTTTTTTTCCCTTTTTGTCTTACTGTTCATTTGTGCCTGCCTTTGTATATTTCCATACACTTAAAGTTTACTTACAGATGGGAACACATGTAACTTAATCATCAGTATAGAAATGGTAAAATGTTGCTTACATGAGTATAAAATCAGACATCACAATAAACAGATTATAAAAACCACCATAGTTGTATTGAGAATGACTAGTGACAAATCACTTCAGTCATGGAATTATCTGTGCAGATGCATGACAACATAAAACAGAATCTAGTAGCAAACTGTTGTCTGGTTGTTCACTCCGAGCATTCCCCTAATGCCAGTCACTGATTTTGAAGTAACCTTCTGTTTTAGCATCAGCAAACAGGGAGTATGTAACTCTGTTCCTGTTTCAAAAATATTAATGAGCTGGGTCCCAGGCAGTGTTCCCATATGGTCATTAGATATTTTTAGTGTTTTTCTTGGTTTTTAAGAAAATTTTATTAAAACTACTTGATAGTTCTGAACATGTTTGGTGATGTTGATAATACAGACATGAAATACATTCAGTTCTTATCTAAGATGCAGATTTGCAGCCTTGGTTGGGAAATAAACTGCATAAAATGCATGTATTTTAAAAATACTAGCCCATATTATCTTCCTTGCTAGCTCACTATCTTATAAAAAGTATGGATCAGCTATCTGCAGTCTGTTTTGTCCACTCCATACTATAGCTTTCTGACTCATAGTGAAACATAAATAATGGCAGCAAACGTGCAGAAAGGAAGGTGAATGGTTGGAAAAGGCACAGAAATACTTAATCTGTGACTGCATGCTGTAAAGGAGAACAATGCTCAGTAATTCTTCTGCAGAAATCAGTTTCTGGTTCTTTCGTTTTTCTCACCTTCCTGTTTGTTTATAATAGTCTTAATGCGTACATGAATTTACTGTTTTGTGTATTACCAGTATTATTTCCTCTGCTTTTTCTTTTACTCTGCACAGCTGAGGGTCAGGTTGTGAGGATGTGATTGTTCATCAGTTGTAGCGTTGAGTTCTCCATCCAGTCTGATTTAAAGTTGTCATTAATTATGAAAGGGCTGCATGAAGGTACAGATGGCACTGAATCCATGTGGATTCCAGTTTATAAAACTGTCCAGAAGGGTCACTAGAGGCAAAAGTAGGCAAAGTAAATGAGACTCATCATGGCTACTACTATGAGAATAAAATAACTGAAATTCTAGATGTTCAATATGAGAGAAAAACTTGGAGAGAGGATAACAAGAGAGACCTGTGGCTGTCGATGAATGGGCAGTTAGATCAGAGCTTGTGTACAACAGTGTAGCCAAAGAAAATAAATCTGGTTTGGCCGTACATGTAATTACACTGTGAAAAAGAAAGGCAGTACTTGGCGTGGTCTGAGACTCATTGTAGAGTGCTAAACCTAATTCCTAGTATGCCTCTATAAGAAGAGTTTAATGGAGAGCTTTCTTTGCTTTTTCTTTTACTTTTTCATCTTGCTTATCAGCTTCCTTCTCATTTAACTGGCCTTTCTCAGGTTACAGTATGTTTAGGCAAGTTGAAAAAGTAAATGTAAGAGGACCATTTACTCGGTGTCTGGTTTGATATTTTCCCTGGCTTTTGCTTTATATGTGATACCAGACAATATTAAAAGGTTTTTCTCAAATTGCCTTTGTCTGTTAGTCAGATTCTCAAATGCTCCAGGTCCCTTTCAGAAAAATTGAGTTCATGCAAATTAAACAGTGATTGTGCTGTTTTGTGTCAGGGTCTTAGTGGAAAAAATGCATTGCATATGGAGTTATGGTAAAGTTGATGGTAACCTTTGTAAGCACAGCGTGCTGTAATTACAGCATTAGGCTTTCTCCTGGTGTAAGAAATTAGACTCACTACCATTCTGCTAAAATTATTTGCTGCCTTTTTTGTGGGACCAACCTAGACATCATCATGCAGTCTCAGTTCTATTCCCAAGCACAGCTTTTTCTGGATTCACTTGAAGCACCACTGACAGTGGTGGAGGTGTTGGGTGAGGATAAGATGTGGTTGTTTTTGTTTGTTAAGTTTTGATGGCTCAAGTATGTATATGTAAATTATCTGGTTTGTAAACACTGCAGTTATTTATCATAGTCTAATTCTCCCCCTTTTTTCAGTTTGATAACATGTCTAATAAGCTACTGGGTAATGATGAAGAAACCCAGCCCAGTCTATTCATTTGGGTAAGTATTAATAACAAGATCTAGTGTTTGATAGTGCAACATTTGATATGTTGCTGACTGTATTGGCCTGGATCCCCTAATAGCCATCTGTAATAATTGGTGTGTGAAAGAGCCCAAAAATAAGGAAATCCAACACTGATATTGTAAAGAACAGTTACAGAGTAGGGGAGGGACAGGAAGAAGAATTAAGAAATACTTAATTTTAAACTGTCTCTGGTAAATGGAGTATTGGCTTGAAAGAAACTGACAATAATGCCCACTCTGTAAAACTGCCAGTTTCTTCCCATCTGTCTGCTCTTGAAGGAACTGGAAGGAGTAGGTCTGTCCTGCTGGTTCTTGTACAGAAAAGACTGTATCTGATGCATTGTTCATTGTTCCTAAACTTAATTCTCAAATTTCAGGTTTGAAAGGTTTGAAGTTCTAGCTGTATTTGCGTCTACGGTTCTGGCACAGCTTGGTGCTCTTTTTATACTGAAAGAAAGGTAGGGTTGTGTACTGCTTTCTTTAATTTTTTGTAACATATGAGGATACTCTTCATGCAGAGGGTGGTTGGGTGCTGGAACAGGTCCACAAGGAAGTGGTCACAGTTCCAGGTCACAGCACCAAGCCTGGTGGAGTTCAAGAAGCACTTGGATGACATTCTCAGGCACACGGTGTGACTCTTGGGGATGGTCCTGTGCAAAGGTAGGGGTTGGACTCGATGGTCCTCGTGGGTCGCTTCTAACTTTGCATATTCTGCGATTCTGTGATACAGTCCAGATTGAGCAAAAGCATTTGCATTCCAGAAGTGCTGTATGTAGAGAGATATTGTAGAAGAAACTTCAGATTTTTAAAATATTGCTAAATCTTACTGCTTACTTAGATTTATTACACTATATTTGAAAAATCTAAATTATATCTACTTTGATTCAGTGTTAAATGCTTTCATTGTTTATAAAATGGCTGTGCTTATTTAAGCAATTAATTTTTTTGCAGTACTATGTCAATTTTTTAACTAATTCCACAGAATTGTAAAAATATGCTTCAGGCATCAAGATTTTACTGTTTGAACATAACTCAAATTTTCAATTATTTTTCTAGTGCAGAGCGGTTTCTGGAGCAGCCTGAGATACACACGTAAGAAATTATTTTGACATGTAAAATGTGTCAGTGTCCCTTTATGTTTCTAATCCTTAATCTAGCATGTATTAGTTATGCAAGTACATTCAACACCGAATTGCTTTTGGTACCTTGGTCTTTGCTTCAAACTACGTGCAAGCTGTATTACAAACAGTTATTTCAAGGTACAATTGAAATGTAATGCTGATGCTTTCTTAAATAATGATTTAATTATCTATTGCTGGTTTTTCTGGTTTAGTTACTCTCATTTCTTACTGAGGCCTTTTAGGAGGCCTGGCATGTTGAGAGGGAAGGATGCTGTGGTCATGAGGGAGCTGAATGTGTTGCAAATATGATGAAGACTAAAGAACATGAGGAAATGAAAAGATGATGTTACATGGCAGAAGTCTGGGACACAGGATGTTTGGTGAAATTGTAGTTCTAGAAACAGAATAGGGGCATAGGACATGATAGTGTAGCTCTTAAGCTGTGCTGCTGAGGGGACAGTTTATTCAAAGGACAGATGTGTGTGTATGCATATATGTAATTAGTTAAGAACTGTTACTCAACATTATGTACAGCCTAATGTGATAACAGTAATGTATGAAGTTCAGGGATCTCTTATAGATCTTACACTGATAATGCATGTCAGCTACTAAGTATTACACTAGCTTATCTTACTCTTGTTTTCAGTCTCAGTGAAAGATACCAAGCAAAGTATTTTGATGTTGTTACTAGTAATTACAGCCCGATGTAATTGCTATACTTTTTCTATACATTTATATATGGTTTCATGTAGTTTAATGCACTTTTGTTATGATATGAACTTAAGATACTTATTTTCCCCTCCCTAGGGGCCGACTGCTCGTTGGTACTTTCGTGGCTCTCTTTTTCAACTTATTTACAATGCTTTCCATTAGGAATAAGCCTTTTGCTTATGTCTCTGAAGGTACGTGATTAATTAAACCATGATAACAACTGAGAAAAGATTTTAATATTCCTATTTTTATCAAAGTATAACGTGTCTGGTAACTTTCCTAACTAATGGGTATATATATATATTTTCATAAGTAGTGGGTATTGCCTCTGTTAATATAACTTCATGCAGTTTAGAATTGCCATCTGATTTTCAACTCCAGTTTGCCTTTAAGGCTTTTGAGTACTATGTAATCATTAATATGATACATTCAAGATCATTTTAATGTTGAAGTACCCTTTATGTTCAATCTTTTGGATTCAGCCAGTGAAGGTCATCTGACAGATATCAGAACTTGAAAGACATTTTATGGATATATTAATGGATAAAAATAATTTAGTAAGCTTTTTTAATAGCTCTTTTTCCTTTTTCATTGTGAATTAGGCTTCCAATCATTCAAGTGAACTGTAAATTGTCTCTAGTAACAATTACACATTATATTATGCAAAAAATAGTGGTTATAATCTGCGATTGTATTTAGTCAGTTCAGATTGTTATGAGATAGGTGTTATACTTACTGCCTAGAAAAGTCAGATTTTAGTTTTTTCCAAATGCTGGTGAATCTGTTAAATACACTATGAATGAGTAAATGTATCTCATTGGATTCTTCCTTTAAAATATAACTTATGTACTTTAAAATGGATACCCTTACTTGTAGTAACGTTATTGCCCTCTTTCTTATGCAGCTGCCAGCACAAGTTGGCTTCAGGAGCACGTTGCAGATCTTAGTAGAAGGTAAAGCTTTATACTGTTTTTCAAAATCATTAGCTTCTGGAAGGCAGTGCTGTTTTTTTTGTGTATAGTAACAATTTGGATGGATATTGAGGCACAAACTGTTGTATTAGAGCTTTTAAAATAGTTTTAGCTACTGTAGGTCTAATGTATGAACTGTAGAGCACACGTCTCCCATACTTCCCAGATACACACAAAGATGTATTCCTGTTAGATTGATGTATCTTTCCTTTTGAATGTATGTGCTCAGTACGTTGTATGTAATTGTGCTTGGATGAGATGGAGAAAACTATCATGTTTCATGAAGAAAATTATCATGTACACACCTGAACTGCATTTCTCCACATTCATTACCTGAGTGATATATTTTATAGTAATTTGTGTTTATTTACTCTGTGGGCTGGACAAATGACAGAGATGGTTGAGTTTAAATATGATATATAAAACAGGTTACTCACTGAAACACAGCTATGGAAAACTCCTCATCTGCCCAGCAGGACACTGGAAAGTCTGTGTCTTCTGGAGACAGAAGCAGTGTTGCTCATTCATCTTGTTTGTTAACTCTCTTGCTTGTACTGGATATCTGACTGCAAGATAACACTGTTTGCAAATAATTTTGTCGGCTGTCAGAAAAGTTTATTTTAATCCATACACATTCTTCCAAGTATCTGTCACTATCAAAATAAGAATGTTAAGCCATATTGTAAAACATGTTATGTATACTTCAAAGTGTGTGTTGTGATCGTTTTTACAGTTGAGGAAAGCAGAGAATTCTGACTTGTTAAACAGAAGAATTGATTTTATATGGGCATAAGGTGTTACATCAGACCCAAATTATGCAAAATAGCTTTGGAAGACTAATAATTGGGTTGCTCAAGCACCTGGAGTTTCAATATAAAAAAAAATAATGTTGGCTAGCAATCACAGAGAGAGTTTTTCTTTTATCAGTGTAGAAACACAGTGTTATGGGGAAGGACACTGATGGATAACTTGAAGGGATCCCAGATCAAGAGTGTGGAATTACTACCGGATTTTGAGATAACCTGTACACAGTTATGGCAACAGTTTAAAAAAAAAAAAAAAAAAGAATCAGTATGTATACAGCTAAGTCAGATGTGCCATGTGAGGCAATACTGATTACAAAGTATATACACCTGTGTATAATCATGTTGATTAAAATTCTTACAGGAGCAGGCCAACACGTGATGCCTAAACATATGGTGGCTCTAAACAGAACAGCAAAACGTTTTGTCTTTAAATTTTCTAGGATACACTTAATTCGCTAGGAAGTACAGTAACTCCTCTCTTTCCACATACTCTTATTGATAGGAGATAGCTATAAATAAGTTTTCCCAGGGTTCCTTCAGGGATTTTTCTGGTCTCCTCTTACTCAGCTAGCTGGTCTCCCTTCTCTTTTCAGCCTCTGTCAATTAATTAGCATTGAATTTAGAATGTTTTTACACAGCAAGGTGGCAGGTGAATTGTAGATTAGTGATATGCAAACCCCTCGAGACTTACTTACATGTAATAGCAGTATCTGAACCAGTGAAGTACTTGTGGCTTGCATGTGGCTCACACAGCCAGCTATGTTACATGAAAAAAAGAACCTGGCACAAGGTACATATTTTAACATGTAGAAAAACTGAATAAAGATAAGCATAATATAGTCTTTTATAGACGGGAAGATAGATTTAAGGCAAATTTTTTTTTAGGATGGAAGAGTCAAGTGTTAAATATGAGAATGTGACATGGATCTAAACTTGGGTAATTTTCGCTGACAGCAGCCTTTAGGCAGAATTTGAAGGGCCTTTACAGTACTGATCATACGCTATGACAGCAAGGTGTGTTTGAAGTCAAATGCTGAAATGGTGAGTGTGACTTTTGGGTTTTGAAGTAATGATGAACAACAAGCATACAACTGCTTTTTCTGTTTTGTTGCAGTATTTGTGGAATCATTCCAGGATTAAGTAGCATCTTTCTGCCACGGATGAACCCTTTTGTCTTGATTGATATTGCTGGAGCTCTAGCTCTTTGCATTACATATATGCTCATTGAAATCAAGTACGTACAGTTGTTGATCTAAAAAATAACTCTTTTTGTATCCAGTCTATGGCAACGTACATTTTTTACATGAAAGGAATGATCTCATCTGGAGTTGTATTTTGCGTGAATGGCATTGCAACTCCACAAACGCATTTGTCTATTTTCCAAGATGTATAGTTCAAATGCAATTAGTATGTGTAATATTCTGTAAGTGTATATAATTTAAAAGAATGAAAAATAATCATAAGTAAGGCATCCTGCCTTTCAGAAATGTAAATAGCAGTTTTTCATTAAAATTGCTCTTTCTTTCTAGCAATTATTTTGCTGTAGACACAGCCTCTGCTGTAGCAATTGCTTTGATGACGTTTGGTACCATGTATCCCATGAGTGTCTACAGTGGGAAAGTACTGCTCCAGGTAAGGCAGTGTCACAGAATAATAGGTTTTGTGATTTTGGTTTTGTTAAATGTCCTCATTTTTAAAAAAAAAAACCAAACCACTTAAAATCTGTTTTAAGCATGTGATAGGAAGTGTTCCCATGGAAATCTGTGATGTGCTAGAAGGATTTTAAGCAGACTGGAAATATGCATATTGAAATCATAAGATTTTATATTTTAATGCCATTGATCTCATGTGTAGGTAGACCAGACTTAAATGTTCTCTTATTTAAATAAGACCAGTTCATCCTTACTATAACTTTTTTCTTTTTTTTCCTCTTCTTTTTAAAGACAACCCCACCTCATGTGATTGGCCAGTTAGATAAACTTCTTAGAGAGGTAAGCCAGTGCATAATACAAAGCACAGTGTGCACAACTAATTAAATAAGCATTCAGGAACATAAATAGTTTTTCTGAGTAGTCCAAGAAGATTGATAGAAGATTATTTTTTTAATACTATTTTTTAGCTGCAGGTATAAAATGTGAAACTTGCTTTCAAAGATGAATAATAAAATTCAGGTATCTGGAACAAATCTGTCCAAGTAGTGCAGTGTGAAATTTGAGCTACTGTTGAAGTGGTTTACAAATGTGAGTTAGGGGAGAAAAAGGAGTACAGGCAGCTGTTGACTTTCAGCATATCGAGTTGAGAACATAGTGCAATTTGGCAGTAAGAGTTACTTGAAATAAGTTCCTTACATCTTTTTTGATTGATTTGGATATTTAAGGATAGCGAAAGTACAGTAGATAAACAATAGTGGCATTAGCCGACATCATCTATTCTGTGTATAGAGCTTTTATTTCACAACTGAAAATTATGTGTTATTCAGTTATGTATGTATAAAAGTGCATTTCTAAAGGGATCTGAAACTTCTGATTTATTTTCATATTTCTGGATGTTTCTGTAAAATTAGGTTTCGACTTTGGATGGTGTATTGGAAGTTAGAAATGAGCATTTCTGGACACTAGGTTTTGGCACTTTGGTAAGTTATGTCTTTATGGTCATTTTAGCCTTAAAAAAAAGGTTGCCAGTTACTACCTTTAACTTTTTATTTAAATAAATATAATTCTTCTGAAATCTTAACTATTAAAAAATTGACGGAATCGTTCTACTACTCGTTCCTTGTGCTTTATTCCAAGACTTCTCTTCCCCTTCCCTGAAAAAGCATGTGAGAGGTTCTGTGTTGTGTCCTGTTCTCTTCTGCAGCAGTAGATCAAGGTCAATGAGATAATGTTACTCAGAGGAAGGCAGGAGGAGCCTGCAGCTACATGCATATCCAGGAAAAGCTCTAGGCCTGAGTTGCACACAGGGCATTACCTCTGTTCTTGCTGATGGTCCCCTTTTGAGCCTGTTTGCTGCGCATGTTGTCCTCTTGCCTGCTCCAACAACATAGTGGTGATACTTTTGCCTCAGTTTGACGTATGAAGTTCGCCTACACTTTGTTGTTCTTTTGAGCCAGTTTTTTTTCTGCCAGTTGTTGCCTTTCCTGCTATCATGTGTTGTATTGTGTAGTTAGGTTTTAAGACTCAGTCTTCTTGAATGATGATCTTGATATGCTCATAAAAGATTGAGGCATCAGGAGAGATGAAAATGTATCCTAATTATGGAATTGTGTATTAATGTTCTTAATTTAGTCTGTAGTCTTTATTGCAGAAGGTCTTGGCATAATTCTCTGCAGGATAACTTCCTTCTTCTTGAATGCATACAGAGAATCTTTATCGAAGTAACAGTTAACAGCCAACTTATTTTTATCACTTTCTAGGCTGGATCAGTACATGTCCGAATTCGGAGAGATGCAAATGAACAAATGGTACTTGCCCATGTCACTAACAGATTATACACACTGGTCTCTACTTTGACTGTTCAGATTTTCAAAGATGACTGGATCAGACCTACCTTATCATCTGTGCCTATTGCAAACAATATTCTGAACCTTTCGGATCATCATGTTATTCCAATGCCATCTTTGAAAGCTGCTGATAGTTTGAACCCTGTTACGTCCACTCCAGCTAAGCCCAGCAGCCCACCACCAGAATTTTCTTTTAACACACCAGGCAAAAATATGAGTCCAGTCATCCTTGTAAACACTCAGACAAAGCCCTATGGATTGGGCTTTAATCATGGATCTGCACCCTACAGCAGTGTACTCAATCAAGGACTTGGAATACCAGGGATGGGAGCAGCTCAAGGCTTCAGGACTGGTTTTACAAATGTCCCAAGCAGATATGGAACAAATGCTCGTGGTCAGCCCCGACCATAATAAACACCATTATTTATTGTACTTAAGGGTATTGACTTAATTCTTTTATTACCCAATTTTTTATAAACATTTGGAATGTCAGATCATTCTAAATGGCTGGGAACAAGTGCATTGTTCATGTTCATGAAATGGTTAAATTGCAACTTTTTTCTTTGCATCAGCAGTAGCCTGTGTAATGCCACAGATATTTTCCAGACTTACAGTACTTTACAAGTAGTTTTTATAGGGTGTCTGTTTCTACTCATATTTTTATCCACTATTTTTCATCTATCCAAGAATGTATTGAGACATAGCACAACTCCATAACAAAGTGAAATTGTGACCAGGTAGCATTTTTTTTCTAGTAAGAATTGCTTACTGAATGCTGAATAGCTGAGAAAATATGTAAAAAAAAAAAAACCAGAAATGCAAGTCCCAGTTTTCAGAGATGTTTTGATTAGTGTATTAAGCCAGCTTTTGGCAAAGTCACAATTAGTTTTTGGTTGCAAAAATCCATCAATATTCATATGGTGGCCATTGTGAACACAATCTGGTATTTCAGATTATAATTAATTTTGTGAGATCATGTTTTTACATTTTTATTGTTGCTTTTATAGAAATTCTGATGGCTCAGCAACCATTTTCTAGTTGTAAGTATTCCATATTCATCTCTGATATTTCTTTTTCCTTTTTGGTTTAACTGCAAAATTTTTTAGCAATATACTGGGAAATAAAATGTCTAAAACTTTAAATATTTTACAAGCACCTCTTTTTTACAATGAACCCTATTTAGGAAACAGAGCAGATGAGTGTATTGTTTCTGAAGCCAGTATTTCATTTTTGTCTATGGAAAGTATTCTGTGATTTGATTGTGATTTTGTGTTTTTCCTCTTTGTATTTTTTCTGTAGTTTCAAGGGGAAAAACTATCTGTTTATATTCCTGGTTTATATCCAGAGTACAGGTCAGTGATCGCTGACAGTTCTTAGTCATTGCTGGAGAGCTTCACCTTTGGGTCAATACTTGGAACAAGACCACCTAACTTGTCTCTGCTTTTGCATTGCTGTTTTGCTCTACATCTGGGTGGCCATATTTCTTCAGGACCTTTCTCAGAGAGCTCTTTCCTCTAACTGCTATCTTTTTCCTCATCGCTTTGACAGCAGGGAAAGGCCTTGTAGAAATACTTGAGTTTTTTGTCCGCTCTCCTGTGTTGTGTCTATCTTAAAATTGCTCCTCTGCACATTCTTCTGCATCTCTTGGCTGTTGGGGAATAGGTTACCCATTTCTATTGTTTCACTTGCAACTCAGGGTGCTATATTATTGGCTTCCACCTTGTTCATCTGTATACTAAGTGGTCTCTCCATTTGTCCAAGGTGGTTGCATGGAGCTGTAGTGTCTCAGGGACTCCAAAGATTTTATGTTACCTGGAGATAATGGCTTTGATAGAGAAATCTTTCTCTTGTAGAACTGAGTGGAGAAAACAGCCTTCTTTTGTATTTTAAAGATCTGTGGCCTCTTCACACTGGCTGAGGATTTTTCTGCATAAGAACTCTGCATTCTTCTTCCCTCCCCCCTTTGCCCCTCCCCCTCCATTACCTGTGTTTCTTCACTCAGTGCATTGGAGGAGGGCATCATTCTTGCAAACTCTTGTAAAAGCAAGGTGACATTCTGCATTATGGTATCTTGTGGGGATATTTTAGGCTGAAGGTGATATCCAGACTGCCACTGGGATACAGTCCATGTAAGTTACATGTAGGGAATCTAATTCTGTACTTCATTTGCAGCAAGAGTGACAGTTCCATTGCTGTTTTAGAAAATGTAAAGACCTGGAAAACTTGTATTTAAAGATTAGAAAGAATGTATGACAATTGGCTCTGTGTGTGAGATTGGTGTTAACTGTTTCATTACCCTGCCTTTCTATGTAGTCTATTACACTTGTCATTGCTGCATGGAAATGCACTGAAGTACAGAACAATTGAACAGATTCTCTGTACCTGTTGGGTGCTGAACTAGACTGCACTTTCTACAGCATCTGCAACACCTTACAGCCAGCAGAATGTTTACAATATACTACTCTTGTGCAGACTGTTTGAGAATTGTTCTTTACTCCAGTTTCTTACCAAACTCACACCCTTTTTCTGACATTTTCAATACTTTGTATTATATTGATTGCATGCCTACTTGTTTTTTGTAGAAAATTAAAGCTCCATTTCATTTAAAAGTGAAGCTGATCTTTGATTTAAAACGAGAAGGAAGAATGAGAATCCCAGAATTCTGAGTGCAATATAATCACTTTAACAAAAATATTTTTTGGAGTGATTGTTTACAGTATGTATCACATGTGCAGATGATAAAGATTCTTTTAGAGGTTAGGACAGCTTTTTAGCTGCTTTGTTGTTATGCATATATTATTTGTTAAACCAGCACAGAGTATAATGTCTCCTTTTATACAAGGAAAATAAAATCAGTGTAATTCTTAAATGACAAGGAAAAAGTGGTAATTTGTGTACAAGATTTTATAGTTACCTTTTTATGTATACTGATTGCCTAAGTGATATGCTCAGGTGATAACATCAGTCTCAATGAGCAGATGTGTCAAACATCAGAACTGTTTTGATGGGTTTGCTACCTATATTGACTGTGTCCTCAAAATAATTCTACAGAAAGTATTTTTACTGCATTTTGTCTTTTCTAACTGTATTTTGCTGTCAGGTGGTCACAATCTAAATGTTTATTTGCTATGTATTAAATAAGAATTGCTGCTTTATATCATCTTCATTCCTAATAATAGGAATGCTGCCCCAGCTAGGGAGAAAAGAGGACTGGTACTTGCTGTCATTTCTATCTACCAGAGGATTTGGCGTCATTGTTCCCTTAAGTTTTCCAACTGTGATTGAATGTGAAAACTTCACTTGCAGGTAAATGCATCAAGCTTTAGAGAGTTTGAGGGGCATGTACCGTTGTTTAGACTTAAGATTCTTTTGAAGAACTGCATTGTCCTGGTACCAAAAGAGCCAGAGCACCTATTACAGTACAAATAACTAAAAATACTGTTGTTTTTGCAACTTCACATGTTGAGTGTTGGCTCTTGACTTCATCCTGTTCTGCATTTCCTTTATGCAGGTGATAACCACATACACCTTTGAGAGGACAAAGGCAGTGACAGCCTCTTGTGGGTGGTAGATGGGTGGTTTTTATTCCCTTCCCCACATTTAAGATGTGACAAATCCTATGCAAGGAAAGAACCTGTGCAGCAATTCTGCTCATTAGATTAGTTCAAGTCCCTCTATTGATTTCTGCCCCTTGCTGCCACCATCCAGCACGGACAGAGAAGCTGTGCAGGGACAGGTTCTTCAATATAAAGGTTCTGTCTGAATTCTGAATTGATTATCTGTGCTGTGTTTGTCCAGACCCTATGGATCAGCATACTTAATCATATTCAGTGTGGAAACTGACAGTAGAAGAGATACCAGTCCTGGTCTTTTCATTTGAATTTTTTGTTTTCTGGTTATTATATCAGATGGCTTTAACTTTCCCTGCTTGTTCTCCCCTGCCTTAGTAGCCACAAGAACCCACCTTGCACCATGTCTTTGCTTTACTAACTACCTCGGGTTCTTGTGCTAATGTGAGCTTAGCTTCTTGGGTTCACATGGTTACTGGGTTGATGTAAATTTTCCTTCCAACAATTCTTTTTTAAATGAATGACAGACCATATAAGTTATTAAGATAATGACCCTCCTCTCTTTAAGTAAACCTTTCCAGGGCTTCAGTCCAGTTAGATGACGACCCTTTTTTCCTGTACCGAAAAACCCAACCCCAATTCCAGGGGGTAAAAAAAAAGGAAACCTTTTCCCCTTTTCTTCACATTTTGAGAAACATTGAATCATATTGTACCAAACTGTATCTCACTTCCTTGAACTGAGTAAACATAACTCAAGAGAGCTGCATGCTCAGGAAGTGAAGAGCTGCTGACAAAATGGATGTGCCAGAGATTTGGTGTACTACCTGGTTAAATTATGATTTCAACTAAGTTTTAATGGAGATTTTTAAAAATACAGGCTTTCCCCAGCTATAATAACCCTCTGATCCAACATTTCATAATGAAACCTATTTTAAAGTAACTCTGAAATTCTTGAAGCAGCAGAGCAGCACTGCACACTGCAAATGTGTACTGCATTTTCCAGAGGCCCTGCCAAGTATGTAGTGTTGAAAGAGTTCACCGAAATAAATGAGCCACACAAACTCATGTTCAATATTTCTGTATGCAGGCATTCTGTTACCTTTTTTGCCACTTGGGAGGGTGCAGAAGGTGCCTTATACTGTTCAGAGTATTCAAACTTCAGAAGATTTCATTTAGATTTTTAGACTATTTTCCCATGGGCTGAAGTAGAGGAGAATGATTGCAAAGAGTTCAAATAGCTTTGATATATTTACACAGATGTACAGTAATCTGTGAAAATAAACACATCTGTCCAATTTTTCAGAATTTTCATTGTATTCTATTTCAGAAGTTGCATACAAAACAAACATTTTGCACAAATGTTAAAGTGAGGGGAAAACAAAATGCTTTTGTTTCATTTTGAGCAACCAAAATCAAATCAAATTCAATTTTCAGGCTATCCTGTAATAGTAAAATTTTACAAATTTTCATTGCTGTGACTACATATTTCTGTTACAACTTTCCAAAATATGAATGTAAATGTTGTCTTATGCTTAGAAACAGGTTTGCTTTAGGAAAATGGTAAAATACAGGCCAAATCTGTCATGCTGAACTAAGTCCCTATGGCTTAGCTTCTTTTTAAATCTCTTTGCTGAGGATAGAACTTTCGTAAGGGAAGAAGTTCAGAGCAGTAAAATACTGACTTGTTTAAGTTCACCTTCTACCAGCTTGATATTTTTATTTTTGTCTTCAAATGCCTTTTTTTTTTTCTCCCCCTCACCAGTGGAAACCATAATTCTGTCAGTAGCTTTTGAATACTGTTCTGCTTTCCACTGATCTCTTTTCAGGCTTGCTTTTTGCCAGTGTTACATGAAATTTATTGAATAATTCCAGTACCAAATGTAAAAACACAGGGTTGCTAAATTGCTGAGTATCTTTTTGGTGCCTAAACTGCCGTTTTGCTTCTGACTGATTTTATTTTTGATAGCACTTTGCCTTTAAAACGGTATTTAGGTAAAACATTAGTTTCCAAAGTGATCACATTCCTAGTGTGATTATTTCTGTAGTGGTCTGTATTAAAAACAGCAGGTGGGTGGGGTTTTGGGGTTTTTTTGGGTCAAATTGTGAGTGATTCTCATGTGATTGAGTGGTGTGTGTTGGGGTGGTGTTCCCACACACCACCTGATCTTCTGTTTATATTTCCTGTGTTGCAATCAAAGCACAGTGGAAACCCCCAGGTACCTTCCTGTTAGCCTCACTCCTCACCACCCTTCTCCATCAAAAAGTATCCAACAAACAACAGGGAGAAAACTGAATCTGGGCTTCCTAGTGGCCTGGTGTTGGCAGAGAAGAGCCCTTGCAGCGCTCTTTGTAGGGGAAGGGAGGGAGCAGAGAGGATTAAAAATCACATCTCATTTCAGGACGAGGTGGTTTAGTTCAACCCGAAGTAGAAATCTCTTTTAGTGTGATCTTTTAGTGCCCCTTTTGATAATATGGCATAAATTTCTATTGCTGAACACTGCAAAAGTTGGTCACACCTTGTAAAAACTGTATCCAACACTGAAGCTGGGAGGCATTCCTTCCTGGGATCATAATATGTGACAAAAACCAGTGGTAACAATGTTGGAAAACATGTGTTTTGTTTGGTTTTTGTTTGGTTTTTGGTTTTTTTTGTTTTTTTTTTTTTTTTTTTTTTTTTTTTTTTTTTTTTTTTTTTTTTTTTTTTTTTTTTTTTTTTTTTTTTTTTT
>VXAU01001354.1:1326569-1346199 GCA_013399695.1 Formicarius rufipectus | reverse complement strand
TTTTGTTTGTTTTTGTCTTTGTTTTTCTTTTTTCTTTTATTTTTGTTTGGTTGGTTGGTTGGTTGGTTGGTTTATTATTATTCAGAGGTAAGACATTAAGATATGGCTAGATCAAATTCTAGTTCTTAGTGCTATCTGATTTGGCTACAGGGAACATTGGGCCAGGAACAGCTGAACCAATAATCAGTCTAGCAAGAGCTATCATATTTTTCTTCACTTTAGTGCTCTCCAGTTCAATTAAACAGCAAATATGAAGGTGGGCAAATGGTATTTAGAATGGAGTACAATTAGTTGACATTTTGTGTATCACAGGTTGAGATATTCCAGTACAAACACTTGCAGGATTTTGTTCAGATTGTCAATAGTGGTTTTGTCAAGATTTTCTTCTGTGTCCTCCATGGTATGCCATACGGCAGGAAAAGGGGATGGAATCAGATGTAGGACTGGAACCCCTGTAAGAAAGGAAAGTGAATTTTGGAGGAGAAATATTGGAGATGTTCTGTTAAGCCAGTGGATATGTTGCCATTTAGCAATACAGTCAGGTAATTATTTAATAACCTTGCTTTATAGGGTGTATCACTGCAGCTTCCTTTTACCTTCTCTTATTTTGAAGCTTATGACTGCACCCCATTATTAAAGTGTGTGCTTCTTAAAATTGCTACCCTCCTTTTCTTTGAGTGATTTTCCCCACCTTTTATTTTTAAGGCACCTATAGCTACTTGATGGGGTTTTTTTGTCTGTTTGGTTTTTTTTAGATTCTTTGTATTGTTTGCATCTGTAGCTCCATAGTTAGGAGCTACAGAAGGACAGAAAAATGATTGCAGCTCCTCAAACTGAAAACTGATTACCATGTTCTTGGGACAGTGTTAAGATTGAGTATTTTTGAAGCAGTTTTTTAGTTCTCCACAAATGATAAAGTAGGGCCTCTTATTTTTGCTCTGTAAAATAGAACCACTGTTATCCTCAGATAAAGGAAATTCCACTTGGAAAAATTGTATCACTGCATACATAATACATATATATATATATATGCATCAAGTCACCTATATATACTGCAACTTAGAGATAGAAGAATTGTCAGACTTCTGTTTCCTGATTGCTTTTGGTGAGGGAGCATTCTTTCTTTCTCCAATCTCTTTCCTATTTTACTGCTTTTCCTCTCTCATTTTTTAGCTATGTACCCCTAAAGGAATACATTTTCTTCACTAGTTGATGTGTTATTAGAAAAGATTTTGTTTTCCCTTATCAACTTCTCACATGTAGGATTTTTTTATATCCCTGGACACGCATATGATGGCTGTATAAGATTTGTTGGACCTGGGCCCTGCCTTGGTGTGAAAAATTAGACTTGAGGAGTTGAAGAGCCATTGAGCAGGAGAGAGTACGCACAGCTCAGTGAAGAGAGCACTTTCTTAGAAGTGGAGATGTGTAGCTGCCCTTTTGCCTGCTTCCAGACCTGTGTGCACATTTTACATTCCTCAGTAGTTGACAGACAATAAGCAATGGCAAAATTAGGGGCTGGATGTGAAGGTACCTCCCTCCTGTCCTAGGGAGACACCCTCTTCATTGAACTAGTGTTGCATTCCTTTCTGGTTAATCCTCTAGCAATTTGACTCTTGCAGTCCTTGCTGTACAGTAGAAAACTTCAATCAGAAGAGTTCACTAGCCTACTACCCTTATTTGCCCCATCTTAGTTTTGAAGATGCTTTGCTGAGTGCATGAACTAAAAAGGACATCAAATCGACATCTCAAACTTGGACAAGTGCTTTAATTGTTGACCTGTAGCTTGACAAGTTGGAAGCAGTACTACAACTGCTTTCTCTTTGGTTACATCCCAAAGGAAAAGAAGGTACGCAAAGCCAGAGGCTCTGGCCTAGATGTCTGCCAGGAGAAAATGCTTAGATAGGAGATTACAGTTTCAGGTATGTGCTTAACTCCAGAAGGGATTTCAGACATATTGTGTCCTTTGATATTTCTGTGGACTACTCTGCACTTTTCCCATCCTCAAGATGACAATTGTGAAGTCTCCATTCTTTTTAGGGAATGAGGATATCTAATTGGAATATGTGAGGTTTTGCAGGAGTCAATGTCTTCAAATTTAAACAAGTAATTGCATTACTGCAAGTTTGACAAGGGATCTTTAGAGACTTTTGTAGCCTTTGAGGACCTAACTCATGAGTTTCACTTCTCCTAGAAATAATAACTAGCTGACTAGTGTGGTATGTAGTGATATCCCACTGGACCAGGGTCACTTATCATTGTAGGACACTACTGCTGACAGAAATTTCCATTATCTCTGTGCCATTGGAACTGTGCTCCTGCAAAAAAATGATCGGTATGTTTCATTGCTGCTTTTGTTCTGGTATGTTTTTCAAAGCTGTAAAGTTGGATTCAGAAGCCTCAAGTTGGGGCAAATAAGCTTGAAAAACAGGATCATATGCACTTGCTTATTCACTAAATGATGCACTTCTTACTGAACATATACTTTAAAATATAAGAACTTCCAGTACCTCTTAATAAAAATGGAATGTGGTCATCTTCAACCAAGCCTCGATGTAAAGTACTTTGGAAATACTGTGCTTTAACAAGGTGATTCTTCAGCAGATTCATGTTGTGTAGCTTTTGTTCTGTAATGCACAAGGACACGTTTGAACTTTATTTGAATTATTTTTCCTCTCACGTAGAAGATTTTCCATCAAAGAAGGAAAAGGAGTTTGTGACTGTCTTTTCTGTTTGTTTCACACTTAGAAGGCCTCGGGATTGGTGCTACTACCATCATTTTGCAGAAGTGAGAACTAAAACACAGAGGTGAAACAGTTCCCAAGAGTCACAGTGACAATCAGTAATAGAATCTGTTTTGTGGCTTCCAAGTGTCTGGAAGTTTTCCTCAGTTGTTTCATTAATTAAATATCAAAAACTTTATATAGGTTTAAAGTGAACCAAATTTAATGCGTACACTAATAAATATTATTACTGTGAACCAGAAAATTAATCTAAAAATCTTATTTACAGGACTTAATACACTCAGAAACTACACAGTACATTTTGAAATTCATCCAAAGCCCATACCCTCTACTTACCAATTGCTTGAAGCCTCTGAAACCATCGAGTAGTGTTTGGAAAATAATTGGGAAAGACTGGGTTTGGTGCACCAATTAAATCCAGTAGTACCAGCAGGTCCTACAGAAGAAAGAATATTTAATACAGAACTCTACTACAACACCAGCAGCAGCAATGAAACCTCTTGGTTCCTGGATAGGTCATGACCATGTCTTTGCTAGCTCTGACCAAACATCTGGCTTTTCTACCATGGTGCCTGTGCAGAATTCACTAGCAGAACCTGATTCCAATCTGATACATTTTGCTGACTTTCCAAGGAGGGAAAAAGTAGGCTTTTTCTGTGTTCCTCCAGCTGAAGAAGGCTGCACTGCTTTGTTTGCAGTTTTTGTGTTATATCCCTTTAAAAGAAAAACTATGGTAGGTGGGGAAAAAGAAGAGGAAATTGCTTCTTCCCCTGAGAACAACAAAGTCTGTCAAGGGAAAGACATGAGTCACAAGAAGCAGTGACAGATGAGAAACGCCTCAGCAGTGAGTAGGGAAAGTAGAAAGGAACAGAGAGCCAGAATGTTAGTAGGAATCGAAGGGAAACAGAGATTGCTGTAACTTAGTGCTGAGCTAGGGGAGATTTGGTCATAGACCAATACTATGTCTGTGCTCTTATCACTCTGATTTATCTTTACTGAAGAAGGTGGGTATCCCAGTTTACATTCTAATAAATTTGTGTATTTTGATTTTTCTATGACCTGCCTGCATGGCAGGTCTAAGCAGATTCCGCTGAAGAGCTCTTGCCAGCTCTCTTTTTTTACCATATCTCATACTACAAGCTTGCTTCTTCCTTTAATTTTGGTGGGGTTCATGGTTTCTTGGAAATTTGGCCAATTACTTATAAATGAAATATTTTTAAAAATGCAGTTCACTATTACTCATTAAGGAGGTGAAAGCCACTTACTATGCCCTGCAGCTGATTTGTGGTTGAACCAGGTGGATGTGGAGTAGATACCATTTTTTGAGCTAAATGTTTAGATCCATAGAGGGAATCAGAAGGGGACCACCGGACAAAGGCTTCTTCACCATCAAAAAAAATGAGTTGAAGTGAAAGGTCTGGTCTTGAAGTTGAGCTGGTCTGTTGGAGGAAGTTAAAAGTAAAATAACTGATTCTGGCCAGAACATTTAATAAAGGACAAATACATACCCATATAAGCAATATCAGTAAGGTGTATTTTCAAGGTCCCCGATGCGAACCTTCCTTTGGCTGCTAAACACATTGTGGTGCAATAATGGTAGCAATTTATGTAGCACAGTGACACGTTCTGCAGTGTCATATCACTTTGGTTCTGGTTGTTAAAAGTTTCATTTCTAACTTCAGCAGACATGAGCTGAGTGTTGAGACAGATCTGTAAAACCAGGTAGCAGAAACATCTCAAAAAATGAGGAAACATGCCAGTAACAACGCCTGATAGAGTGTCAGTATTATTACTTGATTGTGCCACAAGAATTAATATAACTGCTACAGCTGCACATCAGTGAAGGGGAATTATGTATTTGTGGAGTTGGTTCTTTGAGGGACAAAGAACTGTTCTTCATTCATAAGCATGACCATTTCTTTTTTTTCGGATGAACTTACAATCATAATGGCAACTTTACCCTAAAACCAAAGCAGAGGGCATGGAGTAGATATGCCCTTCCCTTTCAACAACCAAAAAATATCACAGCACTAAAAACTGAGAATATATATGATGAATGCATTTAAGGTCACAAAAGAGGTCTATGAAATTTCTTTGCCATGTCCCCTTCTCTCTCTGTGTACTATCTGAAGCCTTTTTTGAGCTGTGTGCATTTCCTAATAATCTACAACGTGGCTAAACCCAGTTCAATTCCACTAAATGAATGGTTTTGGGAACTGTTGTCTTGGCAGTTGCTCTAAATATTGAAATGTTTTAACCCCTCTGAATTAACACTACTTCACGTGAAATTGCTTGATGTGGTTAAAAAGGTGGAGTCACTGGCAGCAGTCATGTCCTGTATGGACTACAACTCCCAACTGGCTGGAGCTGATCCAATATAAACAGTAGTAGAAAACTTCTCTAAAATGTCACTCACATGGGCAAGGTGATATTGATTATGTTCACAGCGATATATTGATTTCTCTAATGGCAATGGTTTGCTGCCCTTTGATCTCTGCACAGCACAGAGGTCTTTTGACAGCAGTCATTTTACATTATGTTCTGGAGGAAACTTTACCAATGGTATTTGAGTTGTAGAAAGTAGTATTTGTGGTGTTATCACTAATACTGTTTAACACATTTTAATAACAGGGTGCCTTGGCCTATTAATTTTAAACTTACTCTATATAACTGGAGAAACATCAAGCTAAAAATCAGAGCTTCAAGTCAAAGTATAAATAGATGTAGCTGAAAACACAAAGTCTGTTGTGCTACGATGAGTAGAGCAAAAATGTCATAGCTAATATGTTAAGCAGATGTATTCCAAAGTATATTTTGTTAACAGACTGTACAAATAGTAGCCTGTGCAAAGTAAATAATTGCCTTTTTGTCAAATGCTGTAATCTTACATGATAAAACAGTTTTCATTGTAACATGATGTATTACTAGTGAAAAATGTCAGTCTTTAAAGTCAATGTGCGAATTGTTCCATAAATAACAATCAGGCAAATTTATTCTAAATGAAACTTCAAAATGAAAGCATATGTATTAGAACAGTATTTTGTTTTCTGATTAAAATTATTGGCATAGTCTTCTCATTTTTACATTTCGCATGTCAGAAGACATCAAATCAGTTTCTGGAAACTACTGTCATCAAGTGATCATAATACCTGAGCTGAGTGTATTCCTGTGTAAAGTGTCTCACATTTAAGAGACCTTTTCCTGTGAAAGTTCTTTCTGTAAATAGTAAATACTGACCAGTAGATGGCACTCATGAATCCACAATCCTACAAATTTGCAATCCTACAAGTTTTTAGAGTTTGTAGGCTCAACATATTTTTATGCCTAGCAATTGCAGCACTTTGAAGCAGATTTTCATAGCCTAGGTAGCACAGACTGATAACTTTCTTCCATATATACTTTCTTCCATTATACTTTCTTCCATAATGAAATTATTTAAATTGATAAAACAAGAAAAGCTTGAAATCCTTATGGGATAGAGGGACCTGAGTTTAACTTTCCTGAACAGCAATTATAGTTCATCTGCATCCCAAAGCAGAATACAACTGAGAGATTTTAAAAATACAAGATTTAGAATGCAGCAAAACTTTGACAATGACTCTAGATTTTACTGGATATGATAGGAACTTTGGAGTAGGGTTCTGTACATTTTAACTAGAAAGCAGCAAGTCTATGAAACACGTATTATTGATGTAAAGTTTGTTATTTTTCTATAGTATGTATTTATAATTTTTAGATCGCCACCCTTTTAATATGAAATTTTAATGTGATGATGCACTCTGAAGTAGTATATACAAGTTTCTGTGTGTTATTTTTTAAGTCAATGGGAGTTTTGTCACAGGCACAGCAATCAGAGGAGCAGGTGTACAGGCCATGGGAAAGAATGTGGAAGTGCCGTAAGTCCTATTCCTGTTGCAAGAGCAAATTCAAAAGAAACAAGCACACTACCTTGATTAACTGAAGCTTGTTATCCAGGGCACGTGCCAGCTCCAGTATCATAGCACAAGGCACGGCTGAATCAGTTGCTCCAACAAATGCTCTCTCCTGCCATTGCTGTCCAAAGAATTTTGAGTCGTAGTGGCAAGCAAGTACTAGATGGCGTTTTGCAGAGGGATCAAGAGTGCTGATAATATTTGAAAATGTTCGATATCCATATGGTGTGTATCGCTGAAATGTATCTTCTTCAATTTCCCAACCAGCCTGCAATCTTTGAAGACGGTGCTTGATATGCTGCAATTATAAAAAATAATCCGATTAATGTTGCTTGGTTCATTAAGATGTTGCAGACAAGTTGTCATTAACTAATTAATAATGGCACGTAAGCTTATTTCTCTAAGTTCATGGTATTTTTAATGGATAAATTTTACAGCAAAAAATGTAATGTCACTATATAAAGTAAGCAATGACCTTGCTGCCTTAGCCTCTGACAGGCTCACTTGCTTTTCATTTCTTGCTTTTGACTCCTGTCTTTGGGGCCTGAAGGTGTTGTGAATTATGGCCCATTAACAGGTCACATTAAGATTTTGGTCTCTGAAGTTTCCAGGCCAGTGTTTTTTTCATGTGTAACCAGAGCAGATTTAATGTTTACCTCTTCAAATCTAAACTCAGTTATGCCCTTAAATTAAGAGTCAGAATTGGCTGCAGGGACCTTGGTGTGGGTATTTTGACAATTATCACACAGAGGTGCCACAGCAGTATAACAAAAAAAAACCTGTTTGATTTGGTTGGTTGATGTGAGGTGGTTGGGTTTTTTACCTTCTGTGAGAAGTCTGCCTGTAAGTGGCATAAGTTGTTTAAAAGGCTATGAGATTGCTTAATTCCTTTAAAGAAAGAATTAAACATTTCAGAACAACATTTTAAAAATGAAATCCTGTAAGTGTAGCCCACGTAAAAATAAGAATTATGACAGTGAATCTGTAAAAGAGGTAATTCATTTTTGGTATCTTCCTACCTAAAGAGAATACCTCCAACAACTCCAGTGATACTTCATCCAGAGTTCTGGCTCTTTTTAGAGGGAGATCTCTGTTTCTCTCTTGAGCAACTTATTTTTATGGGTCCCTAGAGTGCTTCTTCAAGGCAGATTCCTCTCTCTTTAAGTAAACATTAGGAAAAACCTCTAAGGGGAAAATAGACTTTGAAGACTTGTTCAGCTCTTAGTGAAGTCAGTGGGAATACTGCCATCGATTTTAGTGCTAGAACAAACTTCCATTTTGTTTGTGGTCACTCTCTGCAAACATTTACAGCATTGTATAGTCTATCAGCTATCAGTAGGCAGAGCAAAGGATGTCTGTTATGGATTAAGGGTAATATATAAGCCTGGATGGAATTTCCGGTGTGCACTAGCCCTGGCTGGCACTAGCCTTTTCCCCTAAAGGAGTATGATGCTTTTTCTGTGTCTCAGCCAGGAAGCATCATCCATTTCAAACTCCATTGTGCTTTGACAATGGGGGACTCTTCTTTTTTTCCTTTGGTGGGGGGTCTAATTTAATACGTGCTACCTTCTAACAGGATGATCCTATTTTGAACATGATTTGTGGTTTTCTAGCCTAGGCTCAGCTGTTTTTTTGTTTTTCTTCCTTTTCCTTCTTTCATTTGGCTGCCTTCCAGAGTATCACTAAAGAAACCACAAAGCTAAATCTATAGAGACATGCCTGTGCACACACACACAAAAAAACATTAAAAAGCTGCATTTTAATAGTCTACCAGTTGCAGAGGGGCAAATAATGTATTGTACTCAGACCTGTCTTACAGCTGTTGAGTCACTGCCTAAAACAGTAGATAAAGGCTAGTGAGATGTTGTGAATGTGTTCTAGTAAACTCAGCTGTACCATTGTTTGTCCCCTGCTTAGCTAATGTAATCCAGAGCCAGCATGGCACACTGTCCTGAAGATGTTCATCCTGTGAGCAGAGAGCAGTGGTGCCAACGGAGCAGCAGTCCAGTTGTGTGGCAACTCCTTGTGGCTCCAAGACTGTGGGAGCCTTAACTGGCTTTGGGCCAGGTGCAATCTGGGCATGTTAGCCCAGCATTAGCACATTGCTGTGCTTGGGCCAGCAGAGCTAGTGTGGTACATGGACCAGTGCTGCACTTTTTCCTGCTAACCATTTCATCTGCCTGCTCATTAGGGGCCCTCTGATCACTTCTTGTGTTTATACACCTATCTGAAGCAACATTCTAGAGCACTGTAGCAGCACAGGAAAAAGGCGGGTATGCGTGTGTCGTTTATTTTATCCCCATGTATGGTCTCAGGGGATTTGAACCAGTGACCAAAATCTTGCTCATGTGAGGGAAAGGACAATGGTTGTGTTGTACTCAGGATACCAAACCCGAGGCAAACTTTTTAATTTAAACCACAAATTTAAAAAAAAAAGAAAAAAGATTCTTTTCATTATGCTATGCTGCCCTGGGAAATAACGTTAGCTAAAGTGCAAGCTGTATCATATATAGGCTCTATGCCGTCTAGACTTCAACAAGGATGGAATTCATCCTAGAGAATGAAAGGAATGTGACTGTCCCTTTAGTGGTCACCAAAAGCATTACCAGAATATAAATAATAGATATTCTTAGAGGTTTTCAGGAAGTGTTGTCTTACCTGTCGAACGAAATAACTTCCTGGTGATCCTGGGTATCTTTCTATCAGGATAGGGCGCAAATCATTCTGCCACATTTCAGAGACATCTGTGTTTTCCACAACCTTTTGAATAGCATCAGGACCTAAAATTCTTGGTTGGTGAGAATACTGTAGAAGGCAGGGAAAAGGAAGACTGCTATTACTAAACCATAGTTTTCTTCAGAATTACAGTAAATGATATATTGTGCTATATTGTGCTAGTTTGATTTACTCATGAAGTAATTTAAAAAAGTTACCACTTAGAAATTATTTGCTTTGTATCTTTTAGTTTTATGCCAAATATGCTAGTATTACGAATACGTGAGAAAGTTCTACTTACTAGCTAGCTGTGAAACCTCAGCCCATGAATGGTTTCTCTGTTTCCTAATATCTTAATTCTACATATATACAGTTGTGTCTGCAACCATGCCACTTTCAACTGAAGTTTCCATTGAGACAAACACCAGAAGCTTTGTTTCTAGTGGTAATAATATTTAGCTTTATGCTGTGTCTATGTTATGAGGTGCAGTATAACAAAGAAATGCATAAGGTAACTCATTCCCAGGGAGAGTGAAGCTGTGTCATTGTGGTCTCTGCCCACAGTGGTGGCATGAGTAAGACTACACAAACCAGTCTGGCACATTTGGGGCTGTACGTCAGCTTGGTGGCACATGGGTTAACCTCAGAACCGACAGCTTGTCTCCTGTGACATCTGAGAGCATGTTAGCTACCTCCCACGTCACTTCTTTGCTGTTGCCCAAGCATGGACCTTTAGGGCTATTTCAGGTGACCCAGAGTGAGATCCTCATGGGGCTGGCAAATGCATGACTTGCAAGTCAACACCCTGTGCTGTTCTGGAGTGGTAGCTGAGTGCCAGGCAGGTTCCCCAAGGGTATCTCAAATGCTCCTTTGGACACCTGCTTTGAACCTATCCAATCTCTCACGATTGTCTCCTCAGGAACTTCCTGAACCGCTCCTGTTTTTACAGATTCCTGTTTCAGGCATAATCATAGGATGCTGCTATCATACCCATTCCTTATTTATATCATAGGGTCTTCCCTCTACTTCTGTCTTTCTCCTAATGAAAAATCCTGTGCTGTTTATTTGTTCTTTGATAAGAACTGCCTTACATGATCGACTGGACTTGCTGTCCTTCAGTGTACCTTGTCTACCTCATCCTTTTTCAGATGAGCAAAGGGAGAGAAACTGGAACATGAGCACACCACAGTTTATACTGAAGGGTAGCAGTATTTTCTATTTCATTCTTTAACAGCTGACTTGCTTTTGGGCTGCTGCTGCATCAAACTGACATTTTCATAGATAGCTGTAGTCTAACCCCATCACTATATGTGTTAACAAAACAATCATTCCCTCTCCTTTTCCACTCACTCATGTGTGTCATTTCACATGTGTCTGAAATAACACCTAAAACTTATGACCTGGCCAGAAGGTGACCTTGACAGTCAGGTATATTGACTTGTTATCTTATTACCCTGAATGATGAATGTGTTAAAAAATGGAGTTTGTCTCCCTATTTGACTTCTTTTCTACTTCGTTTGTGTGTGTATTGAGCAAAGCAGGTACAAGTGTTTTCTAGTTTTTACTGTAAACATTTAATTCCACCCTTCTCTTGTCTCCTTGCCATTTATCTACATATGGACCTTTCCTCTAATTCCACTTAAGTTTACTGGTGAAATTAAGCAGATGGGTGACACAAAGACACTGCATCTTATTGTGCCTATTTTAATACAGTCTTTAAAGCTGAATTTTAAGACTGTAAAGACACCAAATTTTAGAATGTGCAGTTAATACTTTTAATGCTAGCAAATTTATACATGGGTTAAAGAAAAATTGCAATTTGTCTGATGTGAAGAATAAATTTTGAAGTTTGGAAATTGTACTGTGGAAGTTGTAAAACTATCTTCTGGAAAGACTGGAAGTTCAATATGGTGGAATTCAGACCAGTGTGGAAGAGGCACAGACAAGAGAAAATGGGTGTTGTTCTGTTTAGGAGGAGCAGGCTGTAAAGGGAGAGAGAAAAGCTAAAGCTATGTGCTTCAGAAGAGTGTGGGAGGATGATTTAATTAAAGAAGGTCAGAGGATATGTCTGCAGTTGAACAAGTGAAGGGTTCAATTACAATGGGCAATCCTCTTGCTTCCAACTGCAGAGCACACCTGGTAACTGGGCTTATAGAATCACTTCACAAAGAAACATTTTAAAAGTACAAATGAAGGTAAATACTTTAGGAGTGAGGAATCCATTTCCATTTTTCATAATAGAGCTATCTTCAAATTTGGGAAGTGAAAATAATTACAAAAGTGGTTATGAAATAAGCAGAATAAGATCTGTAGGTGACTCATTATTTACAGTGTTGGTCAATCCCTATTTTGCCACAATAGGGAGGGAGAACAATGTATTTATGACAGGGTTGTCAGTAAACCTGTTGTGCCAAACAGTAAAACTGCAAGACTTCAAGTTCTACAAGTAGTCCATGGTCACTTGTAGGACTTTGAACTTCTGGTTCACACATTCCTTCAGGGATAAAGAACAGAAGTTGTCAAGGGACAACAGTTTGATGAGAAAGAGGAAGTGGTTCTTGCTTAGTGTGTGCACAGGCAGAGGCATTCAGATGCAATGGTTGTGCAGTTAGATGGTACTCCTGAGGAGTGGAATGGACTGAAGAGTGAATTGGTGGGACGCAAGAGGGCTGTAAAAAGAAGCTCTGGGGCTACATGCTTGTTTATTGACTAGTAAGACTAAAGAATTAACCTCACATATTCTTATATCTATAGGTACATAAACATATGTATAATATAGGTGTATTATGTTACGGATATGTAGTCTATACATACATATAATTAATAGAACAGAATGACAAAGTATCTCATAAACAAACGAACAACACTTACTTGAATGGGGCGTGAATAAAGTCAAGGAGAAAGGGAATAACTACGGGGAAGTGAGTGGAAAAGTATGCGGGAAGCCTCATTTTTGCCAGTTTGTCCTGGACTCTGATCTACTGGTGAAGAGAACAGTGCACTGGATTAGTGGAGTTCAGTTGCTTCTGACTGAACTTTGAGTTCAGCTCTTCTACAAACAGCTGGGGATGGGCCCTAGATGTATATTTTACATTTGGAAAGTCCTGAAACTTTTAATTGAATATGATTTTTGCAGTTATATGCTCTCCTATGTTTCCTGTGGTTAATTCTTCACAAAAAACTATCTTAGTGTTTCATTATGGACCACTAAGAGTTGTTACACAGAGAAATCTGTGGTTTAAGGCTTACTACTGTTTGAGCCTTATCTTGAGAGTGCTTTTTTCACTAGTTCAGACACCACTGTGAATTAGAAACAGTATAATATGGGTCTACAATGTATTAGAGTATTATATTCTTTCAAAACAATTTTGTAGTGGCTATCAGCACCGCCTTTACTTGTTTTCCCTAAATACACATGCTACTTGTCATCTCAAACTAAGACACCATCCTCTGACCATAATCACGATGAAAACTGGAGTAGAACAGAATGTTATATGGAATATAATTTCAGATTTTGATCCATCTTGAATTTAAGGTTTCCCCTTAAATTCACAAACTGCCCCTGACAAAGGTGCTCTTGCTGCCCGGTCTGGCCCAGACGACAAAGGTGTGAAGGCTTATTCTCTCCAGCCCCCGAACTCAGAGTACGAGGACAGCCGTGTCACCCACCCTCATCCGCGGGACCGGCCAAGGGCGACCCCCAGCCCAAATCCACGTTGGCGCCCAGGGCAGGAGGGCATGAGGCTGTACCTCGGCCCGCCGGGAAGGCGCTCCCCACCTCCGCCAAGCGAGAGGCAAGGAGCGCCTGGGGAACGCAAGCGCGACCCACCTTCTCCAGGGTCCACTGTGCTCCGGCGTCCCTGCCGTGCGCCAGGTGCAGGCAGGCGGCGAGGCACAGCGCCCTGAGCATCCGCGGAGCGCCCCTCGCCATCCCTGCCTTCCGCCTCTCCCAGTGCCGGCGGTGGATGCGGGAGAGCCGGCGCTGTGCCTGCGGGGCTGGAGGCGGAGGAGGGACGGACGGACGGAGGGAGGGACGGACGGAGGGAGGCGGCTGCGGCAAGAGCGGCTCTGGTGATGGAGCCGCAGTGCTGCCAGCCTCGCCCAGCCTGCGTGCCCTCCGAAATGTGCCTCGCCGCCGCAGCACGTCAGCAGTGCCACGGGCCCCCTCGCCGCTCCCCTCCTCCCGCCGTGCTGCGAGGGGCGGCGCGCACGGACGCCTGAGTCCCACCGTGGGAAAAGCCGGAGCCTGCGGCTCTGCCCTGAAAGCTGGTTTTGTATTCCGAAGGGCAGCTCTGGGATGCGCTGGGGCTCGGGGGCCCCGCGTGATCTCACCGCGTTCGGGATCTCACCGGTGGGAGCTGCGGGCGCTGGAAGGAGGGAGCGCGCCTGCTGGGAACGGGTCGGGATCAGCGCTCGTGGCTGATGGCCAGCTGGGAAGGGATATTGGTGAAGGGTCTGACAGGGCAAAGACCTATAGAATTTCGTACTTTATAAGCTCTTTTTAATGTCCTTTTTAGGCCTAAAACAACAGTGCTTGCTAGAATCAAAATCCACTCTTCCGGCATTTTAAATTCTGTAATAATCCTATCAACTACCAATGAAGCAAAATCTGTGGTGAGGTGGTGTTTTGCAGAAGACCAATTAAAATTATTAAATCAAAGGTGCTAGTTTCTGAGCCCACGATCTCTTTGTTAGGTCATTTGACATCAGTGTACTTGCTCTACAATGTAAAAAACATCTGACTATTCTGCAGCAAAGATACTCCATTTAAAGTCTCCAATTTTTACATGTTTCTTAAAGTTCGGGCTTAATGCCAAAACAAATTAAAAGGAAAAAATGCCAAAGGAAAGGAAGGAGGGAGGGAGTAGGAGTAATCATATTGCTGCTTTCCAGTCTCATACTGGAAAGTGAAATCCTTGAAACTACAGCTTTGCGAGTATTCAAAGTGTCTGTGAGAGTAATATTTGAGAAATGGAGCAATTTGTTATTTGCAAATTGTTGACCCAGATTGCACAGATTTCCTAGAAAAGCTGGTGGATCTGCTGCCCAGCATACAGATGGCATCTCTAGTGATGACAGCTTTACTACAGATTCAGCAGCCTTCTAGCTGATACTCAGAATGTGGCTGTATCCAAATTTTTCATATCTGGGAAAACAAAGAGTTAATTTAAATTGGTGCCTTTTCTTTCTTTTCTTTTTTTTTTTTTTTTCCCCGCCAAAGTCCACACGGAGCTTTGTTGGGAAATTGTTCCAAATGCAAAGCCAAGTCACTGGCTAATAGGGAGAAATGGGCAATCCTTTGATTACCAGGAAATATCAGCACAGTTTATGGATTTTTAGGCAAAAGCCCTGGCATGTCAGCAGAGATCAAGTTACGGGAAATTAGTCTAAATCCAACTACCAAGATGACTGTGATCCCAACAGGACTACACAATGGAACAAAAATCTGTTGCCCCTCCATGAGATTTCCTGTGGTTGACTATATAATCCAGATGCTGGACAAAATTTCTGGCTGACGTGCAAGAGTTCTCATACAATTTAGCAGAAAAAAAGGAAATATAATAGCAACAGGAGAATTTTGACAGGAATATAAGATTGAGTCAGGACTAGCTAGCACTGTTTTCCCCTAAGGGATTGTGGTTGCATCGAGGATTACAATTCTTTGATAGATTACAAATTTGGCAGGTGTAAAGTCAGATTAAGGCAGTGTTAATATCACCAACATGAGAAACACAAATGTAAGTGCTGGGCCAGATGCATAGAGGAATTGAATGAGATTTTTTCAAAGGTATTATTTCAAAATCTGAAGTGGAGACATCCCCTCCCTTCCCCTCATAACTACCCCAGAAAGTTCTATGCCTAATGACATAAAGAAGACTGAGGGAAAAAGAAAGCATCCATAGAAATGTTACAAAAATTGGAACACTTCACAGCTGAAAATAGAATTATGTAACTATTTAAAAAAATAGACCAAAAAAAATAATCAAAGTTGATGGAAATGTTGTTTTTCCAGGGATTTATAAATGAAAAATGTTTTTTAGGCCCATTCCATACCACCTCATTGAAAAGATGTCAAAAAATTGCTCAGTGTTGAACTGTTCTGTTTTATACATTTTAAATACTTGGTTTCTACCCTGAAAAATCAAATAGACATACTCAGATCTCATCTAGAGGGGGGAAAACAAAGAAGGTAGGTTATTTTGAAGAAAAGCATACACAATCTGTGACAGCATAATCTGTATCCTACCCCTTCCTGTGCCCCACTTGGTGTGACAGTGCCATCTACTGAAGTCCCAAGGGACAGACAGTAGAGGCAGCGGTGTCAAAATCTTCTCCTGCTGTCTCTCCAATGTATCAGCATTTCAGCCCAAGTCACCCCTCAGAAGCTGAGGCCCCATGTTCTGTCATTACCTCGGCTATTAACTCTGGAGAAACGCACTGCCAGATGTTGTGGATTTCATGCGTGCCACTTTTCTCCAGAAGGGGAACTCTTGCACCTCCCACCGCTGCAAATACAGTTTTGACGTTCGACTCTTTCAGCTGGCAGGCCCGTGGCAGGGAGAGCAAAGTAAGTGTGGTTTGCTGTGTTTTGAATACACCTAATACAAGGTAATTTTCAAGACCAGGTTGCAGGGGGCTCTCAGGAGCTGGTCTAGTGGAGAGTGTCTCTGCCCATGGCAGAGGGGTTGGAATGAGACCACCCTTCAATCCCAAAACATTGTGATGCTATGATTTTGTGCCTGAGCTACAGCTGATTTGCCAACAGTGGTAAGCCAACAGAATGTCTAGGCTGAGATTTGCAGTGTTCCAGCAGCCTGCTGCAGGCTCAGAAATCCACAGGCAGCTCTTGCAGCCCAGAGGGAAAGGCTGGGGGCAGGGGGGTGCGGTATCTGATGTTTACAGAGAAGCACAGGGTTTTGTTTACAGAGAAGGTTTGTTTACAGAGAAGCACACTGAGCAGGTGCTCAGTGCTCATGTGCATCTTTGACTTTGAGCTGATGCTCATCCTGGTTGACTCCTCCACCATTGATCTCTACAGGGTTTGGAACAGCCTTTATCAGACTGTGGAAGTGTCACACTTGGTGATTCAGGTTTAAGAGACTCCATTTCTATGGGCTGATGTTTTCACAGACAAAGTTTTAGTAAGTGAAATGTGCAGGTTAACTGTAAACACTTATTGAGGGAAATAACTTTATTTCACAGTTGGTACAGTAAAATTATGTGTATATGACACAAATGAGGCAACCCATCTGGCAGATACAAGGATTTGGGAGATCATTCCTTAAACTAGTGGAGAGAAGTGAATTCCAAGAGGTCAATTAGAGACAATATATAATAAAAGTATGTATTTTGTTTTCAAAATATATGTTTATACAAAGGTAAATTTTGATTCCATTTTTTAAGCCTATACTAAACTTCACTGTCTTGTTGGAGTTGGATTTTGGGACAAAGTTCAACTAAGGGCTCAAACCAAGATGATGAGGTAATTCAGAGACATATCCACATTGCAGGATTTTGTCCAAACCAAACCTGAACTTGTAACTCTTTTTCAGTTCTTTTCTGGGGGAGGGTGAGGGGGGGCAGAGCAAGGAGGGGAAGAAATGAGACAGCGAACTGCAAAAAGAAACAAAAAGAAGAAAATAAAAGGAAAAAGGAAAGAAAAGAAAAAAGAAAAGAGAAAAGAATTTTTGTATTTTGTCCATAGAGATATTTTTTTCTCTTTTTTCAAGTGTTTCTTGCAGATCTTGGAAATCCTGAATGGGCGCATTTGCTGTGCAGCATCAGTGTCAAAAGCAGTGAAAAAATAATCAGAGCGGTATGTGCTTATGAAATTTCACAGAGAAATGCACTCAAGTCTTCCAAGACATTGCCCTCTTTGTAACCCAGTTAGATGTCACGAAAATATAGCATCAGATTGGTGAATAGAAATGAATATATTATGTATCCATTTTCAGATACAAAATATCCAAATGCTAGTGGTATTATTTTCTAACTGGAAAAACATGATGCATTTTTAGTTATAAAACATTTGTTCCAAATGCAGTTTGTCTATGTAGACCTTGTGGTCCATCCAGACTGAAAAACAATTTTTGTTTATAAAAGCAAATAAATGCAATAAAAGTTACCCTTGTCTCCTGGTATCTTCTAAATGGAAGAGAGAGCAACTTCTAAAGTGCAGCTGGCTTCAGCAGGGAAAGCTGAGTTGTGAAAACAAGCTAACCATCTGAGGGAATGATGTAGGCTCAGAAAAAAGTGAACATTGATGAAATCCACAGGAAATCACTAATTATGGTAGTCATAAAAATAACAAACCAGAATGCTTGCCCTGTCAGTTACTGCAGACAAGGCTAATGCTGCCATGGTGCTGGTACACAGTCATACAAAGTCAGCTCTGCATATGCACAGATGTATGCGCTGCTCTGTGTATTGATGCTGAAAGCAGAACTGCTTTCACATATGTTTTACACAGAGCTCTTTATAAACAGAACAGGTTTTGGATGCTTCAGGAATATTTGTTTAATAGAAAGTAACACCACATAAAAACAGCCATTTGGTTTATTTTGGCTGATGCTTTCCTGTGTTCTGTAATAAACTGATTTTAACTAATCCGTTTTCTGATTTATGAAAAAGGAGATATTATGGCTTAGGGCAGCAAATTAAATGGCACCAACGCTATTGGATGGTATAAAGTTGAGCTTCTTTACAAAATATAATCGTTGCCCAGTGACTGTGGTAATACCTAATATCCATCTGGTATTGTCCAATAACAGCTATTTTTAGGGCTGTTATTCAGAATGTGAGAAGCTTGCTGCACTTTAAATACACTAGAGTATGACTCCTTGCTGTGTTAAACATCAAAAATCATGTTTGTGGAGGCAAGCTCTATGTTTACAGTGGTGGTGTGTGGGAGTCCCACTTTAGAGGAAAAAGGAAACTAAGATTGCTCAGTTATCTGGTGCAGAGCTTTGGCAAGAACATCCTCTATTCATGGAATAGCCTTCATTAAGAAGTCCCAGGGTGGTTTTTGGCATTCAAAACCAGTAAAAAGCAGAATCAACCATTAACTGCTACAGTTTCAGTTTTAAGTAGTTCCAGATTTTGACAAGAAGCTGCTGGCTAATTATTTATCAAATAAACTGGCTCCAGTCAGCGTGCAGATGTGGTGACACTCCCTATCAGCTGCACTGGGTAAAGGTTTGATGCAAAATAGGGTGAGGGAAGCGGAAAGACTCCCCTCAGCTTCAGTGGGTTTTAGGCCAGGCCTCAGGAGCACGAGATGAAGGAAATGAGAAATGTACGTTACAAACAGCACTATAAATGACAAGGCACTAATCTGCTCCTCCATCTGTGTCTCGCTGAGCTGAGAATTGGAAGCCCTTGAGTTTCTGTCGACAGTTTGCCTTTTCCAAGTGTTTCTGGTCTGGTATGTAATTGAAACTTCAGCAGCTTCCTCTGGTAGTGGATATAATTTTAAGACTCGTACACAGAAACTGAATCCAAAATCAAGAAGGTAGAGTTTGTCTCTTAACAGGGAGCTTTCGGACTGGAGGGAGGTCACAGATGCAGTTTCACCTTGTGACCCGTTTTATTTGGTACTTTTGCTCGTTGTGTTTGCTAAGTATCTTGCGTGCAGAGATTTGCTGCTGCTGCAAGAGCGGCATCACTAACGCAGGGCACGAAGGCAGGATTTGGGTGAATCAGAGTACTAGAAGCGGGGCAGAGGAGGGGCTGAGACGCAGTAGCAGGCAGCGATGTCCTTGCCGTGGGGGGCTACAGGGAGGCGACGGGGACGCTGAACACCCTTCCCAGCCCCCAGGTCAGCGCAGCCACGGCGAAGCCCAGCGCCGTGCGGTGACACACTGGGTCAAGTATTTCCTGTGCAGCGCCGGAGGGCCTGCCCGCGGCCCTCGGGACACACACCCCCGCGGGGCTGCGCCGCCCGGGCCCAGCGAGGTGACCGGGGGGCGGCGCGGGGGCGGCACACAGTGGCCCGCCTTGGCCGCGGCCGGGCGGGGAGCGGGCAGGAGTGGGGGCTGCCCGTGGTCGGGGCCGACGCTGCCCACAGCACCGGAGGGCGGCGAGATGGCGCGGACACAGGTTTTGGCAGGNCCCGCCACGGGCGACCAAAACTAACGGAAACTCTGCCCGAGGAGCGCCGCGCCTGCGCAGCCACCGCCGCGCGCTGAGCCCCCTCGGCCCGCGCGGGGCACGCCGGGGCTCGTGGTTCGCCGGCGCCGG
>VXAU01001354.1:1093141-1326115 GCA_013399695.1 Formicarius rufipectus | reverse complement strand
CGGGAGCAGCCCCGCAAGGAGCGCTCCTGGGTGAGGGCAGGGAGCGAGCTGAGCGGCGGGGCAACAAGGATTCCCGTCATAGCCCCTGTGCCTCTCTGCTCTCTAGGTGTAGGGTTTTCTTTACGTAAATGTAAATACGGAGTTGCAGACCGCGTGTAGACTTCAGCATGCAGTTATTTTATCTTATGTTCGGATGAACTACATGTTCTGATGTTCTGTCCTCACTACAAAGTGAGCAGTTTCTATGGTTTTCCTTTCTTAAAAAGACCCATTCTTTCCCACCGAGTAGCAAAAATAAACTTCATTAAAGGCTTATATGCAAATACACGTGGTATGAAAAGGCTTTGTCAATGCAAATGTATCATGCTTTTGGCAAAGGTAATTGATGTTCTAATTAGGCAGCTGTAGGTGAGCTTTTAAAGTGTATTTTTATTGTCTAAATTAAATTTGCTTAGTACACTCATTTATTCTTTCACATCATAAGGCTTTTCCGTTCTCTGTTGTGTTGATTAGGTGTTATTGTAAGCCTGATCCACCCTTAAGGCTGTGTATTTGCTCTCTCTGGTGTCTCTGAGGGGGAAGGGAAAGCAGTATGCAGAAAACAAAAGTCATTCTCAAGCAGAGCTGAAGGCACTGTGAACTGCTTTTTTGAGAAAGGTGCTTAAGTGTTGCTGTCCTTACTCTGCCTATTTATGACCATCTGTATCGCATTTAGTGTGTTCTTTAAGGCAGAAGTTATATTTTTTGGTGTTGTTGCTAAATGTCTAGCAGCTCTTGCATATTTGAAGACAACAGTTTCCAGATACCTCTGCTGAAAATCCTGAAGTTATCCATTTGTTCCCTCTTTAGGAGCCCTTGTTAGGTGTTTTCTATCACAGTACCAAGGGCTCGTTTTTCTTTCAGTACTGAAATTTCTGTAGCTTTCTTTCCTTACGTACCTTTCAGAATGCAATGGCAGTGGAGGTTTGAATTATAACACTGGTAAATACCAGGAGTGCATAGTCTATTAAATGGACTGTTTTACCAATTATCAGCCTTATTTGTAGTAAGTACAGCTTATACTCTGTGCAATAAGCTGTGTGGCATTTATCTCTTGAAATTTCATTTCAGGAGTAATACTCTTTCTGAGATTTTTTTATTTTTTTTTTTTGGTCCATCAGGGAAGAAAAAATTTTGGGGGCCTACTGATTTTGGTATCCTGTATGTATCAGTGCTCCTTGAAAACGATTAGCAATAGGTAGTAGTTATGTTTTTGAATCACTTTTATATTCAGGGAAAGCTTCCTGTGGTAGAAGTTGCATGGGGAATCTAGAAATTATCCTTTTCAAACATTTCTGTGGTTTATGAAATGTTTGAAATACCCAATCAGGTAGCATAGCATCTTGTAACACGTATCTTGAGCTTATGCTCAGGAAATTATTTGTTTTAAAAGTTGTAGCTGACTTGTTTTTTAATCTGATGTGTGATTGTATTTTTATTTCCCCAAAGGAACCAATGCTCAATTGTGTGCTCTGCTATCTTTTTGCAGTTAGAGTTTGTGCAGGATGTTCTTCAGTTGTCTTGAATAACAGTGTTAAAATGGTATCCTCAGTATATGCTTCATAGAGGTGGAGTTTTGACTTTGTTTGGGTTTTTTTTGACATTTCAATGCATTTAATAAATTTCCTTCCCTACCCACCAGCTTCTCAGTATAGGTCTACAGAGCAGAGCTGTGGTCCTACTGCACACTCTCCCCACCTTTTTTCCCTCCTACTAACTGCTAAGTACTTCTCTCTGCCAAATTACCATTAATTGCAAGTTGTGGTAACATACTGGGCAGTGTTAGATCTGATTTGTCTTGTGTATCATACAGTGGGAAACAATTGAGTTTAACTTATAAGTACAAAGTGTTACTAAAATAGCACATTGGAGTAAAAGGAGTTGGTGATCCTGCTGCTTCAAAGTAGAGCAGTTATGACACCGCTCTGCGACTTTATGCGTTTCATGTGAAATTACAACTTTATCTTTTCCCCTACAGGCAGAGTACAACGGTTCAAAATGCTGGAGATTATCTGGGTGAAGCTAGAGATTACATTTAATGTGATTCGGTCTTCAAACATTCTGCTCCTCCATTTCACAAGCTAAAATGTTTTATAAAAATGAAATCAGGTGTCTTCACTGATCTCCAAGTTAACCGTGTCCTGTGAATTCAGAGAAGCCTTTCTGAAGGAGGAATAGGTTCATCACATACATGGACTTCTGTTGTTACTCAAGGATACACTTGTTTTTTTCATTCTAAAAGGCTATCTGCATGAAGATGAGTCTGCATATAAGATATGATCCGTGTAATTAGGTGAACAAGGATACTTTTAATGAATTGGCAACATCTGTTTCTTCAACTTTTGTTTTTTAAGAAAAATGAAGGACAAGTATAAAACAGCAGAGCTGATATGTTTCTGTGAGGCTTTTATGTAAGCCTCTGCTGTCTGGACGTGGTGCTAAAGGACGGGCAATCTGCTTTTGATCAGCTGATTGTAACTGCAGAAAGAGAACCTTTAATTTAAAGTAACTTGCAGCTGTAATTATTTTATGCTTTGGCTTGCACTGAACGAAAGGGAAATTTAAGTTTTACTGGTCAGGAGCATTTTACTGAACTAAGAAAGGGAAACTTACATTTTTGTTAGAATTTCAAACCAAGAACTGATAACATAGTTTTCTTAGAATTTGACTACTAGGGAGATCTCGACAGAGTAAAGCAAGTCAGATGTCAGCAAACGACTCTTCTCCCCCATCCTTACAGAAGTTTTCCCCACCTACATGTCATGTTGCTGCACCACAGACCCCAACTTTGTCTTCAAGTCCCCAGTCGGGGCTCTCCAGTCGACTCTCCAATGGCAGTTTCAGTACGCAGAGCCTCACCAACTCCCGAGGCTCTGTGCATGGGATCTCCTTCCTTCTGCAGATTGGTCTCACTCGAGAGACTGTCACCATTGAAGCTCAGGACCTGTCCCTCTCTGCTGTTAAAGACCTTGTGTGCTCAATAGTTTACCAGAAGGTATGGTGTGACACTATCGTGTTCTGCCCATGGCTTGTTTGGTTACAGAATGCTTAGTATTAACAGTGTGTGACTGGATGATTCCAAGGAGTTTGGTACAGTGACAAAGATCCCTGTTGAGCATTTGCAATTATGCACAAATTTTGCTAACTTTCATGGTAGAAGCTTTTAACTGAAAAGGAGAAAACTCCCGTTACTTTCTAACTTGTGAAATTTAGTAGAAGGAGATGTAGTAGTAAATCTTCTGCAAGAATTACTTTTCACAATATGGAGAGTACGTTCTTTTCTTTCAGCAATTGTCAGTGATACCTTAGATTTTTATAATTTATGCTTACTACTGTTGAGGAATATTTTTGGAACTGTATAGCCAGCCATAATGAAAGGCCCAGTTGTGGCTATAAACCTGCACTGCATACTTGCATGATGCTAGTTTTTCTTTTTGTTTCTAGTTAGTATTTAAGAACTCCACTAAACAACTAATAATGTCCTAGTATTGTTTTTCCATTTAAGGAATACATGTGTTACATGTGTTACTCCTTCATGAGAGGATTATTATCAGTATAACTTGTATTAGGAGAGAGTTAACCAAGAAATACAAGAATCTTAGCGTAATTTTCAAATGTGTCTTGGTTACCCTGTTGCAAGTTCTGTTTTGCCAGGAAGGAAGTAACACTGATCTTGCTGGGTTTTTTTTGCTTTGCTTGTATCCAAGTTTTATCTTTATTTAGGTAAAGTAGGTTAGATCCTACTAAGCAACCATAAAAGCAGTTAACAATATTTCATAAATAAAAACCCCCACAGCACCAGGGATGAGTTGAGAATGAGGGAGTTGAAAGTGGATTTTTTTTGTGGGGAAATGTTTTTATTATGTCTTTCCTTGTTGTGATTGGTATTTATGGTTGGTTAGTTTTATTATAAGATTTTTTTTTTCACATAATAGCTTGAAAGAATGTAAACTCATGCATTATATGTTATTTGCATATGCTTGTCTTTTGTCCCCATCTCATAACTTAGTGCATCTTCCATATTTTTGCGAACTCGTTGTCAAGCAAGCCATTTTCATAATAACTACCAAACCAGTATGTTAGTTCCCTTCTGAAGAGATGAGTTATTTAGGTCTGTTCTTTTTTTTGTATGTACCATGCATATTAGTTACACCTTTTTGCAGCCATTTTAGGGGCTGCTTTTTTTTTTTTCTAGATCAGCTCCTTCTCTTTGTATCTGCATATTTCCTGTCTTCTGTCTTGAAGATGAAAACAAATAGACTCACACTTAGTTTTCTTTTTCCTTTCTGTTCTTTTGGCAGGCTCAGCTAAAAGTTTAGCTCAAGTTCTTGTTACAGCTCAATAAACTTCTTACATGCTGAACCTGATCTACTGCAAAACTGATGAGGATTTCATGATCAGTTTTTCTTTTTTGCTTGGCTTTGCTGCAGTTTATGCTCTCCTGCAGCTGATGCTACGATTAAATGATTGCTCAGTGAAAACATGTTTGCAGGCAGCCAACCGATCAGGAAACAACCTCCTGTGTGGTGGATTCATCTTTCATAAGTAGTTTTGCAGCCAGTGCATGAGTGTTCATATTCTCCCTCTACCCCCTGTTGAACAGCAGTATATCTGTGACTGTTGCAAGCATTAAATATTCTAATATTACTATATACATAATGTAAAAACTGTGAACTGTGTTCTTCTGTGTAGTCGTGCATACGGTTACCTCTTTTTTCCAGTTGAAAGCTTTGAAGCTCCTGGATATGCTGTTGAGGTTCAACAGTTTAAATGCTTCCCTTTCCTCTGGTACTCCACAGCCTGCTTCAGCTGTCTTGTCTTGACTTCAGGGTACTGCTGTCTGTTCTTGTGGTAGTTCCGTAGTTATCAGTATCTACTTACTGTTGCATTTTTTAATGAATAAGGAGAAATATATTTTTTTTCCCTTTTTTTTACTTGGAATAGTAATTCACTTTTTTTCTTCTTATTTGAGTGTTGTCATTACTAGAGTTAAATGGGCATTTCCTTACTTTAAAATCACGTTTCAGACTTGTGTTCCTCTACATATCTAGAGCAAAATAAAACTGAGGAGTCCTTCATTTACTTGGGAGCTTGAACTACCTGCTTAACTGTATTGGAGGCTACAATTAGAATATCAAAAATGTTGATTAGGATTAGAAGATCTCTGAGGAGGCTGGTTTTAACCTTTGTAAAACTAAGTATAGCATTCTCAGACATTTTCAGAAAAATAGCTTTATGCGTTACCTTTATTTCATCAAGGGAAATAATCAACTGGAGGGAAGGCAATCCTGCAAAAGCCTGTGTTGGAGAGCAACTTAGTTAAGAAATAAGTACTATGTTTCTCTAAAACATTTTCATAGGGCTTTATGTATGGCCAGACTTGCTATATTGTTGATGGTCACCTGTGTTTTCTGCTTTCATACACTGTAGCTCAGTGTAGCTTTTTTGGGTTTTGCAGAAGCGTGATTAGAAGCAGCATCAGCAGAACTGAAACTAAAGAGGCATGTGCCTGCAGGGAGAGCAAGATGAGTAATGCAAATATTTGGTGTGTCTTGTAGCTCTGTTATAAATCTTCTAAACATCAGGAGATTTTTTTAATTCTAAATGTTTTTCTTTAGTCTTTTTTTTAGGTTGTTGAATTTGGTGGGCACTGTGTTAGAGTTATTGTGTATTGGAATGCTTAATAGAAGTCCTCAGAAAACTGAAACCTTAGACTTTATAGGGATGCCTCAAAAAATTCTTGCTTATGGTCTCCATCTTCTCTGTTCACTCCTTATCTAGGTTCCTGTATATTAAAGTATCAGACATACAGTTCTCAGGGACAATCTGAAGAGGAACCTAAGCATGAACAGATATGGCTGCTGCAGCAGAGGGAGTCTGTTTAGAAGCAGAAAAATGTGTAATGAAAGTTGCAGGTGGACAATGTGTCTCCTTGCACAATGGTCAGATGTTACAGAGGCAAGTTCTTAATCCTGTTTTGTGTTGGAATATTGCTTTTTTCATTCCTCACATGAGAGGACATGAAGTAGAGCAAAGGTGTTACTAACTTGAAACCAGAAACTTGCGTGTGGTGATGCTCCACTGCCCACAAACTGAGAATTCTCTAGGACAGCATGCTATAAATGCTTTATTCTAGTTTATTTATTTTGTTCTGGTTAAGCCAATAGCCATAAATGACAAACATTTGATTGTTCTGTGCTATGACTTGTGTAGTATCAGTACCTGCAAGATTAATTGTAACTTTATCCTTAAACTTAAGAATCTTCACTTTCATGTTTCTGCAACTTCTCTTATTTACCCTTTTTGGTCTACAGACTTGTCCTTCATTATTTTAACTTACAGTCATACTTAGCATCCTCCTTCTTTACATATGTTCCCTCTGGTGGCTTTGCTACATTTTGCTCTGAAACAGACCAGTTGTTCTCTTACTTTAGTGTGTTTGCCTGAAATTCTTGTGATCCTTTAACTGTTGCCTTCATTTTGACTTGAATACTGAGGCACTGTTTTACTCATCCTCCAAACTAGTTTTTCTGCTTGACTGAATGCATTTCACGTAGCAAAGTCAAAGGGATATTTCTTATGTCTTACTGATTTGATTTTTCTTCTGTATTTTCATCATATGGTGCTCTTATATGACTTTTAAAAAAGGCCAGAAAAAGCCGAATCAAACTTATTTTCTCTCTCTTTTTTTTTTCTCTGTCCTTAGGTATTTCTGGTGTTACATTCATGTTTGCTGCACTTGTTTCCTGTCTATTTATCTTTTTCATGTTGAATTTGATCCAGCCTAATATTATTTGGTCTATCTCGTGTCTTAGTTCACCTCCAAATGTAATTTTTACTCCCACAGTCTGCCTGTTTTAAGTTTGCTCTTAACCTTTCTTTACCAACAGTGTTTATAATTTTACTATTGCTGAACTCTTCCATATCTAGTGCTTTGATTTTTCATTTCTCTCTTCTAACTAGGCTTGTATTTGTCTTGCTTATGTATAGGCTTGCAAACCTTATCTAGCACCTGTTGCTTTCATTTTGATTCCTGTAACTCTTTTTTGTTTGGTGTCTTTGCTTTTGGTAGCAGTAATGTTTTTGTGATATATTTTCTTCATCCTAGCATGATTGTTCTCTTCAAACTGTGTGTATAAATGTTTGTCTCTTAGCAGCAAATTAACAATTGCATATAATCTAATTTCTACTTAATTATTGGCTTTCTTTTTGCTTCCTTGTTCTTTCATTTTATTTTTTTCATTTTTATTTTTTCCTGTGTTCTCTATAGGCAGAGTCTTTAAGGTGTCGATTACTGTAATTTTGTGTGCTCTTCCAACAGCATTTACACTTTTTTACTAGTGTTAATTGTGCAATTGTTTCCCACCACGTTGTGCTGTTTTGTCTTGAATTTCTGTCCATAGCTTCTTACACAGGTGCTTAACATGTACACACTTGTATTTATTTCTTCAAGACTCTGAACTGTGTGAGATGTTGGGAACAGTCACTGGAAGTGTAGCTGTGTTTATAAGGAGTTAAATTTTGTGTATGACACCTACTTGTGAGTCTTTGTACTGTTTCTGTAGTTTCATACTTACATTGTTCTTATAAATGTTGTAGTTCCGGTGTGTTGCATTCCCTGGTTAATAATTTGAATAATCTGAACTGAATGCAACTTTATTAGTATGTATGCACTTTATTGATAGTCCTTCCTGATTTAATGTTCAATAATTGGAATATTACTGAAGTCCTTGGATTGTTTAGAAAACTAGCCAGTTTTCTTTGAAGATGAAGCTAACGAGGATATGAGGAGAAAGATGAGATGTGTTCCAACATTTTGCTTTGATAATTGGGGGGAGACAAAAAGCCTGACACAACGCACTAATGTGTATCTGTAGAATGTTATAATCAAGAGACATTTAACTGTGTGTCTATATTATTCATATACCTAAGAACTCAAGTTTTCAAGGGGCTGAATTAAAGTAGTTTGGATAGCTGGCTCTTCAGTGAGGGCTGCTGAAGAGAAAAAAAAGCATTCAGGTTAAAATACTTTAAACTCTCATGTTGTTAAAAGACCAAAACATATGGAATAATATGTGTAGTCTTCCGAAGGTTTGGACACCATCATACTAATGGCTATCTAACCAAATTGTGGTAGAGGTGTTGACTTGAAGCTTAATGTGATTTCTCAAGTGTTAACTGATGTTTTACTAATAAAATACTGAAAAGTAAAAGAATCATATTACAGTCCATTCATACTACAATTGCATCTTTANTTTTACTTCAGGATAAGCTTGTTCATAGTAGTTATTTTTGAATGGCTCTAAAATGAATGTAAATCATGTTTTCTATTCATTAGCTGTGCTCAAATATTTTTCCCCCCTCCTGCCTTCTTGTTCTCTGCTTTCCTCATGTGAACTAAATGAGGCAGTAGAGTAAGAAAGAGTTGAGGCATGCTTGTGAGAGGGTGGGCGCTGGGGAGTTACTGGGAGTACAGTGGTATTATATGTAGGACACATGAGCATTTCTAGCATGGTAGTAGGTTTGTATGCTGGAAAACCTAGCCAAGCAGTAGTCCAAATAAGTCTGTACTGAAGCATCAGATGAGGGAAAGATCTGCAACATGCTTGAAGCTTATTGTCTGTGTGATAATGTGATTTGGCACATGATTCTAAAGAGTGGGAGTGAATAGCTGGGTAGGGATGCAGCATAATAGACTGGAGTGATTTCAGTGAACGAAGAGACTTTCCAGTGGTATTTTGCACCATTAGACTTTGGAAGTAACTTTCAGTGGTTTGAAGCATTTGTTTTGAGTTATGATGGGTCATGAGATATTAGACCTTGAAACAATATCCGCCTACACTTTTCCCTTGTGTGAATTTTTGGCGACTAGTCCAGAACTTTGTAAAGTAAGTCCTGGAACCTGAAGTTGAGGGATTTTTTTTTAGTTACTGCCAAGATAGAAAGAAGCCTCAGTTGTATTTTGCTCAGCAATACTGACCATAGTATGTTGAGTTCTTCTGGATAAAAAGGACGATGTAATGCATTATCAATTAAAGCTAGCCATACTGTAATAGTTAGTTAAATATTCTAGGTAACACCAATTGTTTTTTCTCAATGTCACTACGGTAACGCATTAGTAGTGTTCCTTGTGCTAGTACCACCCAAGTACTAAGGATTGCATGTATTCTTGATGTAAGTTGATGATATCGGTGTACCCGAGATTAATTTTGGCACAGTCTGTTGCATACGTAGACTTCCCACAAGTGATTTCCTGTAGCTAGATGCTCTTTTGGAACTGTTAACACTGGAAACAGTCATCTTTTGGCTTTTAGGAAACACAGTAATACTGGGATTAGCAGTTTATGTTCTGAGTCACTGTGCAGATACTTTGGGTTTTTATGCAGGAAAGTAATAGCTGTATAATCCCGTAAGATAAAACAGGCTTTAAAAAATTCTGCTTTGAGTTTTGTTTTGAAGTTTACATTATGAGCTCTTAGCACTTCAAAGGAACTGGATAGTGTTCTTCCTTAACAGCTTCATGTAGTTGAAGTCTATAAAAACTGGACTTTGCTGCAGTAAAGGAGAGAAAAATTTGGTAGTGTACAACTTGAACGTAGTTCAGCAACTGAACATAGCTTAAGCTTTGCATAAAAAAAAATTCTGTTAAAAGATACCACGTGAAATGAAAAACTTGTCAATCGATGAGGTTATTCTTGGCCAGCAGTCTGCACACAGCCTTCTGGCTAAGGTGCTAGCAAGGAATGCTGTATTCTCAAGTGTCCTGGGAAGTGGAAGGGAGAGAGCAGAACGCTGCACGCCTGTAAATAGCTGAGCTGATTGCTCCCCCCATGGAAGCCCGGCCAAGTGCCTGAGACATGGGCTCTGACAGGACACCTGCAGCTCATCAGGGCTGGCCATGCCGAGGGCAGCTGACCATCCCTTCCACTGCTTGGGTGCACAGGGCTGTAGTGAGGGCAGAGGAGAGTGATCTGGGCTAGGCTGTGCACAGAGGAGTGGTCAGGCAGGCATCTTCCTCATAGGGTCTGTTCTTTTATAACAGAAGGGAACAGGAGGGAGGTGTGCATGGAAAGAGCAGGATTTGTTCATCAAACTGGAAAACTTTTGTTAGGGATGATTGAATCTGACATCCTCCTGGCAGAGGTGAGGCTACTGCAGCTCTGTGCTCCGTGTCCAACTATGGACTGGAAGACTGACCACATATTCCTAGCAGGCTCCAGCATCTGACTAGAGTTGTACAACCCATGTATGTACACACGTAGGTCGAAACAGATCAACAGGGTGTCTGTGAGCACTCACATGAACACATACAGCACCAGTGGTCTCAGACTGTACCCTTCCTTGGTGGTTTCAGGATGAAGGTCAGTTAGTGGTCTGTTTTCTCTTCCAGGATAGCTCCACTACTTCACTACTCATGGGAAGTAGAAATTTATTTGTTAACTTTTCACTCTGTGTGTGTGTACATTGTGTTTAGTTTTTTTTTTTTTTTTTTATTTTCTTTCTATGTAAATACAAAACTACTTCTTCAGTAATTCTTGTTGTTTGTGTTTTGTATGTTTTGTTTGTTTGTTTGTTTGTTTTGTTTGGTTTTTTTTCTTCCCTTTCCTCTGGGAAGGGGTGGCTAAAACAGTTTAGGTGAGCACCTGGAGTTCAGCCAAGGTCAAACCTCTACACTTTATTTTTGGTAACACATACAGCTTCAGTGGTCTCATATTGTAACCCTTCCCTGGTGGTTTCAGGATGAAGGTCTGTTAGTGGGGAAGAAGCCACACAGACATGTACAAACCCCCCACGAAAAAAAACCCCAGCAACAACAAGAAAAAGTGAATGTCTCTAGCAGCAGGGTTCAGGAACTCTGCCAAGTAGCAGCTGCTGGATCTCGGTCCTTCCAGTTGCTGGCACCTGCATATTCAAACTTTTGATTTAATTTTCCCTGACATCTCAAGTCACTGACATCACAGGATCCTCTGGTTTGAGTTGCTGGCACTCAGACCTACCATGTGCTCAGAATGAGAGAAAATCATCCAGGAAAATATTTAGAAATTAAATTCAATGAAAAGATAGGACAGATGATGCTGATCACTCACAGAACATAATCAGACAGACAACTGTTTGGACCAACACCTGTTCACAGGTGACCAGCCTTTTTTATCATTTTATCCCTCTATTTTTAACATGTTTATTCCTTCTTGAATCCCCTCTTTCCTTGCCTTCAGTTCCTTCCATAAACATTCCATAGTAAGTATTGTACAATCCTAATTTCACAGAATTTTATAATCTGTACCATACCATTGGACAGCAACCCCTCTCAACCTGAAAGTATTCTAGTGTTGACTCATCGTGTTCATTTTACGTGTGAAAACTGGATCTGACTGTGTCCTGGGAGAGACTGGACAGAGTATCCTTTCCATGGAGTCCTTAATTTCATTTCCCACCTGCCCTTGTTTCTCTGTGCTCCCTGACTTGTGGAGATGGACCTTTGGTAGGCTGATTGCTCCTGTGATGATCTTGGGAGGACAGGGTTTTTAGGGGCTGCCCTATCTGCTTTGTTTCTCTGGGCTGCTTTCTGTGCATGCAGGCAAACACCAAATAAGCAAGGATAGGTGAAGGAGCTGTTGCAAGGTTCCTCATCTACTGCTTTTCCCTGTTGTGGATTCAGAAAAACCTTGTAGCAGCTGCAACTCTGTAGTACTGATGAATAGGTTACTTCTGTTTTCATGCTTTTAGTTTTTGGAATTACTGTTTCAAAAATGGAGACAGCATGCACAATGCATAAAAAAATGTGTCCTGGTGAAGAAAAGACCAAAGAAAAAAAAGCCTTAACATTTTTTCTTTTCAGCTTTAAAAAGAAGTGTCACTGTTGGTGGTGGGAATAGGGAAGAAGTTGGTGTTGATGAGTTTTAGAATGTTTTGTTTTAGTGTTTGTTTTTGTTTGCTTGTTGGTTTTTTTTTGGTCATTGTTGTTTGTTTTTTAACTTTTTGTACAACATCGTTCAGAAGATTCTTTGTTTCCTCAAAAATAAGGTGATCAATTTTGTTTCCCTGAAACACTTAAAACTCCTTAGTTCTGTAGCTTGTTAAAACATTGGTGAATAGGATTATCAAAGACCATGTATTAATTTAGAGCTTGCTTTCTGTTACAGTTCCCAGAGTGTGGTTTCTTCGGCATGTATGACAAAATTCTGCTGTTCCGTCATGACCTGAACTCAGATAATATTTTGCAACGAATTACAGCAGCAGAAGAGATACATGAGGGAGATCTCGTTGAGGTTGTACTCTCAGGTAGGTATTACTGTAACAGTGCAACAATGCTTTATTCAGTACATTGATAGGAAATAGGACTTTCTGAAGCGTTATTTTTGTGCCTGCCTTAAGCACTTTAAGTCGCATGTACCCTTCTCTGTAGAGGTTTCCAGGAAAATCCAGATGATACTGGTTCTTCACTACTCAGTTTCATTATTTTTTCATTGTCCTGTTTTAATCTTCTTGTGGTTTATTATTATAGGTAAGTCTGAATTATACAAATATGAAATTATAAGTATATCAATTTAGTATTATAATTGCTTAAGCTGATTCTGGTAAGATCCAGAGTTTATTCTTCTGACCCTGTCATTGGTTTTCTTTTGCTTAGATATTTTTGTGCTGTGGCTTTTGCTATTGATGACTTATACTGCTGTAAAATTTTATATAAATGTAGTTGCTGAATCATACCTATAAGAACAGACTCCTAAGGATTATTTCAGTACTTAAAAATAGTTTCTTTAAATAATAGTTCTTAGAGTGGTGGTTATTAACCTGTAGAACTGTCTTTTCTTTAAAAAAATTGTAGGTTACAAAACTACTTGAAAAATAAATTGCTCTTTCAGATGTTTTCTGTTATTTTTAGCAAAGCTTGTTGTACTTGCCTTCAACTTTGTGAGGTTTTCAACACTGACTCATACTGTTGATTAGTTGTGTCCATTAGCCTACAGAGCTCACTGGATTTTTTTTCCTTAATAAAAAGGTTTACTGAAAACTATGTAGTCTTCTAAATGTTTAAAGGGTATACAGTAAAACACCACTATCTAAACAGCTTGTTTGTGTTCTTTGAATTAGCTGTTTTTAAAGCAGCATGTTCTTTCCATAAATCCTTGTTGGTCCTGTGGTAAAAGCCATAACTTACTGTGATTTTTTAAAAGCTTTGGCTACTGTTGAAGATTTCCAGATTCGTCCTCATGCACTTTATGTGCATTCCTACAAGGCTCCTACTTTTTGTGACTACTGTGGAGAGATGCTTTGGGGTTTGGTACGACAAGGATTAAAATGTGAAGGTATTTATTTATGATATTTAGTGTATTTGTGTGTGTGTATATCTGTATAAGATGAGGAAGATGAAATTGTACTGGTACATTAGCAAGTAATAAATGTAGTATTTCATAGTTGGAAGGGTTTGTGCATCAGAAAACCCGAGTTCTGATGTTGGTGTTAATGCAAACTGTGTGTGATCTTGGGCAAATGACTTAAGAAGTGTTCTTTCCCACTCTGAAACAAATAGCTAGCTTATGACCATGTGTTCTTCACACAAGGAGCACATACTTTGGAGAGACTCCCAAAAGGGGAATCCCTTTCCTCATGGCCTTCATCCAGCTGGCTGCAAAGCACTCTGCAGCCTGCTGTCAGGTACTGACACTGCCTTCTCCCTGGCTCACTTTTGTGCTGCAAAGTGAGGGAGTGATGAAAGCCTCCTGGTGGTGGGATATCAGCTGGTTCCAAATCTTAGACCTTGTTTTTAGAGCTGGGCTTACTGGACACCAATACTATAATGAGTGCAGAAAAAGCTGTTCCTGTGAATTGCATTAAGAACACTAAAATAAGAGAATTTAACACAACAATGTATTTTTTGCCTTTACCATTTCCCTGGATCATCTTTTTAAAACTGCTTTATCAAAATGTTAGTATGGTTTTTGTTACTTTGAATATTGGGCGTTTTTGTGAATGAAAGAACTACTCTTCCAGGTTGTGGTTTAAACTACCATAAGCGATGTGCCTTCAAGATTCCAAACAACTGCAGTGGAGTGAGAAAGCGGCGTCTATCTAACGTGTCTTTACCAGGAGCAGGGCTTTCAGTTCCAAGACCAGCACAAGCTGAACACACATCCTCTGCCTCTGAAGAAGTATGTAATGGGAAAGGGGTTATATGAACTCTGATAACTTGGATTCCAGAATTATAAAACATTTTGCCCTCTTTGTAGAGGTTATTTCTGTAATTGTGGTATAAAATAGTTACTTGGCTAAAGGGATACAAATTGTAGGCTTTTATTCTGGGGAGGAGGGAGTGTTCCTGATATGCTTTTAAGATTTTTACTGAGTTAATCTACAAAACCGCAAACCCTATGAAGGAGTGTGTAGGGGATCAAAGGCTTATGGTAAAACCAGTCATCCATAGCAGTTCCTTTTTGTAATGGCTATGATGATTGCTGAGAGGTTATCAGTTATACTGCAGCTCTGTTGGGATAAGACAGGACAGACAGTGATTAGATCCATTTGTTTGATTGTGCCTTAGTCTTTTCTACTTGTCTATTACTTTACAGTATTACCATTCTTAGTGTAATCATAGTTTAAAATACAAATCATATAGTTTAGTTCAAGAACTTTTTTTTTGCTAGAGACTATAAAAGCCTAGTCCTGAGTCATGAAAAATATTTATCCTGATGTTTATAACTCTTGGTAAGATTTATTCAGTGAAATTAGAATTGTAACCATTTATCACAGAATTGAACTTCATGATTTCTGCGTGCAGATTTGGTACCTCATTGATTCCTCTTCTTTGTTATACTCAGTGTCTTTTCTGTTTTAATTGCTGAGGTTTTTCTTCTAACTCCATTCCAAAGATTTTATTTTTTAGGGCGTTAATTTTCAAAATAATTTTGACATTTTCTAAGTATTCTTGCCTAACAGCCATGCCATACTTTGCTTTTAAAAACTGATAGGTTGAGGTAGTGGTTGAAATTTGGTTTGCTTACCTCCAGTGTTTTCAATTTTATCCTCTATGTGGGGATCTGTATGTGCTGTCTGTGAACCTTGTCACATTGCTTAAGAAATAAAGACATAAGAATAAATTTTTAGCATTTTATATTCTGTAGAAATAAAGGTTCAGACATACTTTCTCGCTCTCTGTGAGGCTTTTCCATCTAGTGTTTTCTTGCTTTTGTTTGAAAATACCAGAATGTTCTCTTAAAGCTTCTTGGCCAGATTGCTTTCTTATCTGTTCACTTTGAGTCGGCACCTCCCTTAGAGCCCCACTGACTCTTTTAATCCACCAGCAACCCCCAGTCATTCTTGGTACAGCTGCTCTCCATCTGTTCCTCCTCCAGTCTGTATTGATACCAGGACTTGCCCTGACCCCAGTGCAGCGCCTTGCACTTGATCTTGTTGAACTGCATGAGGTTCCCATGGGCCCACTTCTTGAGCCTGTCCAGGTCCCTCTCGATGGCATCCTGTCCCTTTGGTGTGTCAGCTGCACCACTCAGTTTGGTGACACCTGCAGACTTGCTGAGGGTAGTCTTTTTATGTCATTTATGAAGACATTTAATAGTACTGGTCCCGGTATGAGCCCCTGAGGGACACCACTTGTCACTGATGTCTATTGGGACACTGAACCATTGACCACTACCCTCTGGATGTGACTGTCCAACCAATTCCTTATCCACCTAAAAGTTCACCCACTGAATACATCTTTCAATTTAGAGTGAAGGAGGTCANGGTGTGTCAGCTGCACCACTCAGTTTGGTGACACCTGCAGACTTGCTGAGGGTAGTCTTTTTATGTCATTTATGAAGACATTTAATAGTACTGGTCCCGGTATGAGCCCCTGAGGGACACCACTTGTCACTGATGTCTATTGGGACACTGAACCATTGACCACTACCCTCTGGATGTGACTGTCCAACCAATTCCTTATCCACCTAAAAGTTCACCCACTGAATACATCTTTCAATTTAGAGTGAAGGAGGTCAAAAGGTTTTACAGAAGTCCAGATAAATGACATCTGTAGCCCTTCCCATCTCTACTGATGTAGTTGCCCCATCGTAGAAAGCTGCTAGTTTGGTCAGGCAGGACTTGCTCTTGATGAAGCTATACTGCCTATCTCAAGTCACCTTCCTGTCCTCCATGTGCCTTAGCATAGCTTCTAGTAGGGTCTGCTCCATGATCTTTCCAGGCACAGAGATGAGGCCGACAGGTTGGTGGTTTCCAGAATCCTCCTTTCGATGTGTTTAAAAATGGGAGCATTGTCTGCTTTTTCAGAGTCACCACAGACTTAGTCTGACAGCTGTGCCTTTTCAAAGCAGTCATGGCAGTAAAGCTGATTTTTGTGCACATTATGTATACCTTCTTTATTGCAGCGCTGCTGCCCAGAACCCAGTAAGAGGATTCCCTCTTGGAGTGGCCGCCCCATCTGGATGGAAAAGATGGTGCTTTGCAGAGTGAAGGTTCCGCACACCTTTGCTGTTCACTCCTACACTCGTCCCACCATATGCCAGTACTGCAAACGGCTGCTTAAGGGCCTTTTTCGCCAAGGAATGCAGTGTAAAGGTAAAAACTTCATTTTCTGCTGCAAGGATAAATTTCAGTAAAGGTCTTGTATTTAAAACTGATTTTAGCTGGGATTTAGGTGAAACATGGCAGTGTAATTTTTGTAAAATGGCATAAGTTTGAGACAATTACAGCAACCCTAATTTTCATTTTAATAGACTGTGCATTGTACATTTTTCTGAAAAATAAAATATAATCACATGTAGATTGAGAACACCTTACTTCTAGAAGGCTAATTATGAAATAATAGAAATGGGAAATGCTTCCTTTTGTTCTGTGTCAGTCTTCTGGACTCATCACTAAAGAATTTGCAAATTTTTATTGTATTATTCTAGTACAGGATACTGGTTATTATAATCTGGAAATATTTTATACTGATAGGTGCCTGTCCTGAACCAGCTTAGACTTCATCATCTGCATGGCGTTTATCTAGTGTATATTCACATGCATGACTTCAGTTCTCAGACTGTTCCATGCAGTTCCTGTGGCATAACTATGAGGTTGTGTTGATCTGCTGGCCCTTTATGGCTTGATAGGTAGCTTTGTTGCAGGAAACGAGTCTAGTGATGAATCATAAACATGAATATGGACAGGACTTTACATTTCTCTCATGTGAGTTTGTCATATGTGAGTACCAAAGGTCAGCATATTGAGAGAGGTTGTTTAATACATTTTCAGTTTGCTTTATTCGAGAGAAAAAAATTTAAGCTTACAGCTGTGTTAACATTTTTTGACTAAAAATACTGCTATAAGGAAGTAGTTTTATCTTTCATTTCTGTTGTTATTAATTTCCAGTCTTTGTAGTCTCTTTGAAGTCTGCATCCTGAACTGGTTTTGATATTTTTTTCCAGTGTGTTTCTTGCATGCATGTAATACATAAATAATGAAGCCTGAAAAAGATGCTTTGCAATTTTAACATATAGATGCTGCTGACCTTATACAATTGCTGTGACTATATCCAGCTGAAGAAATGGGGCTACCACGTAATTCCAGGGAAATTAATGACACTAGTTAAAACCAGCATTTGTGTATGGAAAACAAGCCTAGAGAAATGTTACATATATGCTCAGGACAGAAATAAGTGTATTAACAGGCCTTTATTTATGCAGAATGTTCCTATACAAATTTTTGGTATATCAGAACTTGATATCAAACAATACAAATATTTTCATACTGCCGCCTTCTACAGATTCTTAAGGTTTTCCACTGACTTCCTTGTGCACATTCCCAAAGCTTGGGGTCTTCCAGCAGTCTTATGTTCCTGAGTACCCATAAGAGCCCTGGATTTCATGAATTCATCCAGGCTACTGCTTGGACTCTGAGGATGATCTTTGGGATGTTAAGGCTGTATTCGTGGTAGTAAATTACATGTGCCTGGAAACATTCCTGGACACTGAGATCAACTGGAATAAAATGGCCTGTGTTCATGAACACATTTTCTTAGCATTCCGGCCTGGGTGGCTCTATGTTGAATGCCTGCTTGAAGCAATTCTGTATGGATGCTCTGATTTATGAGCTAAATCTTGAACTGTTTACGACTGTGCTAATGTTGTGGGCCAAAAGCATGCCAGGAGATGTTTGTAAATATTTACTAGACTAGAGGGTTGCATTGCAGTATTGAAGAATGTTTCTGAATGCAGTTTAATTTATTAGGAGAGTCTCAGTCTTGTGGTTCCCTGACAGGATATGAAATGTCTGTGTTTCTTTCAGCCCAGCCCCCTTCAAACTGGTGAAGTAATTGTATTCCATAATATGGACTGAAACCACTACTATAAAAAAGACAGTTCATGGGTCTCCTAAGATGCATCCTCTTAGGCACTCCTAAGCTGAACAGTATTGTATTTGGCTCCAGAATTTGGCTTCTCTGCTACAAAACATGGAGAGTTAATTTTGTTTTTTCTTATCTGGACTTAAAAGGAAAGTACATTGAGCTTACTTTAGGTAGTAAAAAGAGACTAAATTATCAGTATTAAAACAGCTGTGGAGGCAGTAGGGAGTTTTGAAATTTATAGCGATAGTAGAATTAAAAATTATAGGGATGCTACTAAGAAAATTCCTGTTAATACCACTAACGTTTTTCAGTAGGCTGCACCTGATACCTTGGGTGCAGGAATGGCACACATCCAGGTTAGGTCCCATCTCCATGTCAGGCCAAACCTGTACATAGCGCTTTTCTCTCTGCCCTGTGTCAGCAGGCAGAAATGTAGCTTCAGTAATCAGCCAGATCTGTAACCTGAGTGATAGGGGAGCTGGTCTTCGGGATTTACTGCAGAATGCATTTGCTCTGTGATACAGGTGTGTGATCTTAGAGGCTCTGATGTCTGCAAGTCTTAGTTGGCAGGTGGAGAAAGATGTTAGAGGTGAGACATTTAAATTATATAGCAATGGAAAAAAGGATGTGGAACAAATGAGAGAATGGGAAAAATTACATCATGATGGAAAAAATAGCTACAGAGAATGCTAGAGAAGTAGAAAACTATTTTGTACTGGAAGGGGAAGTGCTGACATAATAAATAATGTGGGGACAAATCAACATGTGACATCAGGACAAGATTGTTAATTTCCTCCTGGAGGTGACCTCATTGGTGCTGTCTTCAGTTACATGTAAATGTATGAATCTGAACTGAAGCTTATGTTAGAAGCAATGAGTGATAGAATGTTAGTATATGAGTAGGAGTGAAGTTCTGGTATCATGGGCTTATTTATCTTCTCTTTTAGATTGCAGATTCAACTGTCACAAACGCTGTGCATCTAAAGTACCCCGAGACTGTCTTGGAGAGGTGATTTTCAATGGCGGTAAGATGAGAAACATGCTTTCAGATACTGACATGTCTTTTGAGGCTGAACAAGATGCACTAACGTTTGGTTCTGTCATCTTTGGGTATTTTACATATTTTAATTTTATCGTCTCAGATTTTTCAGATGAGGTTGCTGAAAATGACAAATTTTCACTGTAAAACTTACACTCTGGTGGCTTCAGTTTTACTTGTCCAGTCTTGGCAAGTTCAGTATGCTTTTCTTGAGATTGCTCAAGGGAAATGAAAAAATCAAAAAGTCATCCCAGTATACAAAATTTAAATGTCTCTTGTGGTCAGTCTGCTCATTGTTCACTATGAAATACATATTTAAAACTGTAAATATCTGAAGACAAATACCATTTTTTAAGACTTTCTCATATCTATAATTTTTAGTGGCTAGAGTCAGCCCAGCAGTTTAGGAGATGGAGGAGATAAAAAAAAAATCCAAGCCAAACCAAAACAAAGATACCTACTCTAATTTTTGGAAAACTGAATGAAGTAGGACTGTTTTCTGAATAGACCTTACAGAATTGAAAGATGAATGTGGGTAACAATTTGTGGAAGAATGTTTAGTGTCTTATTCTCATAAGTCTTAGGCCAGTGTGAAGCTGATGAAATATGGAATGGATAAGCAGACAGGGAGGCGAATTAAAAGCTTGTTGAGTGGGTGGGCCTAGAAGGTGGTTATCAGTGGCATGAAGTCTAGTTGGAGGCTGGTAACTAGTGGTGTGCCCAGGGGCCAATAACGGTTTCAGCCCTGTTCAACATCTTCGTTAATGACCTGGATGATGGGGCAGAGTGTACCCTCAGCGGGTTTGCTGGTGATATGCCAGAGGGTTGTGCTGCCATCCAGAGGGACTTCAACAGTCTGGAGAAAAGAACTCAGGGGGATTGTTGGGCCAGATGACCTTCAGAGGCCCTCTCCAACTTCAGCCATTCTGTGGTTTTTGTTTTGCTTTGATCCTTGTCACACATCTTTGAGCAGAATAACACTGGTGACATGTAGCAGATCACACCAAGCTGGACAGCTTGGTCAGAGGCCTGGGCAGCAGCTGTGTTAGCCATTGCACAATGTATGCCATCAGAAAATCAGATGTGTATGAGATCTATTCTGCTTTTCTCTTTTCCTGCGGTACTACAGCCCTCCTGTTCTTTCTTGCTTTTGCTATTATGGACTGCAAGGGCAATGAAAGCAGAGTGGGGGTTTTTGTTGATGGAGAATTTCATTTGCACAGGAATAATTCTCTGGGTCATCTTGAACCATCAAAAGGTGACTTTGTCCAGATGAATTGTGTAGCAGAACTGCTTAATGAAGTTTAAGTTTAAACTTTAAGCTAGTCACGCTATTTCTTTCAATATGGTTCATGTTTTAGTTGTGTCTCTATTACCTTGGCATTTAGCAAAACCAAATTGATAGTGTACATTAGCATCAAAAACATGAAGATTTTGTGTTTTGTCATTATACTTTTATATTTACTTGCATACATGTGAACTGAAGCAAAAAATTGTGGGTTTTGGGGGATTTTAGTTTTTTTGGGGTTTTTTTTTTGAGTTATGTCTTTGAAATAATATCTGAATCATGTGTTGTTCCCAGAACCTGCTAGCCCAGGCCAGGACTTGGATATGCCAATGGAAGTTGATAGCAGTGAAATGAACAGTGATGGTAGTAGAGTTCTAGATGATGCTGAAGAGCCCTCTCCTCCAGAGGACAAAATCTTCTTTATGGATCCATCTGATCTTGATGCAGACAAAGATGAGGAAGCTGTCAAAACAATCAGGTAAGTCATAAGGTGGATTTATTTGCTCTGGATGCATTTTTTTCAATATTATGAGTAAAATGTTTATGATTAGCCCAGTTTTACTGCTGAAAGTGTTTTTTTCATTTGTGTGCGTTTTTTTTAGCTTGAAAATACTTCTTGAAGTTCTTCTGTCTAAAGAAAATTTGAAACATAAATAAATTAAAAGAATATAGTAGCTTCTCATGGGAAAAAGTGTTGTGCTAGGACTATTCAAAGCATGGTAAAACTTACAGCTTAACAAGGCTAATACGTGATTAAGGTCTTTGTGACTTTTGCTGAATTTAGTTACTGTTACATATGTGTGCACTCAAAAGAATTTAATTGAGATACTTTAATATTTGCATCATAGTCTATATGATCCATATTTTAGGGAAAATTTTGTTTTATTTGTCTTGAATGTAATTTTTCTGAAGTCTTTTATCCAATAACTGTTACGTAGTTCCTTAAATCAAATTTGGTATTTTTACTTTCAGTATTATTCTGAATAGTGGCATCCTGATTTTCTTAGTGATTCTTAATAACAACAGCAGTTGTATTTGGTCAAACTAAAGGTCACTGTAGCTCAGGGCTTAATAACAAATTTGTGAAGAGCAGCATATAATGATACCTTCACAACTTTCATTGATTTATGGCTCAAGAACTTCCAAAGTTGGAAGCAGCATCTACCTCTGAGTAGTATTTTTCCATTTATTTCTAGTCAGATTTGAAGCAATTCAGTGTTTTTGGCATGTACAGCATCCTGTAGCCAATTCTGTAGTGTAACTATGTTCCATGTTAAAGCATCCTTACATTTTTGGGTTTGAATCTGTTTGGTGATTTTTTGTGTTTACAGATGTTTCTGTTAGTGCCACATGCAGGAGCTCTGGTTNGTGGCAGTCGCAGTCCGCTCGTGGTTCGGGTCCTCCTCTGGATCTGAAGAGAGTTCCCTAGGCCCAAAAATCCTCTGCTTATATTCACTTAGGCTCCGCCCAGTCCTTCCCCCAGGGCGGAGACTTAAACAATGGGTGATTTACTCTTGAGATAAACAATGACCTATTTTTGATACCCCTGATGGGCCATTAGCAGACATGACCCCTCAGGTGGGTGTGGAGGCAGAAGAATTTCCTTATCTCACAGAAGTTCCAAAACACCCAGCCTGCAGCCTGAGGGGTGTGCTGTCCCTCAGACAATAGCTGCTAATGTGCCATTGTGAGCAGTTCATGGGAAAAAATGGCATAGAGGCTTTAGAATACACACCCACACAGTGACAAACTGACTCTGGATACTAAAAACCAAGACAGTGGCTGATTTCATCTTCAATGCCAGTCAAACCTGTACATTTAACTAATCACTGTCTCTGAGTATTAGAGATTGTTGAATCCTTGTCTGCAGGACAGTCCATATCCCTGAGTTGATAGTTTTCTAGTGCAGTTGTGATTTGAATTAACACACCCCTCTTTATATTTTCATAAATGGAAAGTATGCTTAGATAGGGACCTTCATTAGTGATAATATTAATAAGCAGTGTAGTCAACTTACATAAAGTGAAAGTAATAGTTATGCTGATGTTAGTAATATTTTAATGCTGTATTAAGACCAGACCAGCACTCTCAGCAAGAGGATGATTTCTGTAAGTGTCCTCACTCCAGTGTGCTTCTTCTGTGTTCCTTAGAGTAATTTAAGTACGGCAGTATTTCCTGTAGGAAACTAGTGGGAACTAATCAATACCTTAGCAATTTCATCCAAGTTTGTAAGGGAAGAAAAGGTGCCTGTTTTGGAAAGTGATGGACTAAGTGCGTAGTACCAGTATAATTGCAGTACTGTTGTATATTAACTTGTTACATATTAAATTTTTATTTTTTTTTTTTTTAGTCCTTCAACAAGCAATAATATTCCTCTCATGCGAGTTGTACAGTCAGTCAAACACACAAAGAGGAAGAGCAGTACAATGGTGAAAGAAGGATGGATGGTCCACTATACTAGTAGAGACAACCTGGTCAGTTACTTTGTTTCCTCCTACATTAAGTTAAGCTATTTCTCTAAGCCAATGTATTTTATTTCTAATTTAGATATTCTGATTTAAAGTATCATTTGAAGGACCTTAACTATGATGTTAATTATAAAAAAAATCTGTTGCAAGGATGAAACTGTAGTTTATTCAAAATTCTCCATTTTGTGATTGAGCAGTAGTTTTCCTTCTCCCTTTTAGGAAGGAAAAGCATCTCTAAATTGTCTCAGATGATTGTTGGTGTAATATTTCAGCTTTCCTGAGATGATAATTTGGAATAATTTGCTTATGCCTTGTTTCTCTTTATCAGTTGAACTAAATGTTTGTTTGTTTTGGTTTTTTTTTTAAATTCTGCTACATGAGAAGGAGGAAATCATTGCAAAATGATGAGTACTGAAGTGGTTGCCAGTATTATTCAAATGATTTAGGTGTTTTTAATTATTTATGTGTAGATATGGGAGCCCTGCATTCCTCTAGCAATTGACTCTATCTGAAAATAAGCATTACTGAGTACTAGCACCCCTCAAACTTGTTGTTTCTCTTGATGTCAGTGGAATAAAGTTGTGCCTTGACTGTATGTCCTTGCATGTGCAAGCATCCTCCAAAAAGACTGTTGTTTGTTGCCAGTGCTACCAATAATGATCTCTTAACTGAGCCTTCTTAGGCAAGCCCCTTGATTTTGTGTACTGAGGAGGAAGATATGGAAGAGTAACAGGGTGCCTTAGTGTTGTCTGGTGGATGTGAATACTCTTGTCTATTGGTAGATGAATGACAAGACTGAAGTCAAGAAGTTACCAGATCTTGTGGAGGATTATATCATATTGAGACTGTTCATGAGAGGCAGCACAAATACTTTTACATTCTTTAACTTTGTGGCATTTGATTAAAGGGGTCTTAAGGAATTCAAAGAAGCAAAATTATTTAAGTTCTGCTGAAATCAAATAATCAGATTACTGTAATATTTTCACTTTTTGTGATCATCAACCAAATTGACTGCTTTAAGTGGTCTGTCAGAAACTGCATTACAATATATTTTTCAAGTACAGTTTTCTAATACCTAGATCTATTTATCACAATCTGAAATGAGTATTTAACATATTTCAAAGGAGGTTGCAGTCAAGGCTACATGACAGTCACAATTTTCATCAGCTGGCTAGGGAAAAACTAAGGCCAGGTAGGAGACAAAGGTGAGTAGTTCTAGCAGAACTGTTCAGGGTATACCTGCTATTCAGCTCTGATTTAAACTTTGATACAAGAACTGTGCTTTTCTATGACCTGTTTTTGAACCTCCTCATAGAACAATGGACAGATGATACACCTTAGCTTAGTTTGATTTTCCCCATCTGTCAGTCTGGCTGCTACCTCAATGACATCTACTGAAAAAGGCCATTCAAATGAAGTGGAGTAGTCTGACTCAAAGGAAGGTACCTTCAGCCAAACAAGATCTCATAGAGCTTCCTAATGGGAGGAGACTTCCGTTATAGGCATTACAGCATCGTCTATTTCCCTTGACTGCTCTGTTCTCAGCAATGTCAGATTGTTTCCTATTCCTGAAACAACTTGGGCTTTCTATCAGTTCTAAACAGGTTCATTTTACCAGCAGTATCTGTATGTTTCTTGTGATCCCTGGATAACAAGATATTTCACCCTTTATAATGAGAAGTTTCTATATCATCATCTATTCTTTTCCTGACCCTGAGGCCATCCTTTCTTGGAATAGGGTATACGGTAAATTTTGAATCCCTGACTAAGTTCCCAATCTATTCCTTAGTTCCTCTCTTCTGAAGTCTTTCCTGATCTATGATTTAGTAAAGAGCATACATATCCAAAGGACAGGTTTACCCTTATGCTTTCACCTATTTTCCATTCACTGCTGTCTGGGAATTCCTTTTAGTTAAATCCATTTGGAGCCTAGCTTTCTATGTCTAACTCCTTTAGGTAGTCTTAGCTTCCCCATGACTGAAGTGATTTAAGCTCTGCTTAAATATGCCAAAACCCACCCCAACTCTGCTTTTAATATGACAAAATTTTTATAATAATATTTCAAACTTTGTCATCCTAGATCAGAGTTAGGGGTCTTGGATTTTTGTCACAGAAAAATGGGAATGGGTTTCTTACTATTTGAACATGGTGCAAGCGAAGTATGTTAGATTCATGCAGCCAGTATTAACTTTCTAAAAGACTTTTTATTTTGAGGAATATTCTTACATTGCAAGACAGTTATGTGCAACAGCTTATTCATGTTACTCTTTAGTGGAGAAGATATTTCTTGTTGGTGGAGACTTCCACCAAATGGCTCTTTAGGCTGTCTTGATTTTTTTCTTTTTTTCACCCCCAAGGTATTTTGTCCATTTGACTCTCACAACATGTCTATTACAATTGTTACTAAATTAAAATAATTCAGATTTTTTGAGCACATGCATCTGGAATAAAACCTGTGTAGTAACTGTTGTTTCCTGTATGAGGTAATTACTGTTGTCACTGCTATTACTGGAAGGTAAATAGTATTTTTGCTGGTTTATGGGAATAATTTGTGTGCTTTTTCTTCAATTAATAAAAAAATCTTTATTCCAAAAGTTTGTTTTAATTTCTCTAGTCTAAGATGCAACTGTACATTAATTGTAATTGGTTATCTTGATAATTTAAGGCATTTCTTATTTAAATAATGAGATAATAAAAACCATATCACTGATTTATTCCTTATGTAATTGTTCTTTGGATTTTGTAGAGAAAAAGACATTACTGGAGACTGGACAGCAAATGCCTCACACTATTTCAAAATGAATCTGGAACAAAATATTACAAGGTAATTAATGATGAGTAATAATTATATTTCACTTGTTTTTCTCACTGCTTTGTAGATCTGAAATCTAGTTGTGAGAAGTATAAGTATTACCTCCATTTCCCTATCTTCTTTTTAATCAAAACTGTGACCAGGTTAATTGTTGACCAAAGCCTGTAAGTGAGAAGGACCAGGACTAACTCTGAGAAGTTACTTGCAGGTGCTGTTCTAGTCCCCTTGAGTATGTCTCTCCTTACATTTTGCATGTACTGTTCTCCTGAATTACCTGGCATATTAAGCTTTCCTCACAATTACTAGAAAATTTCTTTGTCTGCCAGTCAAATGAAAGCTAGGATTTTGTGTTCTCTGAGTAGTGACTGAAAGTTTGCATGCTTATGTATTTTATTTCAAGGTTTCCAAAATTAAATTATTCCAAACTGTACAACTGAAAGTTGCAAAAATGATTTAGAAGAAAATTTACTGTGCAGCCTGGAGTTTATATGATTGAAACTTGTTGTTAATATAGTATTGTGTTCAGTGGTGGAATATTCAGAAAATGCATTTGAATGTATAAACAGGATTTTCCTTTTCTTGTCTTATACCTTTAGGTTTGGGTCCAAATCTTGCAGCTCCTTCCTTTATAACATCTCTAAGATCAAGCCTTTTCTCTGTACACCCAGCTAAACTTGCCCAGATCCTTTTCATCCCTCTCTTGACCAATGCAGTCTCTTCTCAGACCTCTCTGATACTTATATTGCCCTGTGCATTCAAAACATAGCTGGTAAAATACGTTCCTTGCTTGTTGCTTCGTTGTGTCACTGCTTTTAGTCTTTTGACTTGCCCCTTTGCATCCCTTCTTTTAACTGCTTTATTTCACGTTGTTTGTCTTTGCTGTTAGAATCATTCACAGTTTTTGCCTTTACGTTTATTTGCTCTTCATCTTCATCTGCTACTGTCTCTTATCTCTCTAAGGCCAGCCTGGTGTTCACTTGCTTTTTCACTACTCTTGCAAGTGACATGCACCTCCAGACCTTCCCATGTATGTGGAATGCCCTTCTCCAGCCAGCGTGAACTTGCAACCCTTTCTTCCTTCAGATCTTTTCTCTAGTACTACTTGTGCCATGGTCTTAAACTGACCAGGTAGAGGAGTCAGTATTAATATCTGTATGAAAGAATCTTTACCCAAAATGATTCAGATGCATGAAGCAGTGCTTACTGACTAGCTTGTGTAACTACATCCTCTTTTCAATGTTTTTATTTCACTATTTCTGCCTCTCATGCTCTTCTCTAGCTAAGTTGTATAAACTACAAGGGGAAAATGGTCATTCTGTAGCTGTGCAGCATTTGCATATGTGATGGGGATGTGTCTCACGATGAAATTAAATGTAGTTTGAGTAGAAGATAGTATAGTTGTCTAGAGAGAACTGTGGTGGGCCTGAAAGTTTCTCTGGGCTTGTCTATAGAAATTCAGAAACCCGTGGGTGGACAGTGGTCGTTTGCAGTTTGTCATTAGTTATGAAGCTTGGTGTTTTGATTTTATTTTTTTGATCTATTTCATTTGATTTCTTTGCAATGCTTCAAGTTTTGAGTATTTGTATGTTAAAATGTTATGTGCGTTTTCATTTTTTAATCTTTAATATCTTTCTTCAGGAGATTCCACTTTCCGAAATTCTCCAGGTGACTCAGCCTCGAGATTTTTCAAACGTGGTGCAGGGCAGCAACCCGTACTGTTTTGAGATCATCACTGACACGATGGTGTACTTTGTTGGCGAAAACAATGGCAGCAGTCATCACAGCCCAGTGCTTGCTGCCTCCGGAGTGGGACTTGACGTAGCTCAGGGCTGGGAGAAAGCCATTCGTCAGGCTTTGATGCCAGTCACTCCTCAAGCTAGCGTTTGCACTGCTGCAGGACAAGGAAAAGATCACAGTAAGCAGGCAGACAAAGCACTACTATTCATATGTTGAAGCGGTTAATAGCAGCAGTTCCTTTTAGAAAAGCGTTCATTTAGAATGAAGTATTGTCTGTTGATTCTCTGCTGAATTGGGTCCAAAGTTGTCCAGAGTTCTCTAAAGAGTAACAGTCTTTAGTGAAGGGTGGGCAAATCCTTTGGTCTGTGTTAGGGGGAAGCAGTAAAGAACCACATTTGCAATATGAATGCATATTGCAGAGCTTTATTGTAGGAGCATTAGGAACACACAGGTAGTTCCTGAATGTAAAGAGGGAGCACAGACTAGATATTTCTAAGGTATGTAACTAAATTCAGATTATATACATATACTGTGAAAGAAGGAAATTTGAATGTTTTTTCATGTTATCCCCTATATATTATATATATTTTAAGAGATCTTGGTGGCTAAGAAGAAAAGGAGTTAGTGTTGCAATGTAAATACCATCAGTGATGGAAAGAAGTTTTGCTAAGTTGTGGGAAGTTATAAGAAGCACTCCATTCTTCTTTTTGTGCACCTGCCCTCCCTTTCCTTCTCTGGCATAGTATCATATTAATTATCAAGGCACCATTAAACTATATATTGTGTTCTTTCTCTTCAGGCATCTCCTTGTTCCTTGCAAAAACATTCAGTCACTTTCTGTACTGAGATTTATGTTTTAATTTTTTAGTTTCCTTTCATCTTCCAACTACTCTTTAATCTTCTTTCAGTGCCATTTTCTTTTGCAGGAGATTCTGAGAATAGTTTCTCTGCCTCTGGTATCTGGCTACTCTGCATCAGCAACAGTTAAGAACATGTAAATGCTAGTCTGAAGTAAAGGCACTTTCTGAAAATGCAACCATGGTCTAAAATATTAAATTATGAAATGCCTGTAATGATATTGATACTTAATTACAGTGAAGAAATACACCTGTAAGGTGGTACCTCATTCCTGGCCTTTTGTATACGTAAAATGCTCCTTTCAATATGGAGCTCTTAGTTCCAAGCATATATATTCGTACCAAAACTCTTTGTTTTCTAGAACGTAAGGGTTACCATTGCTGAGAGACTTGCAAAGACAGTTGCTTTTTCCAAAACAGCTGTTTTTTCCAGATATAAATAATAACATTTTGGTGACATTGATAGGGAATAGAACTACAGGGGTAGATACTGAAGTATTTTAGCATGTTTTGGATTGTAGGAGTGTAAGAAATTACTATGAGTTTGGGGAGTGGCATTTACATGTCCTTAGACAAGTCAGGCTGGTTTTTAAACTTCAAGGAGCCCACTAAATGTCCATTCATCCCTCTTCATCCTACACATTTTGAAGCATGAAATGTATTCCAAGAGCCTTTCAGAAAATTAGACTTTAGTTAAAAAATAAAGTCCCAAGAGTCTCAAATATGTTCTTTGAAAACGAAAATATCAAAAGGAGGAGGGAGACATAGCTAGTACTTGAAACATTGGAGCAGCAGGGAAGTTGTAGTGTCAAAATGTCCACAAGACACTAGTCATTTTGTACCACATTCTGGCCAGGAGGTAGCTAGAAATGAGGATGCTCTTCCAGTCTGACCCATGAGAAAGAATCCTTTATAACTTTGTACCTGTGGTTTGGGGTGGTATGTTGCTTTGTGGGATGTTTATGAGCTGAAAGGAGAACATTAGTAAGTTGTTTACTTGGTATAAATTACATATTGAATTGTAGCATTATTGATTTCTTCAGAAGTGACTGGTTTTCAGCCCTTACTCTTGCCCATTGCTGACACTAGAAAAATGAATTTATTTGGAAGGAGTAACTCAGTCGTTACCTACCAGGCATTTTGTATTCTGTAGCCATCTGTGGAGATGGATTCAGCATGTTCTCTTTAAACAGCTTCAAAAACTGTGTCTTCACTTTCTAGTTACTTTCCTGCAGTTAGTGTTGACCTTAGGAACTTTGCCCAACTTCTTGTTTTGCCTTGTGTTCTGTTTTATTGGTTATTCCAATACAGGCTTGACTATAGTCAATAATCATTAGCCAATTATTGATGTAATTACAGTTCATATGTCAAATTCAGAGTCACATAATTCAGAGTGTCTTTGAGAATAAGCATTTGTTGCTGTCTTACCTCAGTAAATGCCTTCTTTGAGATAAAGCACAGGTGGCAAAAATCAGATACAGACATTTTCTTTGTTCTCTAAAATTGTGGTTTTAAAGCTCAAGACTCTTTTTAGGGTGATAAAGGCTCTCCTCAAGAGTGATAGTAAATCTGTAGTGTATTTTCTGTCTGCAGTGTAGAGGAGTTTTTCTTGGGTTTTTGGTCAGTTTTTTTTAGAAGTTAACATAGCAGAATCACAGAATTGTTAGGGTTGGAAGGGACCTCTGGAGATGATGTAGTCAACCTCCCTCCCAAGGCAGGGTCAACCAGAGCAGGTTACACAGGGATGCATCCAGGTGGGCCTGGAATGTCTCTGGAGAGGGAGACCTCGACAAAAAATTATAGGTGTTCATTAGTCTGAGATGCTTTGCTTTGGTCGTGGCAGACAAAGGAAGAGAGAAGGGTGTTCTGTGCCTTCCTTGGTACATCTCTGCTTGTCCATGTATCATGCTATTCCTGTAACAAAAACTTCATGTCAGCGTTTGCTGCAGACTGAACAATTCTTTATCTGATGCTTTTACTTGCAAATTACATTTCCTGAAAGTACTCATATATTCCAAGGATTGATATGTTTCTGAAGTTTATCCATGAAACAAAGAATTTTTTTGTAATATTATGGACTTTATTGCTTTTTTTAATTATAACTTCTTTTGTTACTTGCTTTCCTTGATTTGTTTCCTTTTCTTATGTATTATTTCTCTCTATCTTGGTGCCACAGAAAATAAGTAACCACGTTCATTTGACTGTAAGGGATCTATCTGGTCCTCTTGCCTGTATTTTTCTATATTACTTCCAGAAATCATTGTTCATTTAATGATCTCTGATACAATTGCTGCATTACTATTGCTTTTAGTTCTCTCTATTGTGTACACACTTGTAATGTTCTATAATTTTTGTAAGCAATAAGAAATACAATAGGACAAAAGTAGACAAATAATCTCAGAAAAACTTCCACAGTTACTATTCTAATCAGTTTGTGAAATATGAATTCCAGGGTATGATGTTTCTGCAGAACCACAGTTAAATAATTTCACCATGATTAGGTTAAAGTCAGTAAAGGGTTTTTGCTGATTTTTCGTTGTCCCCCCTCCCCCTTTTTACTAGAAAAAGTCTGCCCTTCCTGTTTACTTACTTGGTTTGGTCTTTTTTATTGCAGAAGAGTTGTCTCTAAGCATCTCTGTTTCAAATTGCCAGGTCCAGGAGAATGTGGTGAGTTGTGCACTGTATTATAGTGATATTTATTTATCATGGTATTACAAAGTAATTGGGAGTAACAGTGTCTGAATGAGTAAACAATATGAGGGCACTGTAGATAAAGAAGTCCATGTTACATGCAGGAAGTAATCTATTACCTGTCACAGCTGTTAGTTTGTATGGAACCGTGTCCCTGCTTATACTGCAGCTGAGTGTATCCTCCACAGGAAAAGTTTGTTGTGTTTTCTCACTCCCTTCCGTGGACTGGGGGTACCATTTACAGAGTTTGATTAGTGCCAAGTCAAATACAGCTTAGTCAGTACTCACTAATACATTTTGATTAGTCCTGATGTTTGATTTCTTTTTTTCATGCATTAGGATATCAGCTCTGTGTACCAAATATTTGCCGATGAAGTGCTGGGTTCTGGTCAGTTTGGTATTGTATATGGAGGTAAATGGCATTATGCTCCATTATGCATTTATTAAGGTAGAATGTCTGTTTGATAAAATTAGCTTTCTCATATTTACTTGGCTGTATCTAGAATGTCTAGGTGGAGTTTGTTACGTTAAAAGTTTTGTTTGGATTACTTTGTCTTATGTCTCTGCAGTTTTATGTATATTCTTACATTACATAATTAAATTTTACATTAAATTTAAATTATGTTAATAAATTTTTGCATTCACACTTTTGCATTGGCCTTATAATCAGTTTAGAGTGTGCATTGCATCTTGATCACAGTTAACTACAAAGCAGTCATATTCTGAATTTATCTTTAATTAATGATTTGGAGGGTTTTTTTAGTCTGCAAATTCTAATACTTGTCCGTGCTATATGGTATTAGAAGTGATGTATTTGAAGAGGCTGTCAGTTATACTTGTTTTGAATGACACCTGAGAGATGTGACCAAAAACAATTAGAAAAATGCAGTTTATGGTTTGACAGTATTTATGCAAATTATTCTTGACAGATTTATGCAAACAAATTTTTATGCAAACAGGAAAAATTAGAGAGATTAATTCTTTGTCAAGAGTTTTAATCTTAGGTTTCAAGTGTAGTTTTTATCATTAGTTTTTTTTTTTAAAAAACCTATTGCAGCATGTAAGTTTTTGTTATAGTATATAATCACAAAAAAGAAATACAAGAAGTGCATCATATGAACTCTGTTTCTATTTTTTTTTTTTAATCTCATATCTCAAGTGTTGAGAAAACCAGAGATCATAAATCTGGAAAGAAAGAAAAAATCCTAAGTAATGATTTAAAAGTAGTAACCTTTCTGCTTCTGTCCTGTTTTCCTTCTAGTCAGAAAGTATTGTGGCTATGATTTTTCTGTGTGCCAGTTGTGTAGTTAGATGGAAGTACAGTTTGGTCTGGTTTTACATCACTCTTGAGAGACGTCAATTTTTTTCTCCACTTTGTTTCTTAGAGAACAGTGTGAGCCAAAAGTGTGCTCCTTCTATTATAAATAGAAATGCACAAATGCAGACACTGTTTTAATGAGTAGATTTTATTTCTAAATATATTCTCCTAAATTGCCTTTTAGATAAATATCAGCTTGGTATATTGCATGAGTCAATGCTTATAGATGCTTGTAAACATAATAAATACTTATGAAAAGCTTTCATTATATTAAATTTTTCCTTAATGAGGCCTTAAAATATATAGGATATGCATATTTCTTAAGTTAAAATCACAGGCTGAAACAGTATAAGAGAATATAAAAGACTTGTTTTGCTGACTCTGCACACTACTTAATTGTTGCTGGTGTTTGGGGAGACTAGATCTAGTACATTTTAATATTGGCTTATCCCCACTTGTGTAGGCTTAGTGAAATAGTGTTAAGCCCAAGCCTTTTATTTAAACAAATAAAGGTAAAACTATATTGCTTTCATTGTTGTGGGGTTTGTTTATGTTTTTGTTTGTTTTGTTTTGTTTATTTTTTTTGTGTTGTGTTTTTTATGTCCTCTGTTCTCCATAGACATTTCCAAAATTGCAAAACAAGAAGCTGTAGGATATAGATATCCAACTCCTGTTTCAATGAGAATAGTTTCCCTCTGCTTTTCCTACTTTTGTTAGTTTGAAGAGTCTGAGAAATGGAGACAGAAAAAACTGTTCTTGACTGTTTCTTACTGATGTAAAACTTGCACTGAAATCTGGTTGGTTGTGTTTTGCTTAAGAAAAGGAATTTTTGAGCTGCTTTTCTATTAGTCTTTCTGCGTGTTCAGTTTGTAGCTGGAGTCTGTCTTCTGTAATTCAGTGTTTTGTTTGGTTGGTTTGCTTTATGTTCTTTAGCAGCATTACATTTGTCTGTTGTGTTTTGCATCTGGTTTGTAACTGATGTATTTCTGCTACATTTCAATGTAATTTCCTTCATCGGTGGAGACAAGCCCTTTATTCATGACTCTAAGGCAGGTGCATTAGTTCACAGAATCACAGAATATGCTGAGTTGGGAGTGACCCACAAGGATTATTGAGTCCAACCCTGCACAGGATCATGCCCAAGAGTCACACCATGTGCCTGAGAGTATCATCCAAGTACTTCTTGAACACTGTCAAGCTTGGTGCTGTGACCACTTCCTTGGAGAGTCTGTTCGGTGCCCAACCACCCTCTGGGTGAAGAACCTTTTTCTAATATCCAGCCTAAACTTGCCCTGACACAACTTGAGGCCATTCCCTTGGGTTCTGTCACTGGTCACCACAGAGAAGAGATCAGTGCCTGCCCTTCCTCTTTCCCTCATGAGGAAGTTGTATATTGCAGTGAGGTCTGTTCTCTTCTCCAGGCTGAACAGACCAAGTTCTCATGCCCTGCCTAAGCCCTTGCCAGCAGTACTGACTGCACAGCGTCAGAGAAGGCCAGCTGTGGAGTTGGTGAGGCGTAGCTGTGCTGGTAGAACCCTCTGTGCCACTTGTGCTGTAGCTGTGCCTCATCCCTTTTACTAAAATGGCTTCCAAACCTTTCACTGAGCAGATAATTATTTCTTTTTCTTTGTTCTATATTAGTTTAGTATCAAATGTCTTGGATTACCAGGGTCTTCCAGTGTGTGATCCCATTAACCTCTGTAATGTGACTGTGACAGGAGTCAGTTTAGCAGCTGTGAAGAAGCTGGGGAGGCATTTACAGGTGCTCAGTCAGCCCTGGAAACCACTTTGCTGTGTATTGCGGAATGCTTCTTGTGTAGCTGGTGTAGGCAGCAACAAAGAATGTGGTGCTCTATGCATGGTTTTTTTCTTACCACAACCTGTTAGAGCTTTTTAATCTCTGTAGACTGCTTCTGGCTGTTAAATGTGTTGTTACTCCTCAGGGCACATAATTACTCTCTTATTCCTGTAGAGTACTAGGTGTGTAATTTCCTGTGTACGTGGAGCCTGTGAAAGTATGAAATCACTGTAGAAGGCTTGTAGATCTGTCTTCACTTTGGCCTTGAATTGTTTTGTTGTTGTGGTGTTGTTTTTGGTTTTATGTGTCTTTTTTTTATTTTTTTTTTTTTACAGAAGAGAGGCAGTATTCTGTGGAGTAGATATTACTTGCTCATGTGCAAGTTCCTTGCACAAGCAAAAACTTCAACTGATACTTCTGATGTCCTTGTGCATACCTGACAGCAAAGTAGTAACTAGTTTAAATTGAATCTACGGGAACTCCTGTTAAGGCTGATCACTTCTTTTACTCACATGCCAGTTGCAATTTTAATTATAAATGTAGTGATACTGTACACTTGGCAGAATATACTTATTTACTGAAAAAGGAATTTCTGAAATGTTTTATAGCTGTGAAGTGCTTCTACCTCTTGATGGCTGACATTGACTTTCTGTTTAGGAAAGCACAGGAAGACTGGAAGAGATGTGGCTATCAAAGTCATTGACAAGATGAGGTTTCCAACTAAACAGGAAAGTCAGCTTCGTAATGAAGTAGCCATTCTCCAGGTATAAAAGTGTTTTTGGATCATGCTGGAGTTTTGTCTCAAACTGCTAATGAGATTTTTGTATTGTGTGTAAGTGCTGTGAATTGATTTTCAAATCTGCATATGTGGTTTCTGAGTACTTTTTAAGAAGGAGTCTTATAAGAGCAGGAATTCCTGAGCACTTGATAGAGTTGATAACTTGGGGGTGGTACCTACTCCTTGTAGGGGCCCACCAGCGACATGTACTTTGGCTCCACATTGCGTCCCTCTGGTAGTAGGAAACTGCATTATTTTCTGCTGTCTTCCACTACTGACCCCTCAATCTTTGTGTTTTATTCTTACACTGAGTAGCTTGAGTACAGAGCATGCATCAACTATGAAATGAATCATTACGGATAATTTGTGTTAAACAAATTAGTCTTAGTAGTTGGCATATTTCATGGCTTGATGTTTGTTTCAAGCTAGTTTCTTACATCAAACGTCATGTGTTTTTTTACTTCTAACTCTCCCCTTAATTGTTCTTTTGATTTGTGGTGCAGCATTGCTGTGTAATTGAGAGTATTTCATATTGTTTTATTTTAGTGATATGCCTGTGCTACTTTATTTTAGAATTTGCACCACCCTGGGATTGTGAACCTGGAATGTATGTTTGAAACTCCAGAACGGGTCTTTGTTGTGATGGAAAAGCTGCATGGGGATATGCTAGAGATGATTCTTTCCAGTGAGAAAAGTCGACTTCCTGAACGAATAACTAAGTTCATGGTCACTCAGGTTGGCAATCAGTTTCTCTACTTGGGAGAAAAAGCTGTATTTGGCTTTTGTGATGAGAGGATGGAATTTGAAGAAAGCTATTTAAAGGAGACAGCATAGAAGGCTGCATGTCTAGTGAAAGTTGAATAAACATGGGAAGAACTTTGAATGTTAATTGTGTTAATTTTTCTGTTCTTTCCTAAGACATAACATTATGGACATCTAAAGATGAATGTCAAAACAGTAAGCGTTCAAAAAGAGAAGTAGGGGGAAAAAAAGAGAGAGAAGGGGAAATATAAAATCTGTTGGTTCCAAGTCTTGATAGGCTGGAAAAACCCCCAGTACTTACACAGTATATATGGGTTTGTTCTTGAGGACTATGTTGATATAAACTGCTGTATTGGTTAGTGTGTGTGCCTTCTGACACTTCTGATCTGCTTATTATGTTCTGAAAATGTTCTTTCCTTTTTGTAGATACTTGTTGCTTTGAGAAATTTACACTTCAAGAATATTGTGCACTGTGATTTAAAACCAGAAAATGTACTACTAGCATCAGCAGAACCATTCCCTCAAGTGAGTGAAGATTAAAAAGTGTTTCTTTCATCATTTTTCACTGTCCTTTTTTAAAAGGAAGACAGGCATTGCATATCTTAAAAAGCAACCACTTGTGGGATTGTTCAACTGTCTCAGTCTAGAATTCCCAGAACTGCATGTGTTATAGATGTCTCTTTTTAACCCTTTCCCCACACTAAATGCCTTTTTAGTGCACTGCTGTTCCTTATACCCTGAGGAGATGTTATTAACTTGGGGATAAATGTTGGACTTGATCTGGATCTTTTTATCTGTACAACTGCCTGCTGTCCAAGTTAAGGACCTGTTGCAGAACCCTGAACATTTGAGCATTGGTGCACGCACCAGCTCTTGATGGTTTTTAACTAGATGTTCTGTCCAGAGCTGGCAGGGTCTGATTTGGAGCTAAAACTCATTGTTTGATTTCTGTGTAGCTGAAACCTCCAGCTTCAGGAATATGATTAAGAGCAATGTGATACGGCTGTGATTCATGTGTGTTTTTAACTTTGGTTCTGTGCCTTGTGAGGGTGCAGATTTACCTCTGCAAATGAGCTGAGTTTGGAATCAAGTTTATTGTTCTTATTTGCATGCTTGTGGCCATGTACTATGCAAACTGCCTCAGAGCTGAGGTTCACGCCTTGATTTGAAGCACGGCTGATTCAGTCTGTGAAACTATCAACCTAAAACTTCAACTTGACTGGCTTACAAAATGTTTTGTCTCTGTTTTAATGCATGCAATGTCTAACTTATGGCAGAAAGGGTATTGAGTACCACCCTGGTCTTGGGCAGTAGCATGCTTTGGAGATCAAGCAGAGATTTCTCAGTGTAAGATTTGTTTCTTTTGCAGGTGAAGCTGTGTGATTTTGGCTTTGCACGCATCATTGGTGAGAAGTCTTTCAGGCGCTCTGTGGTGGGGACTCCTGCTTATCTTGCTCCTGAAGTGCTCAGGAGTAAAGGTTACAACCGCTCCCTGGACATGTGGTCAGTAGGGGTTATTGTCTACGTCAGCCTCAGTGGTACATTCCCATTTAATGAAGATGAGGATATAAATGATCAGATTCAAAATGCAGCATTTATGTACCCACCAAATCCTTGGAAGGAAATTTCAAGTGAAGGTAAAGAAGTTACTTTTCTCTATTAGAATGTTTTTATACAGAGAGAACGCATTCAAATGCTTAGACCTCAAGGTTCAGTCAGAAAGGAGTGTGTGAATTTGAGTTTAGTACACTATGCCAAAGGGGATAAATACTACCTGGCATACATTTGTGAAAGATGAATTGTTAAATATAATACTTTAGATCATTTTCGGGGCAAGATAATCAATAGAATTGGCAAGAAAAATGAGTTGCATGCATGAGGAGTGGGATGAATAATCTGAAACTTCCCAAAGTTCCCAGTGAAAGGCTAAATCGTGTATTTGCTGAATGCTGATCTCAAACCATATTTAATCTGAACTATAATCACTGAAATAGTTCAAAGGTGAATCTGAAATTCAAGTTTTATACATTAGCAAGTATGGATTTAAATGTTAGATCTGAAAAATATAGAAGTTTATAAGGTTGTCCTCGAGCTCTCCAGTGCCAGCTTTAGTAACTGGCTAACATTGTGACTAACACACAAGTAGACGTGGGAGGACGTATATGAAAGCATACAATAGTGGAGGTACCTACATAATTGTGGAACACAGCATTATGCTCAAGCTGTTCAGGCAGTTCTGAAAATCTCTAAAATCAGTAGGGAAAAAGATTAATGAATAACACAGTAAAGCTTTTAGTGTTTCCATCAAAAGGAGAGGGAAACTTGCCACATACCTGTTTTGTAGCCTCATTTAACCTGTGCAAAGCTAAATGTGAACTTGGTTAAATTTAAGAGTTCAGTATGATACACATGCACGTAAAATTGATTTCCACTGCAGTACGTGAATGATGACGCAGGTGATTAGTGTTCAAACAATACAATTTCTGTTCTGTTCTTCTTTGTCAGCCATTGATTTAATAAACAATTTGCTTCAAGTGAAGATGAGAAAACGTTTCAGTGTTGACAAATCCCTTAGTCACCCATGGTTACAGGTAAACCTATCTGCCTTTTTCACTGTGTTCGTAATGGGTAAATAATGGTTTTTTGGCTGAAATCCTTGAGAGGCTGCTGCCATCACATTCTGCTAACAGGTGTTCATGGAGGCTGAGTATTTCTGGGTTTAGCTTCATGTGCTCCACGTTTCTGCCCATCCGTTAATGGCTTTTTTCCTCAACAGCAATTTGCCTTGTTGTCTCTCTTGCCCTTTGCTTTCGATCTGACATTCAACATGGTTTTACTCTTTCGGCTCTTCCCCTGCATGTGGGCAGTCATGAGTGCTCACAGCCTTGTGAAATCAGCACGGAGACAAACACTGTTGAGTGCTGAAGTGGATACATGGGCTGGTTGTGTGCTGTAACTTGTAGTTGGTTTAGAACAATTTGTTTGGGTGGAATTTATATGCTGCTTTGACATGGGTTTTCACAGTAGTTTCACAATACTGCATGCATATAGCCGTGCACAAACATAAATTAAAAGATGTTAAGGGGAAATCCAAATTATTTTGAGAACAATATTGTAATGAGTATAATTTCATATATGTGTATATATACAATTAATTTTATAACAAAGGTTTTGGTCATCTTGTTACAAAAAGTTTTCATTATTCACAACCTATAAAAGCCTATTTCATTTTGAACTATTCTTCGTGGGCACTGTTGGGGCATTTTGCGGAGTGGTTGTGTTTGGTTTTCTTCTTTTTTTCTCTTTAAATTGTTTATATCTTGCTTTTATCTTGTGGTTATTTATACTAAAAGTAGAGACAACTGCAGAATTTATCTGTGGGACTGTTGTGCTGCTGTTTCTTAAAACTGCTTCCTTACATCTCGGTTACTCCTTAGGATTATCAGACTTGGCTTGACCTCAGAGAATTTGAAACACGCATTGGAGAGCGATACATTACTCACGAGAGTGACGATGCACGCTGGAAAGAACATGCTTATGAACACAACCTTGAGTACCCCCAGCATTTTATTATGGCTCCTAATCCAGATGACATGGAAGAAGACCCTTGACTTTTTCATTGTGCTAAGTTGCAGCAAAGAAGGATGCTCCAGACAGAAACTGAAGATAAGTTTTGGAACAGCTATTGCTCTTTCTGAATGCTGTACATGTAGTTTGATGTGTAAAGCCCCAGAGGATCCTGCATTGATGTCGGAATAGACTGTCGTCTGACAAGCTTTTCTCCATCTCGACTTTAACTATGAGTAGTAACTGGACAGTGGAATAAGCCCTGTTGGGTAACATTTCACTGAGCTGGGTGGCTATAAGGTCATCACCAAGGTGTAATGTGTACAGGTTGAATGGTTTCTGCGTTTTTCAAGGCTTTTTGGGTTTTTTCATAGCCTACGCAATAAGAGTTTTGTAATAGTTTTCTAATCCCTATTTACTAGGCCATAGAGGACTGTTTTCTGTTGCTTAGATACATCTCCCATTTCCTAAACTGTGGATGGTGAAGAGACTCTAGAAAGAGACCAGTGCAGAATACCTTGGCTAAAGCAAAACATGGTGGTTTAGTCAAATACAGCTTTATAGATGAAGGAATAATTTGCTGCTGTTAAGACAGTTAAAAATGTGTCTTTGCCCTAATTGAACTTTTTCCAGATACCAAAAAAAAAAAAAGGAAACCCCAGATAACTTCTTACATTCCTCTTGAAATGCTGGCTGACAATCTAAGGAGATGACAATCAAAGCTATGCTAGTCCTTTATTTTGTCTGTTAAAGCAATAAGCCACAATAGTGCGCTGCTGTGCTAAAGGCTGGCACATGCCACTGATACACACCAAAGGCATTTTGCCTTAAAACTACACAAATAATGCGCAGAGAGCACACAAGACTTGATGTAGCATATCCTTTCACTCTGGACGATCAGCTTCTAGCAGAAGTGTGTGGAAAAACAGGGAAAATACATGCAGCTTTCTTCCGTTGTTTTATTAGATTTTTAAATTTTTCTAATATTTTTCTAATATTTTTAAGGTTCCTTGGACTTTACATCAGTAGTTTGTAGCCTGCTAGGTTGTATCTTAACTCTGCTCAAAACTTAGGAGTAACAGACACTTCTGTTGCTTCTGCCAGGGCAGCTGGATTGTAGGAGAAAGGACTTGCCTTCCCACCTTAACCTGCAGCCCCTCTCATCCTCTTTACTGTATCCAGAGCTGTTTGAATTGAATGAAGAGTCCAAAACCAGCTACTCAGTTCTTTTAATCCAGATGCCTGAGTTGAAGGATTGCCAGCCAATTAGTGGACTTGTAGCACAATAAAAGAGAATTAGCCATGTTCTTTGGAAATTATTCCCGTGGAGGACAGTTCAGGTTTGTGGTATTTCAAACAAGTTTGGGGCCATGAATGTTAAAGACAAATGGAAGAGGATTCTTTTTGGTCCTGTTTTAAAAAATGGAACACATAAGATCTTCCCCTTTGTGTAGGATAATAGTGTTGTGCTGCTGAAAGGTGATGGCTGCCTGTACATACCCCTGATGTGCCAAGCTGCTTACTTGGAGCTTGGTTGGAAATACCTGTAAAACACTGATACAGGCTTGAACTGCAGTCTGTGGGAGGTTTTGGGGTATCTCCTCTCTCCTACAAAGATTTTCTTTTTTGTTTGTGTGTAGATAAGTATTTTTTTCTACTGTTATTCAGATAAGGAAACAGGTGAGCAGACTTTATAAATTAAGATATACTTAAAATATTACACGTTTTTTTCAGGGCTGGCAGCTGCTTACAGTAGCAGTGATCTGGCAGCAAAGTCAGTGGCAGTTGCAGAAGTATGTGCCCACAGGTAGGTTTGGGTCTTTAACCCACCTTTTCCTTTCCTATTGGCCTTTAACTGCCACTGCATTTTGGAGGCTGAGCTCTGGCTTCTTAGCCCTGTTCAGGGAGGGATTTAGGACCGATTCTTCAGAGAGGCACTGTTTTTCATCTTTGGAACCAGAGCAATAACCTGTATGTTGGTAGTCTGGCATTTGCCCAAGCTTTGCAAGGGAAGCAGTGCTGTTTTTCAGTCTCCACTGCTCAAGTGACCAAATTTCAGTGAAGCCATTGCTGTCTTCCATCCTAACTGTAAAAACATACAGTTCAGTTTTAAACTTCAGATTTTATACTTGAGCTGTCAGTTCAGGTTTACCTGTGGTATTTTCTTGTTTGTTCATGTTGTTTTAAGGGAGGAAATAAAGCCAGCTCAGTCACTTGAAAAAGCACAACAGGAATAGAGGAAGGAGGGGACAACAATGAAGTAGAAAGCCTGGCTGATGTCTCTCCCCATGAAGTCTGCTCTGCTTCAAAATATTATGAACTATTTATTCTTCAAGTTGTATTAAAATAAAAATAATGCTGTTGGCCTTTGGAGGACATTGCCTGATCATAATATGCAGACTTATGGGGCCAGAGAATAGAAGCCACCAGCAGCTAATAGTCAAGAAACCAAAAAAATCAGACATACATTAGGAGTAAACTTTCTTCAGAGTAGTAAAAATAGCTGAGTTTTTTATTCCCTTTTTTTCTACCTTTACTGCAAACTTTGACAGCAGTAGGTTACAGTGTTTAATACCCTTACCCCTAGGTGAATTAAGTTACTTTCATTCAAACAATAGTGCTATGGTGATGCTAGGAAAAAAGCTCATGTAAAATTTATAGCCTCAGAAGGACACTGTCAAGTACTTTTATATTTTTATACATCCCATTGTTTGTAAATATCCTCTGATAAGCTTGAAAATAAAATTTATTTCCCTATCAGACTTGTTCTTTTTATTTAATTATCTCTCCTACCAAATATTCTTAGGAATAAATACTTGTTTGTGCATTTGTCATTACATATGCCTTGCTCTGGGAATTCTGTTAGCAATAACTCCTTTTACATGCACGCTGTCACCATTGTCTTCGTATTTTCAAGGTACCAAAGCTGAGTACATTTAAAGAGTCCTTAGCACATCTATTTTACTGAAAAGTTTTGATTCCATGAGTAAATACTTCACTCAGCTCTATCCTAAGACCCTCAAAACAGTATTGGTCTGCTCTGTGTGTGCTGGTTTTCATCTGTGCAGTGTTTTATTCCTGCTCACACTGCTTTGAGTAGGTCAGGCAGGAGCTTTTGTGTGCTGCACTAGATTTATCCTGAAATATCACTCCCTACCAAAATGTGGCTGGGCCCTGAAGTGCAGACTGGTTTGAGAAAATGGCCTGAAGAAATAAGTTGATAATTCATCTGCTTTCAGTTCAAAGATACTTAGTTCTTACCTTATTGCATAGATGTTGATTACATTATTGCAAAACTTTTAGTATACAAAAGCATAAAATGCATGACTCTTCCTTTTACTGGGATTTTCAAAAATTTAATAGGATGTTATTGAAAGCTACTACAATCACACATTTTTCTATAGTATTTGAAACTACTTTAGTAAGAGTTCATTAAATCCAGCAACAGGTGGTGAGGAAGACTTTGATTCTGGCTTATCTTTCTTGTCAGCATGTACAAGTCTGTGGTGAGGCAGCAGGGCAAAAAAGTTAAAGCAGTCCCCCATTTTCTCCGGATTCATCAGCATATCATAGCTGTGAAGTAACTGTTCACGAGTTGCTGTGTCATGTGAATTCTGCAAGAGCACCTAAAAAAAGGAGAGAATATAGGTTATAGCCCTTGTTGCTTTCCTATAAATTCCCACATACCTGCAATCCCCTGTTGCATCCTCTTCACCTACACTACTCTAACAGTGCTGTAATAGTTGGTAGAACTTGTGGGATCACTGGTGGTGCTACATACATCCACGTATGAGCTAAGTTCTGTGTTAAGTCCTCCTATATATAATATGATCAGTTTAGTTCCAGGGATCCAGAATAACTATTGTCTAGGAGAAGCAACTTTCTGGTCTTGCACCTATGTGTTATTTTAAACAACTTCATTTTAAAATCAGATTTTTATAAAAATTCTCTCGCTGCTTGAAAGTACTGTCTGTGGTTTGGGAGAGTTTATGTACCTGTAAACGCTGTCGTACCTGCAATCGGAGGTCAATGCCCATGTTTTTTAAAAACTCCCTCTGTTTTATGGGGCCTAATGTAGTTGTTCTTTCCTGTGTCATCTTTCGAAGGTAGCTGAAATCAACATCTGCTGTCAGGTCTGCTGTGCCTGGAGCGCTCAGCACATCGTGAAGTTTGTGATTCCGGAAACCCTGAAAAATTCAGTGGGAAGGTTATACTCAGCTGTAGTTCAGCTGTCACAGCTGGGGCCAGCAAAAGCTAAACTTGTGCACGTGAGAACAGCAAATTATACATGTAAAATTTGACATAAATGTAGCAAGAGCTCAGATAACCCCTTCCATCTGACATAAACCATTATGGGTACTGATTAAATAAGAATTACCCAGTGTTATGCTTGTGGCATAATGCAGTTTTTGCTATTATGACCACCTAAGAACTTTCTCCTAGAAGAACCCAATGATCAAAGAGATGGGAGTATTTTGGCTTCTTGTTTCATGGTAAATGACTTACTCGGAATGTGTCAGTTTTGGTTCCATCATGGCCATAATCCGCAACCAGTGCAGCCCCGCCGTCCTTCTCTATACGACAGGCAAGTCTCTGCACGATGACACCAGCCTCAGGACACACTTCCACATGATCTCTCCTTTCTTCTGGCTAGTATAGAGTTCAGAGACCAAAACACCTCTATTAGCAGACAAGTACAGGGCAAGAGTTCTTCCCACTTGAGGTCTTGGGAGTATTGTTTCATTGGAGCATAAAGGTATGGGGGGGAGGCATTTTAGGTTACAGCTTGAGGTAGTTTTCACTATCAGTCACTTTCAATTACTATTTTCTGAGTGCTGGATTTCAGTCACCTCTTCAGTAACCTAATAGTCATATGAAAATTTTTCTATCAAGTAAGAATACCTGCATCAGGTGAAACTTCTGTACTGTGGTACTGAAAGAATGAAAATAGCTCTTCAGCAGTGCCCACCCTTCAAAGAAGCCTTCCTGTGTGAAATTTTGCAGCTGGTTTTAGTCTCTAGCACTTAACTTTGTAACTGAGAATCTAGTGAACTTTAGGCAAAAAAAAATCATGGATACTTTGCATGAGAAGTCAGTGTAGCACAGAAGCACCCAGCTGCATTGAGTACCAGGCTGAGAGCCTGGCTTGGGCAGGACCACTGTTGAGACAGTGATCTGACACATGCAGTGCAGAACTCTCCCTGTCACCTGATGCCTCAGTTTGCTCTCTGAAGCATTTAGTGTGGAATTCAAGCACTAATTTTGCAGAGTTTGATAGACATGTTTATTTCTGTGCTATATTTTCACAGCATACAAAGTTAAATGCTTGTGGAAATTTTGCAGAATGGAAATGATAAGCTCTATTTACTCATTTGTAAACCAAGAGCCCTCCTCTTGCTGTCAAAGTAATTAAGCAGTAAATGTAGTTGAAAGAGTCAATGAGCTCTGGTGGGCATAAACTCACTTGAATGAAGTTTTCTGTTGCAGGGGTGCTGGATGGTGACAGGACAAACCGCAGCTGGTCAGGAACTTCTGGATCTATATCAACCAACACTTCCCGCCAGCCTTTCTCTGTTCTCTGTTTAATGAGCCAAAGTACTCATTTTATACTCCTAACAGGTACCAAGCATCTTCTTTATTTGACTGAACTATTATGTCAAGCATGTTCACAAATGTTTTAAGAAACTTAAAAAGAATTGCTCATTCCTATTTAATTCCAGTAACTGCCTTAGAAAAAAATTCTTGTGGTAGAGTCTCATCTGCAGAGCCAACAAGTACAGGGTTAATTAAACTTTTAAGGAAAAGATGATGCTCTGAAGAAAAACAATGCCTTTTCCATTGACAGTACAATGTTTAACTTAACCAAAACAAAATAATTCATTATACCAGTGATTTTCATAAATTACTTTCTTCTGAATCATAACTAATCCCTATTTTGCTACTCTCATTACCATTTGAATGAAAGCCCTTCAGTCTTTTGTTAATAGTAGTACAGAAAATAATATAAAAATTAAAAACTTCATTAATGTAACATAAGAAATAAAAAAGCTTAAACCTTAAGCATTATCTCAGCAGAAGGAAATCCTTGGTTTCCTACAAGTTTTTCTGTACAAGAAATATTACTAACTTTACAGTTATCAGCTGAATTAAGTCCAAATTCAGTTAGCATTATTTTATCACCAGAGACAGTACACGTGTCTAGTTTGGCACCCTAACTCCGTTCTTTCTCAAAGAGAAAATATGTTTAAGCAGATGGTCAAAATTACAACAATAACCTTGCTATACCTGAAATTTATGTATTGGCAGGGCATCAAAGAACTCATGTGCTAGGTAAAAGCTGTAACCTGGGGGAAGGTAAAAAAAGAATGCGTTAAATTATTTCTGCTTCCGTAGCAGCTTGCAGTTGAAACTTAATTTTTAATAATTTTTAATGAGTTAATGCAGTTTTGAAATAACTATAATTACTTCCAGCTTAGATACATCAATGACAGTTATTTCTACAGCTACCCTAACTTCTGGTCCATGCATTTTTGATCAGTGTCTCATGAAAGGAGATTCAGACAAAGCCAGTGAATGCTTTCCCATGAAAAGAAACAGTCAGAATATATGAAATTGGGTAGCTATCCCCAAATGAAGGTAGGTGTGAAATAGGTTACAGTTACTAAAATGAGCCAAGATCCTGCCTCAGACTCGTACAAGTAAGAGCAAATACGTATTTTAATGATTCTTCTGTCCCGTGTGAAAGACAGAGATGCCCTCCATTATGAAAAGCTGCAAATGAAGGAAGGACACCATCCCTTTAACCAGGCTCCTTACCTGGTGGCACATCTTGAATGTCTCTGTACCAAAAAATGGGAATTCCAGTCTTGCTAAAGCCTTTCATGTAAGCAGACTCATCCTCGGGGTTTGGCTGCACCTTCCCTCCTGTCAGCATCCGTGCTTGGATCTCACAGAGTTTGGGACTTACTTCTACCAGATGAACAGAGACATCACATTTACTAAGTACAGAGCTGAGCTGGTTGAAGACCTATAAATGCAGATGAGTTCTATTAGGCACAGTCTTGTGCAGTGTACATGAAAGGTTGAAGTAATAACCTTTCATATAATTATTTATTGTCAAGATAAAATATTTAGTTGGCTTTCTGTTTAACAAAACAGCCTCAGTGAAAGAGACTGCATTTTCCTTCTTCAGAAAGAAGTGGGAATTTCTTCATATATTTTAATAAAAGCTGCTATGCTTCTAGTAAAGTTGGCAAAACACATGACACATTACATGGCTGTAAGGACAGCAACATGAAATGCTAATTTGGAATAGTAATAGCAGCTCCTCTAAGACTTGCAGAGGGTTTAGCATTAGCAGAAAAATGGTTCAGTTTTCCCTGACACCATAAACATGTGTTCAATATCCCACACATAATATTTCTTATTAGAGCTTTTCCCATTAACATATGTAGATAGAATAAAAGTTCTTAGGTGCTAAATCCCATCAGTGACCTGTTTACAAATCAGCATGACTGAACACAAAGGGTTAACTCAAAAGAAATTCACCCCTGAAATCCTGGAAGAAACTAACACCATCTCCCTCCTGCATTCTGTCCAACCTCTCTTCCTATTCTTTGCACTGAGGCCTCCATCCCGGTAACACGCAGCTCCTAAATGGTTTCCAGTTTGGATAACGCTTTTCTACTCAGAAATAATCTGCAATGGCAAATTCCTGCCCTCCGCTTCTGTCAGGTGGGGGCTGGAAGACCACACGAGTATCCGCACAGCGGGCACACGCTGGCCTGTGTTCTGCTTCCAGCTGAGATAACTGGTCTTGGAAACACACATCTGTTTTATTGGGGTCTGAGCTGCAAACCTGGCTGAAGTGATTTGCTTACCAGGGAAGGTTAAACCCTGGCAATAAAACATCATTCCTTCAGATTTCACAGTAGCCACAGAATAAAGTCAGAAACGAAGAAGATGAATAGTTTGTACCCACCCGTAATATATCCTCAGTAAGGGTGCCCCTCCCTGGGCCCAGTTCCACCAGCTGGAAAGTGTTAGGTTTGCCCATGGCCATCCATTCACTAATATACCATATTCCTATGAGCTGTCAGTGAGAAACAACACAAAGGATTACAGTAATAACTTCAGAACTTGTAGAAAGTAATATCTGCCTTTTGTCTGATAGTAACTAAGATAATATGGCAACATTCTCCTCCATATTTCAAAGTTAAGAATAATAATGATACATAACTTCATGTTCTTCGCTTTAAATATTAAAACTGATAATGGTTTGCTGCCAACCCAGCAGAAGCAACTCTCCATCAGTAAATGTGAGGACTCTGCTCTGGTTGGAGTAGGTTGCTGCCAATGTGCCTCTGAACAATTGTTCTTCACAACAATACATTTACCAAAGTGTCATCAAGAACAGCATTCAGTCCATCTTCACTACTGAAAATGATACACAGATCAGAGTGAGGCAGACCAAACTCTGGAAATTATTTTTGAGAAGAGTTTTCACACTCGAAATCACCCTAATGCTCTGTGCTTCTAAGCAAGTTCTATATGAAAATAAGTGTTTATAAGCACAGATGGTGTTACAGATTATACACATGAAAGGACTTCCAGAAAAACACCCTCTTCTCCCTCAGAACCAATTCTTCTTTTCGGAAATAACTTGAAGCTTGTAATTGCTGTTCAAGTATTTTGACATTAATAAGGTACCATTAACACTGGCTTGGAAATCACAGAATGGGGAAGGTTGGAAGTGACCACATCTGCTCAACCTCCTTGCTCAAGCATGGTTGGCCTACAGCACAACACAGAATTGTGTCTAGACAGTTCTTAAATATGGCCAGTGAGGGAGACTCCACAGCCTCTGTGGCAACCTGTTCCAGTGCTCAGTCACCTGCACAGTAAACTCAGGTTCAGGTTTAGCTTCCTGTGTAACAGTTTCTGCCTGCTGCCTCTTGTCCTATTGCTTGGCACCACTGAGAAGAGCTTGGATCCATCGTCTTGGCATCCTTCCTTCAGATACTTATTGATTAGTTTCCCTCTGCTGTCCCTTCTTAAGAAGAGGCTGAACAGACCCAGCTTTCTCAGCCTTTCCTCATAAGTGAGATGCTCCAGTCCTTTAATCATCTTTATTGCCCTCTGCTGGACCCACTCCAGGAGCTCCCTGTCTCTCTTGTTTCTGAGGAGCGCAGAATTGGACACAGCACTCCAGATGTGCCTCACCAGGGCTGAATAGAGCGGCAAGTTCACCTCCCTCAACCTGCTAACAATGCTCTTCCTAATGCACTCCAGGGTACCACAGTGCCAGGATACCACTGGCCTTCTTGTCCACCAGGGCACACTGCTGGCTCACGGACGGCTTCCTTGTCCATCAGGACCCCAGCCAGCCCCGCGGGGATAAAGTAACAAATCCCAAACCGCGTTACCTCTCCGAACACCTGGCTTATTTCAGGCGAGGTGATGAAGTCCCCGCTGTCGCCGATGCTGCCGCGGCGGGTGTAGTAACCCTGCGGGGAAGAGAGCGGAGAGGGGCCGGGGCGGCGGTGAGCGGGGCTGGGGCACATCCACCCCCCTCCCTCCCTCGCGGCCCGGGCCCGGCGCACCTGTGCGGGGTTGGTGAGCGCCTCCCGCATGTACTCGGCCACCGTGACGGGCCCGCTGGCGCGCAGCTTGCGACAGAGGTGCTGCAGCAGCGCCGCCTCTGCCGTGCCCGAGCAGGGCCGCGCCGGAGCCGCCGTGGGGAGCGCGGCTGGAGGGGCAGCACCGGCGTGCCAGGGCCGGCGCTCGCCGCGAGGCCGGGCCGGGCCACGGGGGAGCCGCCGGCTGCCGGCGAGGAGCGCACGGCGAGCGTGCAGCAGCACCATGGCAGCGCCTCCCGCGTCCTCTCCCTCCCCTCCTCTTCCTCCTTTCCGTTCTCCTCCTCCTTTCGCTTNAAGAGGCTGAACAGACCCAGCTTTCTCAGCCTTTTCTCATAAGTGAGATGCTCCAGTCCTTTAATCATCATTATTGCCCTCTGCTGGACCCACTCCAGGAGCTCCCTGTCTCTCTTGTTTCTGAGGAGCGCAGAATTGGACACAGCACTCCAGATGTGCCTCACCAGGGCTGAATAGAGCGGCAAGTTCACCTCCCTCAACCTGCTAACAATGCTCTTCCTAATGCACTCCAGGGTACCACAGTGCCAGGATACCACTGGCCTTCTTGTCCACCAGGGCACACTGCTGGCTCACGGACGGCTTCCTTGTCCATCAGGACCCCAGCCAGCCCCGCGGGGATAAAGTAACAAATCCCAAACCGCGTTACCTCTCCGAACACCTGGCTTATTTCAGGCGAGGTGATGAAGTCCCCGCTGTCGCCGATGCTGCCGCGGCGGGTGTAGTAACCCTGCGGGGAAGAGAGCGGAGAGGGGCCGGGGCGGCGGTGAGCGGGGCTGGGGCACATCCACCCCCCTCCCTCCCTCGCGGCCCGGGCCCGGCGCACCTGTGCGGGGTTGGTGAGCGCCTCCCGCATGTACTCGGCCACCGTGACGGGCCCGCTGGCGCGCAGCTTGCGACAGAGGTGCTGCAGCAGCGCCGCCTCTGCCGTGCCCGAGCAGGGCCGCGCCGGAGCCGCCGTGGGGAGCGCGGCTGGAGGGGCAGCACCGGCGTGCCAGGGCCGGCGCTCGCCGCGAGGCCGGGCCGGGCCACGGGGGAGCCGCCGGCTGCCGGCGAGGAGCGCACGGCGAGCGTGCAGCAGCACCATGGCAGCGCCTCCCGCGTCCTCTCCCTCCCCTCCTCTTCCTCCTTNGGAGGAGGAGCACGGCGATGAGCAAGGAGGAGATGGAGAGGCGGGAGGGTTCTCGCTGGACGAGGTGCTGCGCCTCGGCGGCACCAAGGTGAGGGACGGGGCGGCGGGAGCACGTGGTGGATGGGACTCCCCATCCCTTCTCCGGCGGGATGTGGGGAATGTGTGCTCTGCTCAGGGGGTGGTGGGGCAGTGGGACAGGGTGCCCCCGGGGGAGGTATGGACACCTCATTCCTTACGGTGTAGGAAAGGCAGGCTGGATGGGGCTCTGAGCTACCTGGTCCAGTGGAAGGGGTCCTTGCACGTGACAGGGGGCTTGGAGCGAGATGCTCCTTAAGGTCACATCCAACCCAAACCATTCTGGGGAGAGCCCTTGGGAGGCCTGGAACTGGATCTGCCCGTAACAGCTGAGCACTCTTGCCCACAGCAAGACTACCTGATGCTGTGTGCCGTGGACGAGGCGGGAGAGATGGTGGATGGTGGCAAGAAGGACACTATGGATGACCTGAAGGAGGGGGAGCTGGAGGCGTTCGTCAGCTCCCTGGGGCTCAGCAAGTACTCGAAAAGCTGCTTGGTGATGGAGGGGGATGAGGATGAAGGCAGCAACAAGGAGAAAGAGAAGCCTCCAAAGAAAGAGAAAAGCAAGAAGGAAACTAAGCCTCCTCCATTAGAGGGGAAAAAAGAAAAAAAAGTCAAGGAAAAGGCAAACATTGTGAAAGACAGCAAAAAGAAGCAGGATGGTGGTGATCAGGGCCAGCACCCTTCAGCAAAGAAAGAAAGGCTGGAAGAAGATTTTGAATTTCATGCTAGGCAAGCAATACTGATCAAACCAGGGGGCAAGTGGTATGAGCTGGAATACACCAGTGAATTCTCTTCAGAGCCACAGAATCAGACACTTGTGTCCAAGTATAAGGCCTTGGCCCAAAAGCTGTATGAACATGAGACAGACCTGTTTAAGAATAAGACAGACTATCAGAAGGGGGCCTCTTCGGCGTGGATGAAAACTGTTGTGTCCTCGGGTACCTTGGCTGACAGGATGGCAGCGATGACCCTTCTCATCCAGGACAGTGCTGTCCACAGTCTCCAGTTTGTTGAGAACTTGGTAAACCTCATAAAGAAGAAGGGAAGCAGGCAGCAGAGCCTCATGGCTTTGGATACTTTCAAGGAGCTTCTCATTTCAGATATCTTACCAGACAATCGAAAACTGTGGTCTTTCTCACAGCGACCATTTAACAATGTAGTGAAGATGTCGAGTGGCAACAAGGATTCAAGAGACAGACGGTTGATACTGTGGTACTTTGAGCATCACCTGAAATTGCAGATAGCAGAGTTTGTGCAGGCATTAGAAACACTGAGCCATGACTGTCTGACAGCCACAAAATCCCGAGCTCTGGCAGTTGCCCACGAGCTTCTCTGTAACAAGCCTGAGCAGGAGAAAGCTCTGCTGGTCCTCCTGGTAAATAAACTGGGAGACCCTCAGAACAAGATTGCCACCAAAGCCTCTTACCTTTTAGAGACATTGCTTCACAAGCATCCAAATATGAAGGGAGTAGTGTGCAGTGAGGTGGAGAGGCTTTTGTACCGGTCAAACATCAATGTGAAAACACAGTATTATGCCATTTGCTTTCTAAATCAGATAGTCCTCAGTCATGAAGAAAGTGCATTGGCTAACAAGCTGATAAGTTTGTACTTCTGCTTTTTTCGGAACTGCATTAAGAAAAAAGATGTCGAATCGAAAATGCTCAGTGCTCTTCTTTGCGGGGTAAACAGAGCTTACCCTTATGCTGAGACTGGTGATGAGAAAGTGAAAGAGCAAATGAATACCTTGTTTAAAGTCCTGCATCTTGCAAACTTCAGTACCAGTGTCCAGGCCCTGATGTTGCTGTTTCAAGTGATGGACTCTCAGCAGACTGTGTCGGATAGGTACTATGCAGCACTGTACAAGTAAGTAGCAGGTTTGCATTCTTAAAAATTTCATTTATGAGGTAGTCACCATTAACTTAAAGTTGTGGAAACACTTTGCTTTTAAGGTCTTGCTATTTTTACGTTTGATTGGCTAAAAATTTCTGATGTGTTCTATGAATTAGAAGAAAATGTGATTTCTTTGACTTAACATGGGGATAAAACAAAAGGTAGTGATAGATCCTCAGAACACAGAGTATGTGTTTCATCTTTTGCCACTCTTCTAGTGGCATGTTTTAATTCCACCTGTTACTGGAAACTAATGGATAACTTTATTCTGAAATCACTTTTCTAGGTACTAGCCTGTAAAGTAAATAAGTCTGTAGACAGCCTAAAATAGTTTCCTTCTTTTTTTTTCCTTATTGTGAGGAAGGGGAATATTATGTTAATAAATTCTTTAGATTATTTAATTTGTGTAGTTGGAAAGTCTCATGTTATAAAAGTGTTTATTTTTGTTCCAGCTGATCGTTTAGATTCTTTATTGGATCTTTGCAAACTTCTGTTTAGTTGACCAAAGGGAAGAGCTGATTTTCTAGAAAGGGTACTAAGGTTCCCCCAGAATATAGAATGTGCTTAAGGGCCTTACTGTGCCTGATGGCCTGGAAAAATTGGGGTAGAAAATGCACTTGCCAATACATATGGTCTAGTCTGATTGTGAAGTGTGCTGATGTCTAACCATTTTCTTTCTACTTTTTTGAACACATGAACAAGTCTGATGAGTATATAATGTTGAATAGCTCAAATTTTGAAACTCTTCTCAGTTGAACTCATTTTCTTTATATTTTCTTGAATTTTTTGTTTACTGGTGTAGTTTTGTTTTTTTTTTTTTTTTAATCGTCCGTGTCTCATATATTGCCAAAAATATTACATAGCTGTTGACAGTTCAGGATTGATTTTAATGGTTTTTAGTATCGGGGAACAAGCTGTCACTAGTCTTTTAGATGACACTCTGAAAAATGAAGATATTTGGTGTTAATAGCAATTTTTCTCCTGTGTTCATTATGACAATCCGCAATGTTTTCTCGTGTGTGTTCTACAGGAAGCTTCTAGATCCTGCTTTAGCAACCTGCTCAAAGCCATCCATGTTTCTTAACCTTGTCTATAAATCTCTGAAGGCAGATGTAGTGTTGCGGCGTGTGAAGGCCTTTGTCAAGAGGTTACTTCAAGTCACATGTGGACAAATGCCACCCTTCATTTGTGGAACCCTGTACCTTCTATCTGAGCTTCTGAAAGTAAAACCAGAATTAAGGGTCCAGTTACAGGATCATGTGGTATAAAATGATTTCTTTATCTTAATTGCTTTTTCAGTAAGAGCTGTTTTCATAAGCACTTTCCCTAACCTGAGGGTTTGCTAAGATCCTAAGTTTCTTGTTGTGGGGAGGGACCATCACATTTGCATGTTGTGAACTGTAAAGTTCAATTTTAAGTCCTGTATCAAGGACAAAAATCTGTATTTCTTAAATATTGACCATCATTTGTTTAGATTTTTGTAAGTAGCTTAAGAACTGTGTGTGCATTTTTCTAAAAAAATCAGAATAAATCTGAAAAGGAAGAGCTGTTTGCTAATGTTTCTTGGTTTTTAGGAATCAGATGATGAAGAGTTCTTTAAGGATCAAGAAGAGGCTGAAGAGGCTGAGGAAAAATTTGTGGATGCAGACAAAGAAATAGAAGATGAAGAAAGAAGCATAAAGGAAAATTCTGCTAAAACAAATAATTCAAATTCAACAGCCTCGTGGGTACATCATCTGAATTTGGGAGGTAAATTAGCAAGAAAATGTAATTCATTAAATGTCTAATATTCTGTAAGTGACATGTTGATCAAGAGTTGTTTCAAGTTTAAGCAGTTAAAACATTATTTTAGTTTTCATATTGATATTTGATTGAAAGCAATCAGTGAGAATAATTTATCTGTTCAACAGTGATGAAGAGACTGACTAGTGTATTTCATTTTATGCAGTTTGTAATAAGCAAATACTTGTTTGGGATAAACACATAAATTGTGTCTTAGCAATGAACGGGCTTGGAATTTTTTGCTTCCATGTTCAAACACCTTCAGAGCAACGTAGACAAAGTTAGGATGTCGTTTGCTTGTGAAGTTTGCTGGAACAATTTGTCTAGCTTTGAACCTGCACCCAGTTTCACTCTTTCCTGAAGACCTTTTGGAACAGGGCAGGGCTTTTCAGGACCTTCCTTTGAAAGCACATAGGAACTCAATCTGTGCACCTGATCATACACTGGTGAAGGGCAGCTGAATATAGCCTTTACCTGCGGCCAAATGAACCTGTGGCCTGTTCAGATGAGAATGATGGGCAGCATTGCCATCATTGTGAAATGAAAATAATACTCTTCAGAAGTTGCCTGGGAAAAATTTAAGTTGTTTTGCTCTCCTCCACCCCTCAGGCAGGAAGACTGGAACTTCATATGATCCTATGCACCGAAGTCCTTTATACTGTGGTGCTGAAAGTACAAGCCTTTGGGAACTGAAGAAGGTATAGTGTTCTTATCTTGGTCTTACTGTTTCTTATTGCGGCCCTTGTGTTATGAGAGCAAAATTAACTTACTTTTTCTTGGAATAGCTATCTGGGTAACTTAACAGAAAGTTTAAAGATGATACACAGTTCAGCTTTAAGGTTGTATATGTTCCACACAATATGGATTTTCTGGACTAGAGAATTTTTAAGTGGGGATTTAGACAATAATAGTATTTTATTTTACTTCTGGATCTTAGCTTTGATCACTAAAACATTTTAGTGTTGAATGAAATATAATGTTAAATGAAAACGTAGTTATTTAATGCAAACAAAAGATTAGAACTAAAAGTTGTTCAAGAGCAGAACACATCAGCCTTGCACTACTACATGTATCTGCATGTTGGTGAGTTACAGAATGGTCTTAGGACATAGTGATGTTGTCAAGTATGTGATACATCAATGTAACAGTTGCATTTATTTTTAAGCAGAATTAAATGATTTATGTTTTTCAGCTTTCTGAACATTTTCATCCGTCTGTGGCCCTATTCGCAAAAACGATTCTAGAAGTAAGTAGTCTGTAGCTTTGAAGTTTGATTTTTTTTTTTAATGTTAGGTGTATTTTGCCATTTGAAAAAACACATTATAAAGTCTCCTTGCACTCTGGGTAACTAGCAGCTCTGCAGAACTCTACCATACACTCCAAAGACAAGCTCTTCATGGAATTAAAGTGTTTAATGGAAAAGAGACTGCTCACAAAAGTTCTAATTTTGAAGAAATGTGGGTGTTCTTAAAGATTCTTAAAGTTTTATTAGAGTTCTGTTATATCTTTTTATTTGACTTTGTTTTTAAATGTGGAGAATGCTACTGTAGGAACAAATTCCTTTTTTAATACTGTTGTGGTAACATGCCCAAAATACTTAAACCCACACAAATACATGCTTAAAATATTTATTTTCCATTTGAATATATGGTGTCCAAATGATGCTGAGTATTAACTGTTAGCAAGTACATTGCAAGGCAGTTCATTGCTGAAACAAAGTGAAGGAGGTGTTTTTTTTTAAAGAAAATACTGAAATTGCAAAAATAAGAACCTGGTCAAGGTTATGTGATGTAATATCCCCGTGTCTTTGCCTTTTTAAAGTATGGTTTAAAGTTATTCTTGAACTGAGTCCTCTGTGTTTAGATGGTTTATTTCTAAAATGAAGACCTTAATGCTTTTTGGCTTTTTGCTTCTTTCAGGGAAATCACATTCAGTACTCCGGGGACCCTTTGCAGGATTTCACATTAATGCGATTCTTGGATCGCTTTGTGTACAGAAATCCCAAACTCAGTAAGGGCAAAGGTATGCACTTCTCTCTACTTATTAGCATGTGATCTTAATTTAGATGCTGTCCAAATTCTCATTCTCTCAGATTGCCTTTGTCAAGTATTCGAAGGGTATGTGGTACAACAAAGGAGTAGCATCAGTCTGCGGGGCTGCAAGAGAGATGTCTGCAGCCCAGAACCAGCTGACAGTCACACACTTGCAGTGCAGAAGTGCTAACTTTGCAGGAATAAGCAAGTGGTAGGGGAATATAAAGACTAGAGAATTGCTGAGGTTGGAAGGGACCTGTTGACGTCATGGGCTCCAGAGAGGGGTCACCTAGAGCAGCCTGTCTAGATGGCTTTTGAATGTTTCCAGAGTGGACACTTCACTGCCACTCTGAGCAACCTGTGCCAGCACACAGTTGCCTTTACAGTGAAAACATATTTCCTGATGTCGAGATGGAACCTTCAGTGTTTTAGTTTGTGCTCGTCACCTTTTGCCCTCTCACTGGCACCACTGATACGTGCCTGGCTCTGTCTTCTTTATACCCTCCCTTCAGATATTTATGTGTATTGATGAGAACCCCTGAGCCTTCTCTAGGCTGAACAATCATAGTTCTCTCACACTTTGCCCACGGGAGAAATGCTCCAGTCCAGTCTCTTTATCAACTTAGTGACCCTTTGCTTGACTCTCTCCAATATGCCCATGTCTGCCTTACTCTGGGGAGCCCAGACCTGGACACAGTGTTCCAGGTGTGGTCTAATGAGTGCCAGGAATACTGTCAGCCTTCTTTGCTGTAGGGGCACAGTGCTGGCTCACAGTCAACTCTGCGTCCACCAGGACTACCAGGGTGTTTCCAGCTAAGCTGCTTTTCAGCTGGGCAGCCCCTGGTGTACACTGGTCCCTGGGTTTGTTCCTTCTCTGGTTCGGGACATGGCACTTCCACTTCTGGAACTGCAGGAGGTTCCTGTTGGCCCATTTGTCCAGCCTCTTGAGGTCATGATGCATGGCAGCACAACGCATGGGTGAATCAGCCGCTCCTCACATTTTTGTATCAATAGTAATAAAGTACTTTGTTTTTGATTTATATTCTGATACAGAGAACACCAGCAGTGTGGTAATGCAGCCGAAGAAGAAGCAGTTTATGAAAGATATGCAGAATCTTGCAGGTAAGTCAGCCCCTTTTCAGTTAAGATTATGATGGCTAAAAAAGTCTTGGTTGGTTGTCATAGATGTGTCATCTGCACTGTCTATCCTGTTTGTCTTAGCAATAAAAGAAAGTTCTGTCCATCAGGAGTGCAGTGGTGGTGCTTGATGTTCAGGATCAGGTCTTCTTGTAAGGAATATCCTGGATCATTGAATCATTTTAAGAACAAATGAAGTAGGGAAAGTTAGTTATGCTATGGCCATTTTTATTCTATTTATTATGATTGAAAAATTTCCTGAAGTCTCAGAAAATGGGTCAGTATAAGTATTTAAATCACATTAAGCTCTTTCGTTAAATTATATGGATTACCCCATACAATGCCACATTGCAGCCACTTTTAGGATTAATGTGCCTTTGGCACTGTTATTTTGCTGAGAGTCTTCCTGCCTCCAGAAAGAGGCTGCCTTTTCTGCAGTCCCACCGTTTACAACAATTAGCAGGATTTGGTGGTAAGAACCAGCAGTTATAAAATCAGGGTAAACCCTCAGTAAAACATGCTGGTTGCATAGAGAAGAGGTATCATCTTCTGTGGTAGAGTTTCTGAAATATTCCCAGGGATGGGCTTTCCTCTGACTTCGGGTCTGTTGTGTAACATGAAGGTTTTAGTTATACAGGTTAGCTGATTGTATCTTTATGGCTGATGCATGGTTTTATGGCTGTTAAAGTAGTACTTTTCACCTAGAATGCATTTTAAGGTACAGTTTGTTTGTCCATTCTTTAATTTATTCTGAATTGAAGGAGCAGACTGAGCATTTAGAATGGAATTTGAGGAATTTAAGTGTTCTGCAAATGAAGCATCAGATAACAAAAATTTAGATATACTAATATGTTTCTCAAAACTGCAATTGTTGTATGTAGCTGATCTCTGCTGTGACTTAGAGAGCTGAGATTGCAAATCCTCTAGTACCTTCTGCTGTTCATTTGAAGTACTGCTGTGAGTGTGCTGATCTGGTTTCAGAAATTTGGACCCTGTCACTTAGAAAATATTATAATAAGTGCTTAGTGAGATAATCAGTAACTTGTTTTCCTTTGATTTACGTCTGAGGAGGAGGGAGGGGGAATGCACAAATGTAGAAATCTCCACAGGGAAACCAGTTGATCTGCTGTTGCGGTGTCATATTTTGCCTCAGTTCCTCATAAATGGAGACAGGTTAAGGGGTGATCCCCACCCCAGTGTGCTTAGCTGGTACATGGTTCAGTCCTGCAGCTGCTGACAAGCATTTCTGCTGCCAGGAGTGATGGGCAGAAGCAGTTCCAGTGTTTCAGTGCATGCCAGCAAGTTCATCTTCCTTCTTACTCTTTTTTTCCCCACTTCTGTTTCAAATGCATTCCTGTGGTAGGTGATTGTTAATCCCACCTTGCTGATACATAACTTAGAACCTGGTTAGGGCTGTGCCTCTTCTGTTTTTTCCATGCAGTCTGTTCCCATTGAAATATCAGTATTTACACTGAGAACTGTTAGTTTGAAGAGGTTTTGAAATGAGCTCCACATTATTTAACAGATGACCCTGAGTATCTGCATACTTCTGTCTGTGCCTGCTGTTTAATTTCTTAAAAGAATAACAATTACTTCAACTCGAGGCAAAATCAGTTCTTTTTTTGGTTTTGCAGTCAACAGTAAGGAATTCCGTTCCAAAGATGAAAGCAAAATCCCAGTGGATGAAGTGTTCTTTCACAGGTAATTAAATACTTGTGAATGTTCATTTTAAGCGAAAGTTTCTTAATGCAATGCCGTTAAAATCTCTTATATTTTGCAAGTGTTCTCTAATATTTCAAGTATTTGCAAAGTTTGATTAATTTGAGAGATTGATGATGGTAGTGCTTTTCTTGGGTGTAATTTAGGCAATTGTCAAAAGGGCTTAGAAAAGAGTGTCACCTATGAACAAAGGCAGTCAGGGCTTGTAGTCTAGAACTAAGTTGACATTGTAATAAAGAAGCCTTAAATTTCTTAAAGAGCAACCCTAAAGCCTTGTAGTTCTTAGGCATTAGAAGTATATTTGAAGAAAGCTGAAATATAAATTGTTTATATTATTAGCATCAAAGCTTATTAGAATGGAACAAAGCAAAAAAAGTCAGAGGAGCTACTTTTCAGAGTGTTTATTTTTTTACTACTTTTAGTTTTTTCCGTTTCTTTGAATTTCCTTTCAGAGTATGATATAAAAATGCAGTTGTAGCACTAAAATTGAAGTGATACACATTTGGCAAAGACTGGTTTTTATTAGATCAAAATACTGCTTACCTGTGAGTGTCTGTAGGAAATCAGTGTTTAAATTAACTTCATTTATTTTGTTCAATTCACTTTGAGTGCTCTTGGTTGGTTTTGTGTAATATATCTATTTCTGGAGGGGGCTTTTAAACATTTTTGAACTATCAGGTAAGTGGAACTTAATAATTTTAATTCATTGATACTATAATATTGAGAAATACAGTATTAATAAATAAGTAAAATAGTGGTATTAATTTGAAGATTAAAGAGCAGCTTAAAAACAAGCCCCTTTCTAAAATGTTAACAGTACTGTTACACTAAAGATTACTGAAACTGAGATTACATATTTAAAGTCTGTACAAAGTACTCTTTTGTATATGATCAAAATTGCCTTCTGTGTTTGGTGATTCTTTAATATGAAATGAAAAAGTGGCTTAAAATGGCTGGCAGAAAGTAAAACTATGCACTCTAAAGACGAGTGCTAGGGGAGAAAATCTAATAAAACTTGATGGGTCAATGTCTTTTATATTCTTTTTCCCCAATTACATTCAAGTTGCACTTGATTCTTTCTTTGTTATCAGTCTAAGGCAGAGTTTTACATCTTTCTTGTGCCCTTTTATAAATTCACTGTGTTAAAAATAAGTTCTGACACCTTTGGCCAGTGAAATATCATTGTTTTAAATCTTGCAGCAGTGACTGTTTAAAAAACAAAGGAAATATAAATCTTTTGATTTTAGATGTGTTTGAAACCATTACATTAAGTTTTCAAATGGCAACATACACAGGAAGCAATCTGCAGGTTGTATTTTTTTAAGTTTTCATAAAGATCATCACCTGTAATTTTGTGTCTGAGAGTAATCCATTCTTTCAGATTTTACTCCAAGTTTGATAAGAAGAGAGAGAAACAAAGGCGTCAGGATGATGAAGAAAGTGTGGAAGATGTAGATGATGATGAATTTGAAAGAGCATTGGGTAAGGTTGTGTTCTTCCTTGCAGTAACTCCTCCAGTATTTCCTGCTTTTTCAAATTATTAATTTATCATTTTTATTGTGCATATTGAATAAAAGAATGAGGTACAGGAATATGGAAGTGGAAAAAGCTGGCTTTCCAGTTGTTGTTCTGTGCTACTGCAGCCAGCAGTTCACAGTATCCATTGCCAGCAAGGTGGCCATCTTGTGAAAGAGGTCTTGCTCACACCCCTCTGTAGTCAGTCTGTTTGAATGGTTGGAAATCATCTGATTTTGAGCCTAAGTTCATGTGTAATGGTTCATGCCCTTTTGTTCTTTTCCTAATGTAGTCGGAGTAACTTTTTCTAGCAGCATGTAACATTTGCTTTGGTTTTTTTCTTTTCTGCTTGGCTTTTTTTCAGTCTCGCTTACAGTTTCTCTTACTGTCTTTCATGAAGTTACTTGTTCAGTAAGGTCCTTGGCATACTTCTGCAGTAATCTTAGCTCTTCCCATAGCATGTACTTTGTTTGCTTTGGACTTTGTGTATGATTTATTCTAGAGTCTAAATTTGTTAGTGTACCACAAAATACCCACTATTTTATTATTTCATATTTTACTTACACAGTACTATATGCATTTGGAAAAAAGAAAATGCCATTAGCTCTCCATAACTGTTTTGTACAGTATTTTTAGAGAATTCTGAATGCTCATAGCAGGGTTCTTTCTTTGTGACTCAATTAATAGGATCTTAGTTATGACAAGAATCTGTTACTGATGGTATTTGTCCTTTTATTGTTAGTATCTCTAATGAGAATTTGCTTCATAAATTCAAGACCCCTCTAATGTTAATGTTCACTCTTTGAAACAGAATATCTCTAACTTTTCAGATTTTTCTTTTAATTTCCTTTTCTATATAGTAAATTATTCCTATGTGAATAGGAATGAATAGTATGATAGGAGCTTTCATCCTCTAGTCTGCTTGCTTCTCTTAAAAAGGTATAGTTACTACTTCTGGTCTGAAAATGAACATACAGATTACCTGACAGGACATTTGCTTGTGGACTCTTAATTGAGTTTTTGTTCTATCTGACTTGTTGCAAGGGTTTGAGACTGCTGATATCCTACCTATCAACTAAATATGTATCACTGACCAATTGTCTGTCTGTGTCTGTCTGCTTCCCATGTCATCTAGTTCTGGTGATAAATTACATCTTAGATAAAATAGAACTTTCATTACTTTTCAAAGAAAAGTATTCTTTTCACAAAAAAAAAAAGCTTTAGGTAACTGTTTTGTGGATTTTTTTTTTACTACAGGAGTATGAACCCTTTGGTATCAGAGCCCATTGTTACTGATGCAGATAATTTAAACTGTTCAGGAAAATTACACCTAAAAATTAGGTATTTTTCAGTCATAGAATCATAGAGTGGTTTGGGTTGGACAATACCTTAAAGATCATTTAGTTCCAACCCCTCTGCCACAGGCGGGGACTCCTTCCCTTAGATCAGATTGCTCAAAGCCTGATCTAGAGTGGCCTTGAACACTTCCAGGGATGGAGCATCCGCAGTTTCTCTGGGCAACCTGTTCCAGTTCCTTGCTACCCTCCCAGTAAAGAATTCTTTCCTAGTATCTAATCTAAATGTACACTCTTTCAGTTTAAAGCCATTCCCCCTTGTCCTGTCACATGTTTTTGTCAAAAGTCACTCTCCAGCTCTCTTGTAGCCCCCTGTAGGTACTGGAAGGCTGCAATAAGGTCACCCCGGAACCTTCTCTTCTCCAAGATGAACAATCCCAACTCTCTCAACCTCTTCTCATAGGAGAGGTGCTTCAGCAGTCTGATCATCTTTGTCACCCTCCTCTGGACTGGCTCCGAAAGGTCCATGTACTTGTCAGACACAATGACTTCGTATTTCTTTGCTTGCTTTGTAGTAATAATTTTTTTTTTCTCCCCAGATGCATTTGAAGCTGCTGATAATGCTGTTATTGACCAGGATGATCTTGATTTTGCTGGGTAAGACTTCAAATTGCTTCTTACATCTCTTGTTTTGATATGTGTATAGAGTTTTACTGTGGAAATCTGGATAGACATTTTTCAGGAAGATTTAGAAGGTGAATAACCTTGAAGGTGATAACCTTGCAAAAAAGGCAGTAGCAGTTGAACACTGAGTAATGTTGTTTTTCCACATGTTCCATGATGGATCATGATGACCCTGTGGCACATAGTCGGCTGGCTTGACACATGAGAGACCTGTAGAATATTATTTATACAAGAGAGTGACCCAGTAAGCAAGGTAAAACCTTGTTTTTCATTGTCTCAGGTTTCTCTCTGAGAATTGCCAAATACAAAAGGAAGCAGAATAACACATAATCATTCCACTGCTTTAAGGACTGATTGTAACTGGATACAGCACAGCAAATAAACTTTGTGAAATCTAGAGCCACAGAGCTCAGTTCTCAGGACATTAATCAGTTTCATTAATGATAAAATCATGTAGGTTGCAAGGGACCTTTAAGATCATCGAGTCCAATTGTAAATGGTTAAGCAGCCTCTTTTTACTTGACATATCTACAATACAGCTTTTGAATTGGCAGAGAAACTTTTCCTTGAGATGACAGAAAATATAAACATTTTTGTGATATAGACTGGTATTTAATAGAGCAGTGTGTGTGTTTCACAGAAAAAAAACTATGAGAAGGAGCAAAGATAAAATCCTGGAGGAGGAAATAAAATACTAAAGTTGACATTTCTCCTAATTTCAGAATAGGATTCTCTCCAGGACTTCTTAAAATTGTTGACTTTTATACTACAGTTTCCTATACTAATGTTGAATACATACCTGAGTGCATAATACATATTTCTTAGGCCTCAGCCTACATCTACAGTGGTTTGCAATGACGCTGAACTTTTCGAACATAGTGTTTGCCAGTAGAAAGGTGTCATCTGGATCTGAACAGTATTTTGCTGAATGAGGTGCTAAGCTTGCTGTATCTTTCTTTAGTAATATAAAAAAGAAAACCAAAGGCGGTAAGAAAGGCAAAAGCAGCGAGGAATCTGGTGCTGACTGGGAGGATTCTGATGATGAATTCAGTGATCTGGATGATGAGGAAGTCTCCTTAGGAAGTATGGAGGAAGACTTTGGAGAGGATATGGATGAAGAGGGAGGTGTATTTATGGATGTGTCTGATGATGAAAATGGTCCAGGTAAAGTAGTATTTATTGTCAAAAAACATGAAGAAAAAGGTATAAAAAATGTTATGTAACATGTGATTACATAGGTAAATTCCTATTTAGTTACCTAGGTGGGAAGTTTGGCTTCTAATCAAAGAAGTGGCAAGTCCTTTTTCTGGATTAAGTTTTCCTGGCACAGTTTCCTAGGCAAGAGTGGGAGTTAGGTATCTGGGTTTAAAAACTTGCAAATGAGACATGTTTAATTCTGAAAACACATATAACTGGCTACAGTAAGCAGAAATATTAAAAAGATCTCAAAGAGAATAATAAAAGAATCTGGTACTTGGTAATTTTTGTATTTCTTTAGACTAGATGTTTTTAGATAAGGTAACTTTTATTTAAATTGCTGTGTCACAAGTAACAGCTTACTCCTCTAATACAGCTGTGCATCCAAATTTTTATTACCATTATAATAACTGATTCTTTCACCTGCATGGTTTTATTTTTTAAACTGTAAAGCAGAGTTTACACAGAACACAAGGTATGTGGCTGGAAAAGCAGAGATTAGTGGAATATTTGAACAAATAACTAAAGGCTGCAGGAAGATGATTCAGGGTAGAAGAGATAAACATTCACACAGCTGTTAACACATTCTTTCATGAGATTATTATTTCACCAAATACTACCAAGCAGACACTCAAGGTTTACATGCCTGCTTTTTAGCCTTTTTATTTTATGTATCTTAGTATCATTCCTTTTTGGTCCTGTGGAAAAAAGCATAAAGAATGGCACACCACTGAACAATTTTTAATTGTCTGAGAGTTGAAGAAATTCAGATTTGGTTGTGTGTGGTATTTTTAAAGTAAAGGCTTAGACCATTATGACAGATATACCTAAAAATAAATTTTTAGTCTCTGCTGTGCTTAAATACATGTACCTGGTGTGAGAATCAGAGATTGATGTATCTTTTTTTTTCTGTCAGATCCAAACAATGACAAGCAATTGAAGTCTGTTAGTAAAAAAGTCAAGGGAAAAAAGGGTATAAATTTTGTGGGATCACTGGAAGGTAAGAAAACACTGCCATAATTTCTATTTCTCACATTTTTTTCCATTTCTCACAATTTGATAAAGCTTAATACAGAGTCTAAAAAACTAGAATTGGAGCGTTTTGTTACAGTGAATTATTGACATTCTTGGATCTGGATTCAGATTTGAATAAACAGTAAATAAAAAGGAGGTTGTGCTCCAGGCAGCATGGTTAATTCAGAGTGACAATCTGCTGTTTAGGGAAGGGAGTTGAAGTAAGAACTTTTGAAGAATGATGGAGTCATTATGGTGGCTTGTGGCTGTTACATCTGATGCATGGATTTGTGCTATTTAGTTCTCAGTTGGAAACTTTTTTCCCTTTTTATTTTAGATGAAGTGGAGAGTAAAGGTTTTCTAACACAGCTATATTATATGGTCTCATTATATAAAATTTAAAAAATAAGAATACAGTAACACTTTGTTTTAGTGCCTCTGTAAACTTGAAATTCTGTCTTATTATACATTTTGTTTAAAGGATCCAACCGAGGAAAGAAGAGAAAACTCCAAGATGCTGGTATACTGGCATCTGCAGAAGAGGTGAGTGTGATTGGTGCTTAGCAAAAAGCGATCAAGAATTTTACCTGTTTCTTTGTAACAAAATACTAAAATTTCTGTCTTTAAAGTTTGGGTATCTGCTGGATGAAAATGCCGGGTCTAAGTTTGACAACATTGGAATGAATGCCATGGCCAACAGAGATAATGCAAGTAAGTACATGCCACAAATAGCAGATAGTTGTAATGCTGGTTTACTTCTTTCTCTTCAGATTCTGTAGCTGAAAAGATGCAACACCTTTAACTGAAATACATGGTCAGAAACTACACAAGTTGGCACAGTAGCTCAATGTCAGTAAGACGTGACACAGTTTTCTTCAGTTATGAGATGCCCAGCACAGGCATGAACTGGGAGTAGTGGAGGCTTCAGAAAAGAGGAAGAGGCTGTCATGTGGCCTTTTCACACTGTAAACAGGGACAGGCAGTATGCTCTCTGTCAAGCATTCATGTTAACTTTGCTGAGGTAATGTGTCCTGGATTCCTTGTGAAGGGAAGACATATGGTATGGCTGTCTTTACCTACCTATGGGACTACTGCCTTGCAGTACTGCTGAAGCAGAAGTAGTTTCCCCAGAATAATTCTAATAAATTAAATGTGTATATGCTCATTGAACAAAGTTTTGGAAAGCTTTTATGAGTCTTGAAAAATATTAACAGCACTCAAAACACTATTCCTAATGCAAGCATGTGTAGCATTACTAAAATACAAATTGCTGTCTAGAACTCACAGATTGTAGGGCCTGTTTTGTGAAATGAAAAACCCCAAAATTTTCTCAAAAGTGTTCACTTGCACTTTATTTAAACATTTATAAATACAGTAGCCAAGTTTTAACTTTTACATCATTCATCTGTGTGCCACATCATGGTAAGAGGTATCCATCAGCTCCTTATTTCTCACCTTTCCTCCTATAGATGTCAAACAGATCCAGTGGGAAATAGAGCGTGACAAGTGGCTTCACAACAGGGACGTGAAAAGCATCATCAAGAGGAAGAAACAGTTCAGGCACGGAGGGCTGAAAAACAAGTACAAAGGCAAGAAATCAAGAAGATGAACTGGATGTTTTGTCATGGACATTTAAAAAATGATTATTCTAAAATATTTTTTAAATTAATCACACATTTTTCTTACTTCAGTTCTTGCTGCTTAACCATGCCATTTGGTCATTCTCCCTTATGCCATGAATTCCAGACCACTCATTGGATTTGTAATAAACTGAAAAATAGGAAAATCCATGTCAACTCCAAGCTAGTCATGTCTGAAGGAGAGCCACATTGTGGCTAGTTTTACTGGATATACAGTCCTCCAGTTCCAAGGTCTCCATCCAACAGTCTGACACTCCAGCCACACCTACGCCGAACAATAAACACTTCTTCAGTGTCTTCTGGAGTAAGTTTTAAACAGTAATAACATTGGTTTTATACATTAAGATGCAACAGAAATGTCATCCATCCTTCTGATTCTAACAGCTACAAACCTACCTTCCAGGATTGATGGAAACCTCTTCTGCATTGTGTATCTGAAATCTGACAAGAAAGATAAATCACAGTTACTTTCCCAACATATTTTAAGATAATTAAATGCACTATTTTTCTAACTAGATTGGTTTTATCTGAATTTGTTTGAGCTCCTCAGTGACAGCCAGCAATGTGATTTGAATTTATTTACCATATTGACTATTTTTTGACTGTATTGAAGTTACTCTTATGTGCAGCCACATCATTACAGTGTTTTCTGAGCTTCACCACAGTTGTGATAACCAAGATACAGATACACAGGAAGCTGAATGTCTCACAGACTGACACACAAATAAAAACTGGGAAATTGCTTTGTTTCCTTCTGCAGCTTTAGGTGTTCAGTGAATCCTTCTGTGGGCCACTCTGACAACCCAGAACATCATGATAGCTTTATGCTATTTTAATGGTTTACAGCAGCTCCTAGAAGGATCGTATCTCTTCTAGTACTAAAAGAAAGCAAAAAGAAAGTAAAAGCCTCACTGAGCTTACTGAACTATTAGATAAGCTCAATAGACCTTACAGAACTGCAAGTTAAGAAAATCTACAAATGCATATAAAAACTAGGATCTAGAACTGAAAAGGATGGGGAAAAAAAGAAGAGTGAATTCTCAGCACCAAATTACCACGGTAGTTTGAAACATCCATTCTCCTTGTTTTTGGAATACACAAAGATACCTGAACATCCAGATGTCACCTGAATCTCAGGCAACAAATGCAAACTGATGTAATGTAGGTGAAATTCAGCTTGAATTTGACATAAAGACCACACTGCTAATGAAATGGACTCTTACCCTTCGGGCCAAAGCAATAGCTGCTGCCTTTTGGCTTGTCCTGACCCCACAGGTAGCAGGACAGGCTCTCTTTTCCTGTAGAGACACAGGTCTGTCAGGCTGTACCCCCAGAGCCCTGAATGCAAAGGAAGGCCCGTGCTCTTCAGAGCAAATCTCTTTGCAGTAACTGAGCTGATGCTTGGCTTATTTCTGTGCTCTGAGAGACTCAAGGGGGTGAAGCTAAATAACCTGCAAGACAATCGCTGGCTGCCTCACACCACCCGGGGCTGTCCATGGCCTGGGAAATACCAAGTCACAGCGGCCCAGACGCGGCCAGGCGTCCCCTCGGGCTCAGCGCCAGAGGCCCCAACCGGACTGATCAATTCCTGCCTCACTCGCGGGCAGCCTCCGTCCTTCCTACGTCCTCATCTGAGTCGCCGCTGTTACTGCAAAAAAGGAGTCAGATTCGCCTTTGCTCCCGGTGTGGCCGCGAGTTGCCTCCCAAAGGATTCCCCGCGGGCCCCGCTCTGTAAAACCCAAACACCAGCCGGTTCTTCAAGAGCTGTCGCCGCCCAACAAGCCACTCCGGCGCACCTGCGCTCACACGAGGCCCAGCTCGGGAGCGGAGCACGGCAAGTTTTCCTTGCAAACTCCGCGGAGGAGCCCCCGTCCTATCCGCCTGCCCTTCCCCGTCCCGCTGCGACCCCCTCCCCGCACCTTGGCTGCGATCCATGGCGCGGTACAGCAGGAGAGCGCCCAGCACACCCGCCGCCTCCAGCACCAGCAGTCCCTTCACGGCGCGCCGCGCCATGGCCGGGCCGGGCCCGGCCCGGCCTCTTCCCCCGCCCCCACACACACCCCGCCTCACTATGGCCCGGCCTTTTTCGGTGTGCCCACCCACTCGCACCCTCACCGTGGCCGTGTCCGCGTTGTTTGAGCTCTGTGTAGACTTTCAGCCCTAAAATAAATAGGTGTAGTCCTAAAAGCTGATGCCAAAATTGCAGGTAAATTCCGGTAGAAAAGAACTGCTCAGAGTCCACAGCTTTGAGCTGCAGGCATTTGTTTGCTGAACTCCTGGCGGGGAGTGACGGGATAGCTCAGCCTAACCCACGCCACCCACAATGTGCAAGCCTGCACGTTTTATGCACTTTTCTGCTACATATGCAAAGCACTTTTTATAAGCTCTGTTGCATATTGTGTACTGATAATCTTATGCGTAGCTGGGCGTAATTGGGGCGGTGTCCTGGGTGGTGCTTGTGCAGTGCTGCTCACGGGTGGTCGTCTCACTTACTTTGGTCTCTCGGGTGGTCTTCCAGGAGGTCTTCATTGCTCTGAGCTTTCAACCTTTTTGTTAGACCCATGCCCTGTTTTGTCGTTTTCCTCTGGAAAGTCCCTTAGCTTGTTTTTGTCAGTCTTGTAGCTGCTTGTGATAGCTTAGCTGAATTCTGGTTGGGAAACCGTGATGCAAGTTCTGTTTTAGAATTCTTGTAGCTCTTCGCTAAGCCTTGTGGCCTCTTGCAAAAGATGCATTTGCTACTAACAAATTCCCACACATGCATAGCCAGAAAGTTCCTTCAACTAAAATCTTATAACTAAAATCCATAAAGTTAAAAGCTTTAAAATGTTTAATCTAAAGTGTCTTATTTATACAGTTTCTTATCAAAAGAGCTAGCGGCTCACAGGGTCTAAGTGATGTCCGTGCTGTGGGCAAAAATCAGATTTGGTACTCGGTGTGTGCAGTAAGCCAGTAATTACACACTCAAGAGAGACAGTGGTTGTTTATTTCAGTGTTGTGCAAGCCCGGGTGCTCTGTTAGTAGTCCACAGATCAAGCCCACCAACCATAAAAACTATTAATTGTTTATACATTTTAGCTAACAAAGGAATTAGAGCACATTGGCTTTAACCTACCTAGTTCTCTTATTAATTAGCATTCTGTCTTCTCGTTGTTAATGACTCTCTCGCTTCTCATGCTAACTCATCCACAAGCTCAATCTTTCTCTTCTGGGTTGGTGGGTTTCTTGGGTGAGTGGTCCATGGGTCAGTGGTCACAACATGCCCCTGCCGGAGTTACCTTTTATCCAGTCAGAACCAATTTCAGCGCAGTTGCTGAGTGGTCTTCATTAGTTTCTTCCTTGTGAGTGCCACCCAATGTCCTTGTGGCCCATAAATTCTGCATTCTTTCTGTGCACACTCTTGTGGTACATCCTTCTTCCCAAGCTGTGTTAAGCTCCCCCTAGGTCTGAGATCACTGGAGCATGTTAAGCCCTAAACTCTTAACATGGCAATTCTACCAACAAGCAATTTATTTTTTGAACACATGGGCATTACTTAGAACTTGCTTGTTAGCTGCTCTCTGTTCCACAGATTAAATCTCCCTTGTTCATTAAGCTTGAAAGCATACAAAGATCAAGCATAAAAAAACATCCTTTCGTAAGAAAATTTTACTATTCCACATTTCACAACACCCAGATGTTAAAAAGGGAAATTACTTTTCAGTAGAATTGCCTTGTAAAAGCTTTAGGCTTGACATCTTTCAATGATCTCAGACCTAGTGGGAAGTTAACAAAGCTTGGGAAGTAGGATGTAACATTGACAGTGGACACAAAGAATCCAAAATTTATGGGCCACAAGGACATTTGGCAGAAATCCCAAGATAAGGAAGAAACTGATAAACTCAGTTAGGCCAGGGTCCTGAATCACTTCTGACTGCATAAAAGGTAACTCCGTCAGGGGCAGATTGTGGCCACCGACTCATAGACCACTGACTCAAGATACCCTCCAACCCAGAAGAAGAGAAAGACCAAACATGTGGACTAACTAGCATGAAAAGTGAGACAATAGATGATACAATCCTAATTAATAAGAGAACCAGGTAGATTAATGCCTTTTTTTGCTAAAATGTATAAGTAGTGAAAAGTTTTGATAGCTGTTGTGCTGACCTTGTGGATTTGCAACCTAGAACCCCTTCCTGTGCAGAACTGTAAATAAATACCTCAATTCTCTGTGTGAGTTGGCCTCTTGCATACTGGGTGAAAGAACCAATTTTGGGACAACATTGTGGCTGCTGGCAGCAGGTCCCACTCACCACTGCCTTTCCCTGCTGCCTGGAGGCACCTGCTGTCCTCACCTTGCTCTTTCAGCTGTGAGAGGGCAGCACATGTCCCCACTGCAACGAAGGGGCCGAGCCAGGTCTTGTTGCCCTATGCTGAGGGTCCTGAGCAGATCCCCCAGTTGGGTGAGGGAGCAGCCCTGTACTGGAGCATTGCTCTGCTGTGGCTTCAGCTGATGGGAGAGCAGCTCAGATCCTGGGAGCCAACACTGATCTGTCTGTGTGTTTCCTTCCAGGTGAAAGCACAGTGAGATGCATCAGACTCATTAAAACGGGAACCTAATTTTATCATGGAGATGTGAAAAAACCCACAGTGCCATGGAAGATCTCAGTATTTAATTGTCTTTAATATGAAAAAGGGCATTAGTGCACACAAGTTCCCACAGAGAGGTATTTAGAACATAAAATGGCATAACTTTTTCCCTCTCAGTAGTGTTCTTTCCGTTTTATAGTTTTGTTTTCATTGTTTTTTATTATTGTATTGCTCTTAACTCATGTTATGGGTCTGACTTTATTGCCAAAATAAAAGCTCTTCTGATTTTTCTTAATAGGGACTTTATTTTCTTTGTAAGATGCTGTTCCCCCTCGTTAATGTTTTATAAGATAACATAGAACATTTTTGCTGCTCATTCTTACAGGCTGATTAATTTTCCAAGTCAGTTTTCCCTGGTGTCTGGGCTTGCAAATATTGCTTACACTCTGTGGGATTTCTAGTAGAATAATTCCTGCTCTGAGCATTCTAAGTGGACAGGAACAACCTAAGCAGCAGAAGCTTAAGGTTGTTGGAGAAAACATGGATGCAGGAAAGGAATTCATTGCATTAGCATGCTAGCAAAGGTGGCTCTATCCAGAGAGGGTCCTAGATCAGGGACTCGTTCAGCATATAGAATTTGCATTGGTTGGCAAGTTCTGATCTGGAAAGAAACTGTGGTGTATTTAGGGGCTTAAAAAGTATGTGTAGTGTTTAAGGTGAGTTTATAGAAACTGTGAGACAGAACACTAAACTTAGAGAGGGCAAATAAGAAAAGTGAGCTGGCCCAAAATGTGAAATGTGCATATTTATTTCAAGGATCTTGCCATTCCTTTGGGTTTGGGTCCAGACTTCTGCTGGACCCTATAAAGACCTCAAACTTTGTTTGTTGTATGTTGGCACTGGATTTTGTTTCTCACAGAGGTTGGAACAGTTCAGACATGATGCTAATTGCCCCTGAGGTTTAGTAATTCAGTAAACCTCTCCTGCTCAGGGAGCAGGATCAGTAGATAAAGAAAGAGATCTCCCACTTTTAACACTGGCCAGGTTGTGGTAGGTCAGCAGGGGAAAATCTAACCAAAGACCACTGCCAGTGGTTCAGTAGGAAAGGGAGCATGCACCTCCCTGTGGTTTGCTGAGGAATACAGCACCCTGTTACCTGGCAAGCACTGGTGAAAAAGCCTGAATAGGAGGTTTCACAGAAGAAATGGGAAAGCAGGAGTGAGAGAAAATGATGCATTTGTGCAGTCTGACGTAGTTACAATCTTCAGGTAAGTAATTTTGAATTTTCTCCTGTTTGGATATATGCTTTTACTTTTTTAAACAGTGTGAAGTAGATTTCTTGCCCTAACTTCCTGTAGCTCACAAATTGTGAGGAAAAAAGGCAAGACAAGAGGATACAGAATGAAAAGGAAAGACTTATCTGCCCCAGTCTGAAACCAGAAATTGCTGGGCTCCCTCTTGCCCCTTGATGTGACACTCAGATCCACCAAACCATAGTGCCACCAGGCAGTAACAAAAATGTCTCTGCAGCGCTCTTTCCCTGTTGAACCCGAGAGCCTGTTGTCTGCCTTCCTCTGCCAGCTTCTTGGGTGTTTTCCATGCAGAGCTTAAACTCCTTGGCATTTGCCACATTTAGATAGTCATGAACACTGTTGGTGAAGGACTCACAGAGGCCATTTAAAAGCTTTTTCTTTAAGCTTTAATATTATCCTCATTCCTTTTATTTATTAAGTATTATAAAGGTTAAATTGCAGTAAAGTCTCATTATATTAAAGGTTTTCCCCAGCTCAGGTGTGTGTAGCAGAGAGGAAAACTGATGCAAAGAACTATTGATGAGGTAGGCATGAAGGAAAATGTAGCTCCAGGAGTCAGAACTTGAGAGGGATGGGTCACATGGTTGAGAAGCCAGTAAGAGGATTTAGAGATTAGGAAGTTTAGGTTATCAGTTGTAGCTTTTTGTTAAAATGAAATTGGGTTTTTTGCACATCTAGGCAGATGTGGGCATTGATTTGGAAACTCAGTGCGTTTGGATCTGATCTGTACATAAACGGGAACATGATATAAATGATCTGTGTCATACAATGTCATATATAAATATGATTTTGGATGGCATGTAAATGTGATATATGTATTATAAGACATTGTGTATGCATTGCGTATACATTACTGTATAAATGACATGTGTCAGCTGCTTCTGTCCGAGCATACTGAGGCACTTTATTTAAGATAGGGTGGGATTTATTCCTTTCCGGGAATAACTTTCCACTGAAAGCATGAGGTTAAAGCTGCTTGCACTGTGTGTTCCATGTTAGTGCATCTGGCAGCTGTTTTCACAGGGGACTTGCCTCAGGAGGCGGTGGCAGCTCCACAGCTCCATCTTGGAGGGCCCCATGGGAAGCCCACAAAGACATGGGGAGGATGCTGTGGGCCAAGGTGAACACACTGTTCCCTTGCTCTGTCCTGCCAGCAGTTGTCAAAGCATCAGTGGGGCCAATGTGATTCATGGAAACCTTGGGGAAGCTGGCTCCATGGCGCAACTCCTGAAGCTGGCTACAGGTTTAGGCTGGAATGTGACGCAGTATGGGGGAGGATTTACTGCAAGATCCCTTCCAAAGGTTGAAGGGTGGGGAGGGATGCAGGTGTCTAGTGGGTAACAGCTCGTCTAGCACTTTTTCTGGCATGCGCTTTGTGGAGGCAGCCACAGGCACAACTGACGACAAGCACTGGCAGTGAAATTGAATAGGTGACTCCATGTTGACCTGGGGCAGCAGAGGGAGGCAAACACTTCATCCGCAGAATAAGCGAAGCTTCTTGTTTGTTCCTTCTTTCTCATACCAGAAGCTTCCCATGTGTTTCTCTGTAAAAACAGGAAAGCTCCCTTTATTGTCTGTCACTGATTCCCTTTAATAAAGCATTAAAAAAATGTTAAGTGCATTGTTGAATCAGTTCTGTCCCCAGTGTTTTCCAAACACCAGCTGTTAGTGAGCCAGGAAGGTTAAGAAACTGTCGAGGATCTCATTAATGGAAAACATTATTTTGTTTATAACCATTTGTGTGCTTTAGTGTTGTCATTCAGTGACTATTCTTCTGAATTAAGCTACATAATGTTCTTTGGGTTTCTTGGTGCAGGTGTGAAATAGTTTATCCGTATTTTAAATGATTTAATATTTGCAACTATCCAGAGTTTACTTGAAAGCACAGAATAACTTATTGAATATGAAGATCCAGATAAATATCAGGTTAGTGAAAAGAACTGTCAAACCACTAAAAATCTACTGTTTTCTCTTTTCTGCACCTCCCCCCCCACAAGTTATTCAAATGAAGTCATGCAGCAAGTAAAGATATTTCTCCTAGAGGAGAAAAAAGAATTTTGGATGATCAATGCCTTTTGATTAGGGGCTGTTTCGCACAGGCGAGTCTCACAAATCGTTACTACCCCCATGTAATAAACCTGTTCCCACTTACAGTTCTATTTAATTCTAAAGAGAACAAAATAGATTCCATCTCCATCTCTGTTATGATTGCCTCCCCAAGTCTATTTTCAAAACCAAGCTAAGGTAGGCTTTTTTCCTTTTTACGTGAACAAACCTCATCCCTCTGACAGTACCAGTATGCAAGAGTAATTTTGGGGCCATATCCTTTCCTTGCACCCAAGCAGGTGGCACTAGGGGAAAGTGGCTTGGAGACAGTGGCAGTCTCATGATGACGAGACTGCTGTCCATAAATATAATTGTAATCAAAGGCTGCAGAGACTTGATTTTGTTCAAAGGTGTTGATTACAAACTGTTTTGATTATTTAAAAAACCCCAACCTATATACATATGTATCTTTTAGTAAAGAACCGTTATCTTTTTCTATAAATTTTCCTAATTAAAGATTGTTCTAAATTTAAAGGAGTTAGGGTTATGGTTAGGGGATAGGGTTATGGTAGGATTAGCATTCCCTAAATAAAATTGCACTGAAAGGGACCAGAGACTTCATTTTGTTCAAATGTGTTAGGGTTAGTTTTAAGGTAAGGGCTAGCAGTTAAGGCTAGGGATTAGTGTTATGGGTTAGAATTAGTGTTAGTGTTAGGGGTTAGTGTTAGGGGTTAGGGTTAGGGGTTAGGGTGAGGGTTAGGATTAAGGTTAGGGTTATGGTTAGGGGTTAGGGTTAGGTTTAGGGTTAGCGGTTAGGGTTAGAGGTTAGTGGTTAGCGTTAGGTGTTGGGGTTATGGTTATCGTTATGGCTAGCCAGCCTAAGTGCAACATCGCCATCTGCTCTCCCTTATTATAATTGTACCAAAAGGGAGCAGAGACTTCGTTTGTTCAAAGGTATTGATAAATATCTGTTTTGTTAGTTTCTTTTTTTTTCGTTTTGTTTATATATATATACACCCATAGGTAGTTGAGAACTATTATCCTTTTCTATAGCGTTTTATAATTTAAGTTTGTTCTAAATTTAACAGTGGAGTTTTTTTTTTTTTTTTCCTTTTTGAAAGAGTCCCCTTCTTTTTTTCTGGTCCAAATAGACGTCTTAGTTTTCCTCCAAATCAAGACAATGGGTGAAGAAAATTAAAGGCTAGTGTGCCAGTAAAGAAAGGCAATTTTTTATAGAGACCTGAAAAAAAATAAGATGTACCTAACAATGCATTGAAGTAAAGTTGTCTTAATCATTCCCCTGTCACTGACAGACTTTTAGAAGCAGAGTCTCGTTGACATTGAATGGCTGAGAGTTTGTTGTGTTTACCAACAGCTAACAGTGTGCAGCAGAAGGTCTCTCATAATCCATTTGTGTCAACACCTAAAGTACACAACATGTGAGTTTTCAGTCTGACTAAGGCACATTCTTTACCCAACATATCTGCAACAAACACTCCTTCTGCCAAGTCATCTACCAGAAGCAATTATTTATCAGACAGGAGCCCGCAAACTATGAGAAGGAAAATTGTAACCTTCTCTACTGGTTAGTTAGCAACTCTGTGCCCGTTACCCCCATATTCTTTTTTTGAGTACTTTTCCCATTGTATTCCTTCTCTTTAGAGATAAAGAAATGCCTCTGGTGGGGAGAACAACCACCAGTCAAAGACTTTAACCAGCCTCCCAAGGGAAAGCTGCAGCCTTAAAGAGCAGAGGCCATTCAGTGTTAAACTGTTTTGTGCATGCTGATCTTCTGGGCTTTCCAAAGGACTGTCACTGTGGTTTAGACTGTGACACGTCAAAGTTCCCAGGTAGATGTCCAGGAAAAATCCATATCCTGGCTATGAGATCAGATGTACTACTGTTAGGTGTAAAGTAACCCAAGCAAAACCAGGCAACTCAGACAACCCACGCAAAGGCTACATTTGCAGTGATCTCATGTTATCAAACAAAATAAAAATAATATTGCTGAAAGAGAAAATTTTCATTATTGAATTCCTTTACTTTTTTCTTATATTTATCAGCACACAGAAAGTAGCAAAAGACAACTACAAAATCTTCTGAAACTTCTTTTTACACTATAAACTTAGAAATTAAAATTATATATGAATCGTATGAACTTAGAAATTAAGAATCAAAAGGAGACTTCATAATTGTTTTTTAAAATCTCTTGGAAAATCACTTCTAACATACAGAACACATTTCCAGTGATTTCAGCAGGTCTAATGACCACACATGTATTCCACATGGCATTCTACTGGTTAACAGGAAATCAAAGCTAAAAATCTTTGTTTAAAACAAGGGAGGCTAAAGAGCTGCAGTTCATTTAGGAGAATGCAGTGACATCAGTGGTACTAACTGGACAATCAAGGATTGCTTGTTAGCAATTGCTTGTTAGCAAGTTAAGCCAGCTGAAATAGGTTTACATATTGTAAATATATTCAAAAATTTTTAATTGGATATTTTCCTGATTACTGTCTCATTTCATGAAAGTGAATGAAAAGGAGCCTGAACATTAGTGGGGTTTTAGTGTAAAGGAAGTTCAGGCCTTGCAATGCACATATTTATGTTTCACTACCAGCTTAGTTCCTCCTAAGCACACTTAGAATTTCCTGGTTCAGATCTTCAGTGAAAAGATTCTTCCAGTCTTCAAAAACACCTGGAAAATAAAGAAAAGTAAATTATTACCCTTGACTCTATGGATCAAGGAGTATAATTTCAAATAAAAGACTAAATTCTCTTTCTTATTATCATATTTCATGATAGTTTTTTCTTTTAATTTTTTTTCTCTAAGAAAAAAATATCTGACCCAAGAATACACTCATATGTTTGCCTTATGTTTGGTATTCTCAATAGGATGTGAACATAAAGCGACCACAGGAAGCTACTGGTTTGCCTTCACAGCTTTGACATGCGCCTTGTACAGCTGCAGAAGACTATAAAGGGTGACCAGAAGCTGTGAAACCAATCCAGAAAGTTCAAAGGTGGGGTTTTTAACTGCAATCCCCTTGTGTACTGCAACCAGACACTTCCCTAAGCTGCAGTTCTACCTCTAATCTAGATTTTGGAGAGCCCACAGTCAAAGATCGTCTGAGGTTCTGGCTTGATTCATGGCTGAACGACACAGTTCAATCTATGGAGTGTCTGGATTCCGTGTGTTGACTGTACAATCAACACATGATAAGCAATCAAAAGGCTTATTTTGAAAACCCAAGAAGAAAAATCTGTGGAGGCACTCTGTAGACCAAGTACAAAGTGCTAATCATATTTTACAGGGCTTTACCAAGTGGAACCAGCCCTTGTGATGAAATCAAGTGACAGATTCTTAAAGTACAATCAGTGTTTCTTAAACAACACCCAGACTTGAAAATTTTACATAAAGATTAACCATCTACTTATCCAAATTCCTGTTTGCCCTAGATAAAGAGCTATCTTTCACCACTCTGGCAAAATACAAATTTACCTTGGCGGAAAATAATCAAGCCAACAGCATCATAAATCTCCTGAGCATTAACTCTCATTGCCTGGAAAGTGGCCCTCTCTGTAATGGCCTGGACCTTCTCAGCTGTTGGGGAGAATCCAAAGAATTCAGCTATCTGCTTTACATTGCCAGTCAGGTTCTGAAAATAATACAGTGAAAGTGGGACATGCAATATGCTTCCTCCAAAAAAGGGAGTTACTCGCTTGGGATGTGCATTGCCATTAACAATATATATTTTCACTCACTGAATGTTTTTTGTGTTGCCTTGAAGCTCTGCTTTTGTATAGCCCAACTCAACCTGTTGCTAAAATCAACTTGATTTTGCTCTTTCAGAAACCTTTGCCATTTCCTCCTAATTTCATCAGATTTCAAGGACTGGATTCGGATGTGTTCTGGCTGGAGGTACACAGCATCTGCTTTTCCTCTTTCAGGTCCTCATATATTACGACCACAATATTCTTATCCTCAACGTTGTTGTTCCAAGTGACTGCATGATCAAAACAAGATCTGCAGCCAGCTGTAGCAAAGAGAATAAAATATCCACGTGACCTTCTTTTCATCAATAAGTGACAAAATGTTGACCCAATCTCCCTCACCCTTGCCTGGAAGAGCAAAAAAAGAAGTGAAGCATCTTTTGGACATTCTCGTCCTCCTGGCATTCAACTGCCTCCTTTATCATGACTTTTGGCCAGCAGTAAATTAATTATGACACAGCTGTGTTCCCACGGGCCCTATCCAGTTGTTTTTAGAATATTTTCTTCTGTTGCTTTTTCAGCTACAATAAGTAACTATAACAATACTGTTCTCTTTCATGAATCCTGAGAAGAACTCATCCCAGGAGCTGTAGTTGGGGATACTTGCACATTGTTGTGAAAATGGAGAAATGCCACAGCTGTATATTAAGGGTTTTGAAACAGCACTACTATCTAGAATGGGAGAAAAGCACTCAACAATTTTAGACCACTTATTTATCATGGCAACCAAAATGGGAGTATAATCAAGCATTCTGCAATCAATAACATAGTGGGGGTTATAAAATGTTTTATTAGTTAATACATGGAGAACAAAATTAAAATGTGATTATAATAAAGACCTTATCGTCACTTCTAAAGTTTGCCTATGTCATGAAGCAATTGTAGAAAGAAATAACTGGAAAGACTGTAATACTGTCATTGAATTCTATCCCATAATTACCTAAGACCTGCCAAATGGTAAGGAGACATTTGCCAATCCCCTGCTAGGAAAAGCTACTTGAGAAAACCACAGCTGTTACAATCATCTCCCATTTTTTCATAGTATGGCAATAATGTTCTTGAAATCCTTAACAGACTGTAATCCTCAGAGAAGCATAAGCACTTCTGAAAACACCTTATACACATTAAATGTTTTTGTTAGACATGTTTTATTTTTTCCTGCCTCATACAGGAGGACAAAATGCCAGTAATACATGGAAAAAAAATCTCCATCCCTTAACCAATAATGTCTTTCATCTGTGGCACATCTTGGCTACTTATCTGCCACCATTCAGTGACCAAGTACCAGAAATACTCAATTTTAATCATGGGACTCTTTGCAAGGAGAGAGCCAATGTCCCTGTGATACTGTTGCCACATTCATTCCCACCGCAGCTGTGCATAGAAAAGAATTGCATAAAAAAAGAAATGATGACAATTCGGCAATTTCAGAGCACTACAACAGCTCTACATCTCTCATTGCATATGTCAACTACAGCACCCTTAAGGCTACTGTAAACTGTAAGGAGTGCTAAGACAGTGAATGGCGATGTTGCACTGCGGCTGGCTAAGCTATATACGTGTGTGTGTGTGTGTATATATATATATAAATAAAAAAAAATACATTCTATATATGTATATAATTAAGGAAAAAAACCCAATCAAACAACACAACCGAACAAAACAGTTTATAATGCACACCTTTGAACGAAATAAACTCTCTGCTCTCTTTGGATGCGATTATATTTATGGACGGCAGGTGGCGATGTCGCACCTCGGCTGGCTAACCCTAACTCTAACCTCTAATCCCGAACCCTAAGTCTAACCTCTAACCTTAACCCTCACCCCTAACTCTAACGCCTAACCTTAACCCTAACCCTAATCCCTAACCCTAACTTTAACCCTAACCTTAATCCTGTACCTGCTGCAGCAGTAGGTCAAGGTTAAGAAAAGTGAGTTCAAGAGGTTTTGGTCAAGGATGATGTTGAAACAGGACTACTACTTCCCTTTAAAACAGGTTGTCTGAATTACTGGTAGATCAGTAGTGGCCAGCCTGTGCACTTAGAGTTTAAGATAACAATGAAGTATTCCAAGGCAATTCAAGAGGAATTCCGATCTCAAGACGCTAAGTAGTCTGCTCTTAAATATACTCTTAAAAATAGATCTTTGGATCTATTAAGATGAGGCTGTTTAGCTATCTGAGGGAATATTTTTAGGTGACAGAATTCTAAAATTCCTTCAGTCTGATGTGCACATTCTTCTCAATGCATATTCACATACTCAGTAATTGCCTGCTTGTGACAAGCACTAAAAGGTCAGTGTAAGACATTTTTATGACTTTTTTTTTTTTTCTTTCAGCTTTCTGTGGTGTTTTTTTTTTTTTTTTTTTTTTTCCCCAGCTTTCTGTGAGTTTTGGGTTCAGTTCAGTTTAAAATGATGTGGTGGAATAATGGAAGAAAGCTAAACATAATGTCACTGAGGAAAGGGAGTATTTTCATCTTCATCAAGCACTTCAGCATATTCAGGGTGAAAGAGTACTGTGACGCACTTTGAGAGGATGGCATTGGAGTTGAAATCCAGTAGACCCTAAAGATTGCAGCTATTGACAGGAGCTAAACCAAACAAAGAGAAAAATTAAATTCCTCTTAGTGGAAAATCACCAGTCTTGTATTCTTTCAGCCATAATTACAGGAAGCAATTTTGTATATATATTTTCCATTTCTATATTTTATACTCTCCATAAGTTTTAGCTTTTAAGTTTTTTATTATGGTACTCAGCAGTAAAACTTTGAATGGTAATTTTGACACATAATCTTTAAGGAATGGGTTAGATCATTCAGCTGCTAAATAAGACCAGAATTTTGATTTCGCTTTTTCTGTATTTGTGATCTGCTTCATGCTTACCATTTTCCAGCAGTTGCAGGTATTTATGATATCTACATTTATGGTAACAGGTAAATGCTGATCTAGTAGTACTTCTGTCACCTCCAGTTGTGTTATGAGCTGATCAATAACAATCATAAGTCAGGAAAGTACATTAAAATGATATTGAAAAAGAGAAATTGGAGGTCTTCTCTTGTAAAAGCATAAATGTATATTTTCTGTGCAGGAGATAGCTCTCGTGTGTGTTCAGGTTGTCAATAACCAAAAAGGCAAAGAATTCTGGTACTGAATAAACGTAAAATGGGATCAAAGCAGAGAGAACTGAGCTCAATTTTCTCATTTACAAAATGTGAGTATTTCATATTATGGCATTGTGTAGTACATTACTTGGAAGGATAATTAATTTTGAATTACAATAGAAGTCCTATAAAAGTAGAAGGCACATGTGACATCTACAGGACCATCAAATAATTTTTTCTGAGGATAGGCTGGCTGGTAAAAAGGATGCCAAATGGATTTATAATGAAGGGAGACATAAAATATAATAATCACAATCTTTTTATGACAACAGATGCCTGGACTTGTATTCTAATGTGTCTTTTTTTGTTAAAGTCCTAACACTGATCTGAATTTTGGCTGAAGGATCACCTTTGGTGGGGATTAGCACTTTTTGTTCTACTTGCAACATACTGCAGAGCTTGGCAATGTACACTGGAAGTGCTGAAATGAGACTATTTAGTGATTGTTACAGATATTGATATTATCAGGATTGATGCAAAGAAGAAACAGAACAGCAACATTATGAATGAGAGTACACTGTATAGGTGCTGTGTCTGAGTGCATTGCTAGAGCACTCTGGTAAAACCTAATTTATGTTCAGATGTTTATGGTCATGGATACAATTGTTCTGTGTTGCTATCTCACTTTGTAATACATGTAGATTGGATAACATGAAGTATTAGCCAATAAAATATTCAGCTGGCATCTGAGCAGAACAATTTTCATATGATTATTTGGCTTCTGCAAAACTTTAGAGGTTTGAGGAAGACAGAAAATTAGTCTTTGCTCAAAACGAGATAGTCAGGAGCAGTCAGGAAATGAAAGGAGGCTGGGAAACTGGTGTCTTGGAAAGCCTGTGTACGTGTGAATAATATGTTTATTGACATATGTTTGTGGGGTCTCCAGTGAGCTCCCTGCTGTTTTGCATTTTACAAGCCAGAGAAGGAGTTTTCATTACTAGAACACTCATTAGCATTTCCCCAGCAGGTAAATAAGTCATAGTTTCATTATTGTGTGTTTCTGTTATATCCATAGGCAATGTATATATATTCAGAGGAAAAAATGAAATACTAGATAATCTTAGGCATTAGACATGCATCCCAATAAATGTTTAAAAACCCCAAACCAACAAATAACCAAAATTGGAGCACTTCTGTCTTTTTCCTTTTATTTCTCACAGGAGGCAATCGAAACAACTTCTGCAGATGTGATGAGACCACAGGCCGGTGAGTGAGAGAGTCCTGGGGGCTGGTCTGCCCATGGCCAGGGGAGCTGGGCAGTCTCCTGGTTACACAGAGCTGCACTGCCTCCCAAGGGTGGCACATTAACTGGTGTTGAAGGAGCAGCAGTGGAGGCTGGACTTCCCTGCACCTCCATCCCTCCAAAATCAGCTAGGGATGCCTGGCAGTGTCATGCCAGCTCTGAGCCCGGGGCCCTCACCACACTGTGGGGAGGCTGCAATGGGAAAACCCCTCACAGAAGCAGTGGGAAAGCTCCATGGCTGCCACAGCCCACTGGCCTGGGACTCTCCCACTGTAAGAGCTTTCTCTCTTGGGCTACCCAGCGCTACATGGCCAGCTTTTAAAGGGACAGTTGCTATCCCATGTCTGTAAAGTACAGCTCAGCTCTCAGACCTGTGACAAACACAATGGGGAGTTAGTTCTCTTGGTGACCAAGGGTGCCAACCTGCCTGGGGTGAGCAGTGGCCACAGGGTGGTGGTAAGTGTGATGGCATCTCCATGCTGTCTGAGTCCTGAACTCCTGAGGATTTTCTTGTGGTAAAGTCTGGCTGTGATTTTACCAGAGAGAAAAAAACATGGTGTGGAGGGATGTGGGGGAACAGAAGCACACAAAACAAGCAGGTGCAGAATGGAGATCAACTCTGAAGCTTACATATGTTCAATGAGTGTGTTCCCCATATTGCTGGAGATTATAATTTGGAGCAGAAAGCCTTGGAAAAGCCACCTCCACAGTGATGCTGGTGGGAGATGTGCATGTGCTGCAGCCTCAGCAGAGCAACAAATCTGTCAGAGCCTTGAGGTTTACTCAGACTCCTGATGTACCCAGATCACAGTATTCATGGTCAGCAGTAATCAGGGCAGCAAACAATCTTCTGTGGTTATCAAATCCAAATGTCTATGTGGCATTTTATTGCTTTTGTAGGCCATTTTATGCCTCTCCAGCCCCTGTACTCTCACTGTGGCCATTTTTACTCAGCAATCTGAAGCACAAGAGACAGAGTGTGTATTTTATACATGCATGATTTCACAGTTTCTGGGCAGTGGAGGACAGGCCCTCCAGGGCTCTCTCATGTTGTATTTTTCACTGTGAATGTTTAGAGAGCTGTACAAGTGCTTTGTCCACAAATGAAATGTGTGCTGGAAGCCCAATGGCACTGAAAGATGGAAAATGCATTAATATAGAAAGACAACTATGTAATGCAGTAGAATAAGTGTCATTATTAACTGTTGTAAATATAAAGCTGTTTGCTGGCATGACAGACCCTCCAGAATAACAATAGCAGAAGTGGCCCGAGTTTGTTTCAGAAGGAAAACTACTCAAAGTCCAGAAGTAAATTGAAGTCATTGAGGGTAAGTAAAGTGATAATACAGTGTTATCTTGGGTACAGCTATGCTGCAGTCTTTCAGAGGCAGAGGTAGGTGCTGATGCACCAAGGAAAGCGTATCAAAGCTGTGAATATGGCAAATCATATTCATTAAGGAGCAGTTTAGTTGGAAAAAGAGGGAAATCAACCCAAATACAGCATTTCATTATAAAAGAATGAATATAAGTGCAGAATGAATTAAAAGTAAAAAACCAAAAGTTAGGCCAAGATCACTTTGGGGAAGTTGAGCTGTTCTTGCCCATGGATTAAGTTTACACTTATTTATATCAATGTTCATGAAAGTCTTGTTTCAAGATGTGGAGGCTTCGAGGACTGAATCCTGCTCACTGCCTCTGTAACCCACTCATGGCAGCATGTCACTCCCTGCAGGTCCCACTGCACCCCCCAGTTGCCCTGCTCCCCCCTGAGGCAATGCCAGACATGGTGTCCTGGGCATGGGAGCTACTGAGACACTACAGCAATTTTATGGTGAGCTTAAAGAGAGGAAAGGAGCTTGAAAAGAAACACATTGAATGTTTGCTGTGTGGTTTGCACATAGTCATGAACAAGCTCCAAGCTAGCCAGGCAGTAGTCACCTCCAGCCTGGGAGTTGCATAGTCATGATTATTGCAATCCCCAGGACTCACATTAGCAGGGACCGCAGGCTGAGTTTTTCAACTAACATAGTCCCTGGGCTTCTTGCACACTGTACCTTGGAAAGATGGTATAGACATTGACAAAAAGGGATCAAAGAACAGATATGCATAGACAAAATGAGATGTATTTATTTAAAATTGCCCCAGAAATCATCTACCAGAGGGTTGTTTTGGGGGAAAAGCACATACTAATTACTGAAGATTTAAGGGAGAGATGGATGCCAAAGAAGTGCTTTCAGGCTCTGCATTCAAGCTCTCAGTCTCTGTCTGTCACTGGGGAGGGGAAAGGTGAGTTTTCAGATGTACTACATTCCACAGGTTTTTCTAGCAGTTAGCTGCAGTGATGTGTTCTTTCCCTCTGCCACTCTGATTCAGTGTGCAGGGCACAGTGAACCTTGTTCTGTGATGCTGTACTTATCATTTGCTACATCAGCTTACCAGCCTGGGCTGCCTGGTTTGTAGATTGGTTGTTCTCAAGTTGATCTCTTCACGGGGACTGTGAGAGGATGTGCATGGTTTTTCAGATGTTTGGTTAGGGCAAAGTGGCTCTGCATAGCAGGTAGCTCTTGTGTGTTTACTCTGGGGTACTGTAGTTATGGGCCTCCCCTAGGAAGCTGACTGATTCATGGGATGGGGAGAGTGCATTGACTTTCCTTGACAAGCTTGTGCATTATTCTCCAAGCTTAGGAGGATGATACCAGGCCTGTCTTCTCCTCGCTGCTTTACAGTGCTGTCATGGTCTTTCCATATTGCTTCTGGTTCACCAGAAGCCCAGATTGACTAAATTTCTCATTGGCTGTGAAAAAAAAAAAGCCTTTGGGCTTTTCACACTGTCTGAAAAGGACCCACACCTGTGTGATCAAGATCCTGAGCCCAGCCCCTCTGAGTGACCCTGACGCTCAGCAGTGTGACCCAGAGGAAAGCAGAGTCCCACAGCATGGATGCAATCAGCTTGGGTAATCCAAATGGCCAACTATAAGTCAAATTGTGAAATGCTGGTATATTCCAAGGTGAACAGGGCAAGTAAATCCATGGCCCTCTGGAGCTGCTCATGGGGATACTGCTGGGCACATGAGTAAGTGGCTGCAATATCAGTGCACTGCAAGAGTAAAGCAGTGAAAGAGTATGTTTTGGGGATAGTCTGGAAATTGGTGGTTATTATTTGCATATTTAAATATTGATACCTGCACTCACTAATATTTTTAATAGTAAAACTGAGTGTAATTTCATTGTGTTCTGGGGTGATTATATATTATATATAAATCACCTCTTTTTAAAAATCATTGTTTAGAATTAAATGAAATTTTATATTGCTGGGGTTCACAGAGTTTTGCTAACTTAAATGAACAGCATAGTTAGTTGGCACTTAATTATGCATGCAGCTTATCCAAAGTTGCAACATTTTATAAGGCTAACTGGGAAGTTGTCATGTAGGTGGTTTCTCTAAATGGCTTCATAGCATTTAGGACAGAAGAAATGGCACATAAATAATAGGTTATTAGAAATAAATGGGTATACAATTATTCATAGCGTCAGAAATGGACAACTCAGCTTACAATGGAATTCTTCAGAACACTAAGGCTATAGTATTTGCATAAAACAACATCTGAAATTTGTAATTGGCTTTGTTTCCCATTTAAAATGTCTTGTGTAATTACTATACCAGTCCCCCTTTGAAGAAATCCAGTATAATTTTAATTATGTTAATTCTGATGTTGTGAATAATCGACCATATATTCAGTAAAATTGATAGGGTTTTTTGTCCCTTAAATATGAGTAAACCATCTTATGGGATTATATTCTTGATGTCTTTGGGGCTATCTTTTCCTAGTTTTTGCATAGGAGTGTCATACAATTAATGCTCTAATTAGGACCTTATTTAAGTTTGGGGGGAGACTTTAGACCTATATTTACCTTTGGAGAGCATAGCTGGATGTTTGGGATTGTTACAGCGAAAAAAACCCCTTATTTTTTCCTTCTGTGTACCATAGATGTTATCTGAAATTATGTGCCACATTCTGTTCTCAGATAAATGCTCTCCTTAGAATCAGATGCTGTCATGGCATTGGCATCAGTCTGTTGGGGATGAGTTTGACCTTTTAAGTGCTCTCCCATGTATACCAGAAAATGCTTCAAGTCTCTTTCTATTCAGGGGAACAGGAGGGAATTCATATTGTGCTCTTTTTTGTATGTGTCATGGGAACACAGTCCAATTGCTGAGGTCCTGGCATTGCTTTAGTCACTAAGTATTTGTTTCATTCCATCTGTTTTATTACTAGGTTTGGTCAAAAGTAGTATATGAAAAGGCTTATCAAAATGCCCCTCAGCAAAATGCTGCATTGATCCTGCCCTGCAAATGTCATATTACTATTTGTATTGTGACAACTCATTTCTCTGTGCAGGTTAAAAAGAAAAAGCCCAATATACTTTTGGACCATTACAGGAGAGAGTTGTCAAATTACAGGGAAAATCCTGAAGGACAGTAAAGTCTCTTCAGTTGTATGTAATTTCATCACTTCTCTCAAGGCAATAGGTCTGAGAATGAAGCCATCAGCATCTAGGTACTGTCAGTGGTTATACAGTACAAGGAACTTAGTGGAGTTCTCATTTTATTCTAAAATAATTTCCTAAAATATCAACTCAGGTTCCTTCAGATAAATCCCAAAGGGATTTCAATGTCTTGGTGCCCTGAGGTCAGACATCGATTCCTCTCCCTCTCTGCTCTTCCCAATCCTGCAAAACAAAAAAGCAGCAGCGAATGTCCCTCTCTGTTTAACCAAAGTGATGATGCCTTCTTGCATTTATGGGGCAACCTAATGATGAGAACATAGTCCTGACTTTAATTCCTTCTTCAACCAGAGGGATCAGACTTGTGCCTCTCCAGACATAATGGAAGTGCCAAGTTGTTGACTCATGATTTCAGTCGCTCTCCAGTTGAAGCTGTTGCTCAATCAGAATTAATTGGACAAGACTGAGAGACTGTTACATTGACTGGGCCAACATACTTGCTATTGGGATATGGGAAATGAGGTGCTAAACTCGAGGAGGAAAGAAAGATATTACCGGTCTCTTGTATTCTGCAATAGTATATTAGTTGTTGAACTCTCCATTGTGCTGTATTTCTCAAATGTGAATGACTGCTGCTGCTGTGTCTGGAGCAGACAGCAGTCCTAGGGGTCCATGTCAGCCAGGCATATGAGGTCAGAGGTCCCCAGGAAGGTTGGGAAATGTTCATCTGCTGACTCTGGCATGGGAGAATGAAAATATATGGACATATGAGCATGAAGACAATATGGTTCTGAGGTCAAATGGAAGTTTCAGCTCAGTAATGTTCTGAACATACTGTTCAGTTCAGTAACATTCTTATGGGCAGACTCCTCTGACTGTCTTCCCTACACTTGCTGGATATGAGAACATTACCCTGTATCCATGATTTCCATTTCTCTCAGGACAAAGAGCAGGACTGCTGGGAAATAATTGGCAAAGAAAGGAGGCTGGAGCAATGTGAAAACCCATAATTTCTGTCAGAAGAATGGTGGGAACAAGTAGCTGAAGATTGCCAAAATATTCTGTACAACCCACCATTCTGCTTGTACCTCTTTGTCCAACTGCCCTGTAGCTTTCAGCCTCCGGTATGACTTACCTATGCTGTACCCTAATCCTTGTCTGAACACACCAATTCTGGCGTGTGCAAGACATTATGGCTTATACAACTGCCTTGTCCCACCTGCTCTGCATTTAGGACACACCTGAAGCAGCACAGAAAATATGAGAAGTGATTTGTTTGGTTTTGGTGGGACTTTTCCACTGGTGCCTGGAAGGAGAAGGAGTGGGTTAATCTCTAGTTTGCAGAATCATTTCTAGCCTATGCTGCCTCTGCAAATCTTCTGGAGAGAAGTGATTAAAGACCTCCAAGATTTGCTAGCATCACTTGGAAATCTTGGCATGTAACAGTCATGGGAACATCAGTCAGTTCTCAACTTCTGAAATGTCATTTTTTCCCCCCTGTTTTCTTTCTGAGGAATCTGTTCAACAGCACAAACCCTGCTCATCTCTGATTCTCTAGGGAAGGCCTGCTGAAGAAGTGAGCCCAGTGCTGCAACCTGCAAGTGTCTAAGATTTATTAATTACCTAAGGCCAGTTACTTCAGGAGGCATGACTGAAGGGAGTAGCAAGATGGAGAAGAGGAAAAGGATACAGCAGGTAAGAGAACAAAATAGAGGGTATCAGTAAGTTAAAAATGAAATAAAAAAAGGCAAGGTTATTAGCATTTTATAACCAGTCTGTTCACAGAAGACTTCCTCTCACCCTAAACTGTGTGTTGTTCCAAGGCTACATGTATATTCAAGGCATACACATGTACTAATGCAGTTATTATAACTTTTACACAAAAAGTACATAAAAAAAAATTGCAGGATTATTACTCTTGCAAACTTCTCATTATCAGTTGTATTAATCCCCAAACAAAGCTGAAACTGCTGTAGTTACTGTTTATTGGCCAGCTAAATAACAGGCTATCTGCAGCACTGAATTTACTGATTATTTTTATTTAACTGCGAGTAAAATTTGATAACATTTTACTTGTAGGGGGATTTTAGGCTGATGTTTCTAGACTGGTGCTAAGAATTAGCCAATGATATTAGACAATTTTCCGCAGCAAATTCTAATTCTACTCACACAGAAGGATTCACTCTGAACCCAGTTTTCCCAGTGTTTCTTTTGAATCGAAGGTACCTGACTTTTGCCTTTTTCTGATAAATGCTTCTATTGATTTTTCTACTATTTAAGCTCCTGCTTTAAGAAAAATCACTTGTTTAAATCAATCCCTATTTAGAAAAACATGCAAGAACAGGCTTATTTTAGTGGGCTCCATAGGTGTCATGGAGGTTTTCGCTGCATAGTAAAAATGTTTGTATTATGAGGTTGGTAGGGTTAAGTCCATTAGTCATGGTCTTCCTCATCCTTCATCTACAACACTTCTTGATCTCAAATGGTAATAAAATATTCCTTTCAGATAAATGGATGTTCTAAGGTGCGTGAACCCCAAAGTCCTCCAAGAGATTGTTGCACAGACTGCCCTTTTAAAAGCTGAAACTGCATTTTCGCATTCTCACCTTTGCTCTGGGCTTCTTTGTCTCTGAGGGCTGCAGCTGTTCTGTTGGGTTCAGGATGGATGTGGTCGCCGCTGCTGCTGCCCCTAAGTCTGGTGATGGCTGTCCACAGCAGGACAAAGGCCTTGGATTTGTTGCAGAGGAATGTGTCTTGTTCCTTGCAATATCCCATTAAAATAGTGTGTATTCTACACACAAGACAATGACAAGCTATCAAAACAAAATAATACCATTAGTTTTCAAAAGCATAATCTGTCTGTAATTTAATGTTACCTGAAATGTAATATCCTGGATCCCTGATTAGGGAGACTGCAAATGTTGAATGCCTTAAAACAAAGATATATTTATATCTGGGATTTATATGTCCTGTTTTAAATAATGTGACCAGCTGAGAAACAAAGATCCAGAGTTTTAACCATGCTCACTCCAATGAAGTGTGTTAGGATTCAGATTCAGGCACCAGTTGGTCAAGAGTCGCTGTGCCACTGCAGAGTATTGCTAGGCTGAGAACTTCTCTTATCTGATAAGTGTGGAGATGTTTAGTAAAATAACATGTATTTTAATGCAAGCGTCTTTCATCACAGAATGTTATCAAGGGTGAATGGAGGGGGAAAGAATCCAGTTCCACAGGCTGAAACACATCCATCCACAACAGGTGAGTGCTTGGCACAGCAGCTATGGGGTCTCTTCTCGCATCTTTAGGTGAAACTGTAATGTAACTAAAAAGGAGCAAACAGTTCATTCTCTCTTCCTTCTTCAACTGGATTATTCTAAGAACAATTTCTTCCCATCTGCTCTACAAAAATGCCCAGATCCACCTTCTGTGAGGTTTTCCATACTTATGTGCATACCACAGTGGAAAGCAAAGACGTATGCCCTACTTTCAGTCATCCCTTAATTAGCTGCATATCAAACAAGTTTACACTGATCTTTTTACTGAAGACCCTGCATAGCAAAGACATAAAGTACAGTATATTGCAGGTTGAAATTTAGGACTGAGCTATCACGTGACTGCAGATCTAATCAAGAAGTTGCTTGAGATCTTTTACTGTTTTTATTTTTTTTCCTTTCTGTTGCTTGAGATCTAATACTGTATGAAACTTAATGTTTATGGTGAAAGCAATTTTTATTTCTGTTGTTTATCTTCAGAAGATATCTTTTGCTGCCCTTCAGAAAAAAAGAAATTGCCCCTATGTGTTTACACCTGGGATCAGGTTATTCTAGGTTTTGGGGAATTTACAGGACCTATGGGAGACTATTGATCCTGATTAAAGTTTCAGTCTAACCCCCAACAGTTTACTGAGCTAAAGATCAGATATATGATACTGAAACAATTCAGGTACAGTTATATTTGTTTCTATAGTTGGTGTAATTCTAATTTTCTTTCCTTGTGTGAAGTATGGGTTGTTCTTCCCTTCAGATTGCTTATGCAATTGTTCTGTAAGTTTGTAAAAGTGTTTGCTGTTCCTGTACCCTAAAGGGTCTGCTATTTCTGAGGTCTCAAATGTGGCTTTAACATAGCCTTCGTGTGTACTGCCAAAGGTTTTTTTGTCACAGGCATGGAGCAATGCATGTTTCTTCCAAAGAAGATACAGATCTTAAGAACAGTTTGTTTTCTGGAGCAATGTAGAAGGTTTGCTGACCTTTTGAAGCTAAATGTAAGCGAACTCCAGTATTTATTGATCTTCATGAAAAACGTCCAAATGCCTAAAATTGCTCTGTGTTATACTCTTGCCTTCTGGTATAATGTGAACTATTGAGCACCAGAAAATGTTTTGCTTATGCCTTTAAAATTGGGGAATGTGTGAATATATATTTATATGGATTCTCTGCGTTATAATGAACTCTCAGAGAGTCAAAATGCCAGGCTGCAACCTTCATTTTGATTGCAGGGTCAGTCTTTGCCTTCCTCCCCTCTGTTTGTCTCCAGTGTGGACTGTAATTTGAAGACACTGAAGTACAGGGCTGCCAGTAGAAGACTCTCAGTTTCAGAGTTGCTTCCCTGTATGTACTATGCTGAACAATACAAAAGTGAGTGGTGTATCCCCTACATCTATGCATTTCATGACTGAGACCTCAATGAGTAACCCCTCTATTTGTGGCACAGTGAAAAGGTGTAGAAAGTTGAATTTGGTCTATTTTTCTTCTTAAATGCTATGAGTTATTAAAGAATTAAGAATTCATATTAAAGTCCAATATTTCTAGGCAGTTTCCAGTGACCTATAGAAATGAAAGGAGGTGTTGGTTTGTTTTTTTGTTTTTTTTTTAAGTACTCTGGCATGAAGATTAACAGGTCATCAGTGGACCCTTGTGAAGTTACTGGTCTTACTGCTTTGTCAAACTATATTCCTGATCCAAGTAGTTTGCAATACTTTTTCCTGTATGTTTTCTTGAACATATCTTGAGGACATGTTCACTTTCTGCCTGCCTCCTCCAGAAAAACCACCCTATTGCATACTGCCAAAGGTTGTTAAACCAGTGACAGCCCTTCTCAGCTGCACTGCTGTTTTATGGACACTCCTTACAGCTCTGCCATGTGGCTTCTCTGAACAAGAGTGGATCGCTGCTTATGGGTCCAAAGCAGAGGAAGTAGGCAGTGTGTTTCATGTTAACACAAAATATCCATGGAAGCACTAAAGAGTTGCACACCCAGGCAGCCTCTGGGCATTTCTCTGTATGGAGTCATACCCTGTTGTGCTGTATTTGTAGTTTTCCTTGAAGGCTTTGTGAGGTATGCAAGAATGGTGCATGTGTTACGTGAGCAGTTTTACATTACGTCTAGTCAATTCTTGAAGGAGGTTTCTTTGTGTCAGTACAGTTTTATTGTGATTTTCAAGTTGCCTCTGATGAAATGAGATCACTATCTCAAATGTTTATGGAAACTTTCAAATGGGTCTGAGCTTCATTGTAAGATGCCCACAACAGCAAAACCAGTACAAACTTTGTTTCCTTTCCTCTTATCTATTTTATTAAGATTTTATTTAGAAACTGCAATAACACTATTATTGGAAACACTTTCAACTGAAATTGCATCAGGTTTTTCGTCATAATATGCAGCATTAGAGCTCCAGAAAGCCACTGGGATGGAGTTCAGCAGCTGAAGGGGTAGTTCAATAGCCCCACACCACAATCTCAGGCTTGCATAGAAATTCTAATAAATATTTTTTGTAAATAAAAATCATACACTTATGTTGCATCCATCCTAGAATAGAATATTTCATTTGGATGGTGCCTAGAATGATCATCTAGTCCAAATGCCTGACTAACTCAGGGCTGACAAAGTTAAAGCATGTTGTCAAGGGCATTGTCCAAATGCCTCTTAAACACTGACAGGCCACATCTCTAGGAAGCCTGTTCCAGTGTTTGACCACCTTCTCAGTAAATAAATTCTTCCTCATGTCTAGTCTAAACCTTCCCTGGCACAGCTTTGAACCATTCCCAAACATCCTATTGCTGGATACTGTGTACCAGGAGGAAGAGCTCAGCATCTCTCTCTCCCCTCCCCCTACTCAGAAAGCTGTAGAGAGCAACGAGGTCATCCCTCCTCAGACTCCTTTGCTCCAAAATAGCCAAGTCCCAAGGCCTCAGCTGCTCCTTCTATAACACTCCTTGTAACTGTGCTCCTGTGTACTCTGGGCTGAATCCCATCAAGCCCAATCTCTTGAACCATATGGCCGATACCATTGGTCCATTACAATTTCAGTGTCTGCAAATAGAAAGTCACTGTTCCCACATTATGGTCCTCCAGCTCAGGGGATTGGGCACCCCAATGTTTATTTTAAGTTTCCAAATGTGTTTACCTGGAATTGCAGTGGACTATTCTAACCAGATTCTTGCTAGGACACAAAATTTTTGTGTATATTTAGTCAGATTTTTTTTTTTAAAATTTTCTAGAGGACCCTTTCTGTATGGAATCTTTTACACATGAAAATCAGTATTGTACAAAGACTTACGTGGTGCTGTAGAACACTCCCTCATCATCTGCTTGAGAGGATTGAATTACAGAATTTTAACTTGTAATTTGGAGAGGAAAAAAAATCATTAGATACAACTAGACTGATCTCCTACTCTTATGAAAAGTTTAAAAAGTCATTATTTTGAGAGAAATAGGTTCACTTGTGTGAGTAATAATCTAGAAAGCTATACTTTATCTGTGCTAATCTCAATGGCTAATACAGATGATGATGGATAGCAATGAAAATATCTGCTTTGAGTTCTTTTTAAAATTGAAACAGATAAACAACCCAAACAACCCTTCATCAGTTTTCAGTCATTACTCAGTTTTAGAATTGCATCTTGGCTATAGCCTTGGACTCTGTGCTGAGCATCATTCAATAAAACTAGGTAAACTACCCAAATGTGGTATCACTAGCTAAAGGTATTGCATAAAGAAGAACTAAGGGCTGCTGCAGACATGAAATGTGGAATCTGTATTCAATGGGACATTTGTTTTCCTGCTTGTTTGAATTAATTATAAAGTATAAAAGACTATGAAAACTGGCTTTTAACAGCATTTTCTTTATTGTATATGTAAAAATCTATCTAAATACTGGGATCCAAGGCTCATTTTAATTAACTCTATTCTTTTTCTTATTAGAAGTCATACTTGCTTTGTCCTTAGCTGTCATATGATTTTTGAAGTCACCTTTTTTAGTATTTTTTTGCTTTGGTGCTTTGCAGTGCCTGCTAGCTGATATGCCTAATTTGTCCACAGGGAACATTTATGACTGAATAGAGACAGGTCCTAGGGAAAACAGTATACACTCAGAACCAATATTAGAAAAATTAATTTCCTTTTGGAAATGTATATAGTATGTAATTATTTTTCATGTGTAATTTTTAGTAGATCAAGTATTAGGCAGACTCAATATAAACATTTTGTAAAACTGTAGTATGGGCCATCACTTTTCTGAATTCCCTGACAGACATCAGGTTGCTGAATGCCTCTAAAGTTGCTTTATTTATTTATTTTTAATTACTGACATACCAACACTTGTTCTGTGATTAAGAAAATCAATGAATGCTTAACTGACCTATGTGAGCAGGTTTCATCCTTTTAGATTAGCATGGATAAACCATAAATCCATTTGCTTGATTTCCACAGATGTTTTTCTTTTTTTCTTAGACAGTCAAGCAATCCAGCGAATAGCACAGAAATACCCTTTGAGATATTAGAAGTCCTGTTCCTTGAACGCTTTTTGATGATATGTGTATGGGTAACAATCTGCTCAGGATAACCTTTTCTTCCACAGATGTCTGTTCAGGAAAGCTATCACGATAACCTTTTCTTCCTTGCAAAGAGTAAGTTTGATGTCTGTTTAACTCAGGAAGACCTGCTTTTCCCTGCACCTGCAGTGTTAGCCAGAGAGGCTTTGTGAAGCATAAAAGTTTCCAGTGCAGCAGGCGGAGCTTGGTGTGAAGGAATAAGCCACAAGAACTGGATTTGGATGACATATATAGTAATTCTGATCCTCCTATGTGACCTTAAGCAATTTGTTTCTTCTTTTGCACTTTAATTTTCTCTGAGTTGCAGGCAGATTTTTTTCTTGTTCAGAGGCACTTAGCACCACTGGTCCATCTTTATTCATGCTTTCATCCTTTACACAAAGCCTCTACATGGGCCTTGGGAAGCTCATGTAACACATTGGGTGAGATAATCTTCAGCTCCTGAGCTGTTTCTGTCAAGCCAGGGCAGCTCTATCTGGTTAAACACAGTATGCCTGCAGGGTTTCAGGTTTGATTCAAATCCCTCTGGGTCTCTTTTCACTAATTCCAGTGAGCTTTGGATCATGAATTTAATGCTTTGTGAGATGTTTTCAGTGTGGGAAGCATGCACTCATACCTGGTGCTTCAGTACAGTTTTAAGTTCCTGGCTAATTCCTATGTAGAGGTTTTGAATTCTAAGGATTTATAAATTTGTAAAATGAAAGAAGAATTATTTAGGACTCCTGGGGAATGCAGTCCTAGGTACACCTGGTCTAATTAGAGGTTTAATTTCTCTCCTGAGTTAAAGTCTAAATCCTTTAACTCTCTAGAGAGACAGAATAAAAATGATTGTGAAGTATTGAGCAGAACCCATTACAGAAAGAAAAGGGTATTGTTAGATGGCCATAAAACCTGCAAAGCACTACCACAGATACAGAATGACTCAGAGGTGCTCTATCATTCTATCTCCGTCACAGGCTTGTCAGTGCAAGAGAAGCAGTTTTGAGGCACGCAGTTTTGCAGATGTGGCTGTAGATTAATACCTTTTGCATGCAAATGGATTTTTCTCCTGTTGCTGCAGGGCTTTCCAGTTTCATGTCCCTGCTTCAACTTCTGGCTGCAGTTACAGTGTTAGTGGTCCCACAAAGTTTAGAAACCTCCCTTACAGCTCAAGGCTCATTGTACAGAAAGATGGCAGGAACAAGGCCAAGTGCAAGTTGGAATTTATGTGCTTGAGATTTGATTTAGGATAAATTCAGGTCCTTTATGACTTAAAGAGATTTTTATAGGTACTGTTTAAACTGTGGAGGTTTCTAATTTATGCAGAGGCATCTTTGCTTGACTGAAATTCCCCAAATGTTTTCCCTCTGTACATGTTAGGGATTACCCTTGGCAAATGAAGCAGCTCAGGTATGAAGTGATGTCTGAACTCTCTGCAGGCACAGAAATGAAAGTGCTCTGCCTCTGCCTCATCGGCTGCTTGATTCTGCAAGTGCTAATGGAGCTGGTCTGTGGTAGGGGACTCCCTACAAAATAGTTTCATGTGACTGATTTCTTTTTAATTACACTTAGAGAAGAGATAATACTGCTGCCTAATGAAGTATGTTAGGTTTAAAGTTCTGTCCCAAGAGTGTGTGCTTGTGGTTTGCAGTTAGGATGTGTAGCTGGGAGGAGGCAGACTTTGGTTCCAGTCTTTATTTTCTGGCTGCATTTTAATCAGTGCTCAATCGAAAATATGGACATGGTTTGTCTGAAAAAACAACTTGCAAGAAAGAGCTTACTCAGCAATAAGGACAAAAAAGAAAGTAAATAGTGATTAAAGGGCAGTGGAAAAAACAGTTCTACTATGTTCTGTGCCCAGAAACAGTAAGCTGTAAGAAACAACGTAGTCAATCTCTGTTGTATATTTTGGATTAGGCCCTCAGCCAAGAGCACTTAGTAGTTTTCTGAATCTTTCTTTTACAACATCAAAACTGAACTAAAAATGCTATCAATAGAACAGTATTCCAAGAGAGGAACAGAAAAACATACGAAAGGAGGATAACTCATTACATCTGTTCTAAATTATTTTTTTTCCCCAGGTCAGGGAAGCAGACAATATACTTTCATCAGCTCATGAACCATGTTTGGATAAAATTTTTCATTAAAAAATTATACTTAAAATGAAGGGAGGGAGAAACGTAAATATCTGCAGCTGTTGCTGTGCTGTCGTCTTCAGAGTACTTGGCTTTTGTGGGCAGTGTGCATTTTCTCGGGTGATAATTATAGATCTTTTCAGTACATCTTTGTTAAAAAGGCACACAGATGATTCCCCACCCCCCACCCCCAAATAATTTTGCTCTTGGTTTGCATTTATTTGTTTCTTTAAAATACTTGTGCTCCCACAGTTAAGGGCTCAGATTCTGGGAAGGGAGGATACTGAATTAGAAGTCTACATAAAAGGACCTGTATGCACACACACAACTGGCCCTATAAAAGGATTTTCTGCTGAGTGTTTACAAAAGCTCATTAGTTATTCTTGACATTTTGGTGTTATGAGCTTCCTCTAAAGGTTGAAAAATTAGACCTTGTCTCCTGGAAGACATAGGAAAGTGCTAAATGTTGACAGTAATTGCCTTGTCAAATAGGCAAGAATAACCAAGACATGAAGTAAATAGCTTTTCATTGTTTTATATATAACATTGTACTGTTGTGTTCACTCGATGCCTTTCTGTTTTAGATGATTTTATTTTGATGACTTGGACTTGTAGCTAATTTAGTTCTTTGGAGAATTTGGGCTTTCTAATTCTGACTCCTTCCAGCATGTTTTAAACCATATCTAAAGGCCAAAAGTAAAATATTACTGACCAACTTTTTTTCACTTTAGTTTTTTAATGACTTTCTAATTTTTTTTAAATTATTATTTTTATTGAAAGAAAGTGGTGTGGTTCCAGTAACCCAATGTTTGGCAGAGGGCAGTATGTAAATTGATGATTCCTTTTGTTTTCTCTATCTGAAGCTACTTGGACCTGCTGTTTGTCTAGGCACAGCAGAGTTTTAGATTAATAGCAAAGTTTTTAGTGGAGTCTCCCAACCTCCAGCAATCATCTCCATTGACCATCTGAGTCAGACATAGGCAGACCTGAAGATAAAAATCATTATCATCTACCTTTTAAAAATATCCCGTGATGCAAGTACACAGCCAGCACACACAAATAGTCCCTCTCAGACTGCCTGGTGTTGACACTGCCAGATATTTCAAAGCTCTCCATGTTGAATGGATTCGGATGTGCTTTCATCCTTAAAGGCTTTTCTCTAGTTGTTTTTCTTCACTCGGTGCTTGATTTTATTTTCCCCCACTGTTCTCCCCTATTCTTCTTTTTAATACCTTGGGTATCTATTATTCTTGCCGTGCGAAAAACGCTCCTTAGCCAAGGTTAATCATAGTGAATTATTATCTCATGAGTTTTCAAATATGAATATGGAATAAACGTCAGGACGGATCTGCAGATGTGAAGTTCCCTGGTGATTCAGGGTAAGGCCAGGGAATTTAAACACTATCTAGAGACGATCACTAGATGGCAACGTTGCATAGCTGAACGGCTCGTCTTGTCTTCCTGTTGCGAGCTTGTTACTTATTTCTTATAATCAGCAGATGAAATGTTTTTTTCCGCTCAGATTATTTAGTCAGGGTGAAGGGTTCCATGAGCCTGTAGGATGAAGGAATAAGTTATCACTGCAGACTACACAGCCATCTCAGAAAAGAAATAACTATTTAAAGAGCTCTTATTAATTGCTCTCAGGCTGTCTAAGGACACATGTTGCTTTGCTTAGTGTTTCTTTAGGTAATGGCTTAAATTTTGAATAAAGGTCCTTAAAACATAAAAGCCCAAACAGAAGGATTGTTACTGCCTCGTTTCTTCACGAAAATATGCTTTTAAAGTTGTAATGATCTCTGACAGCCCTAAGCTTAGGTTGAGGTATTGACCTCATGCACTGACACAATTTTGCCCATTCTGTTCTTCAAGGATGATTTTACGTGTGACTGTTTTAGAGGCAAGTGCAGTCTAGGTTCTGTACAAGTAAACAAATAAAACACGAACAGCATGCACTGCAGACTGATACTCAGACTCTGACTTGATAATACCATGCACTATATATCCAGAAAGAGTAAACATTATCTTACAGCAGAGGCTGTGTGCTGAAAGGAGACAAAGCAAAGCATTTCCTTAAAGCTGTGAGATGGAATGATGAGAGGTCAGGCATGCACTGACATCTCTTTGTTGTGAAGGTCTGGGTGCTTTCAGTCAGAGATTCTGGTGAACATCACAGGTTATACGAAATGGGAGCATGCTGGGGCCAAAAGTCTGTCCCTGGAGTTTCTTCAGTGCCTACCAAGGCAATTTCCAGAGATGAGAATATAGAATCTATTTGGAATGCATAAATATGCTGTTGGAGGGGTAGACTTCAGAAATAACTAGTGAAGTCAGGAAAAATTCCTTCTTAATTATAACAGATTAAAACAATATTTGTGGGTTAAAGAAATATATTCCTTTAATACAATATGAACATAGAAGGCTAACCAGAATAACAAGCCTCACCTGTGGCAGAAGAGAAACAGTTTTCTGCTGGTACAGTAGCAGGTGAACATTATAAGATGGTGATTTCAATAACTTCTCAAAGATAGATTCACCGTATCATGCAAGAGTTTCTTTTACAGGTTGGAGATTGCAGACTGGGAAAAGAACCACATGTGCATTGTACAGCATATGCATCACTATATACATAACCATGGCATTCTAGTATCAAAAGTAAGTGTAAGATGTTTCTGATAAGGTATTCCTGCTAAAAACAGGGAAAGTAATGGTCTGGAGGAGTTAGTCTCTGATCCTGAGATATATAGATATATCTGTTAGTTCTGATCTTACTGTTTTCAAGGAAGATAATCTCAGATTAGGGCAGGTCTTAGCACAGTCTCAGGGCTATTGAACCATAAACTACAAGAAAAGACCCCAACTACTTTTCTTGTTTGACCATCAAAATGAAGGTTAAGAGGCTGAGCATTTAGGGGTGACTATGACAAGGGAAGAAGGGGAGGGAAAAGCTAAAGAACCATGGTAGAAAAAGAGCAAGTGGACATACATTAGGTATACATTCTAACTGGAATGTGTTGTATTCAGAACAGGGATGTCTACACAAATTTCTGGCAAGCACAGTGCAGGCAGGAAAAACCTAACTGATGCTTATCTTGAATGAATTTTTGGCTTGGTTGACTATGGGAGGGATGGATCTTTTCATCTCTTTTCATTCCTTGAACACACACACACAACTAAAATGTTTGATGCACCAATGAATAATCATGCAACAGTGGACTATGCTGTGGCTCTAAACCACACTGCTTTGGGAAGGGCTGTGCACTGGATAGCTCAAGGATGTGCTTGAGACACACACTGTTTTCAGGACTACTGTGGGAATATTTGCTCATAGTGGTAGTCTGTGTCTTGATATGGGGATTTCAAAAACTGAATTGGTGCTCTGCTGATCCAGACAGGACTTAATTTTTCCTCTCACCTGTTCCAAGCTAAAGAGCTTTTGTCAGCAGTAGAAACCTTCTTTTTTTGGACATTAACACTAGAAAGGGCAGCGTTTTAAACCTCATTCACTTTCATGCTATTTCCTTGCTGCTCCCATGATCTGGGACACATAGAAACTGATCTGAAATTCATATGAGGGAATCCTGAATGCTGAGATGTTATATCTCCCTCAGATCTTCAGATGTGTGTCTCCATGTGTTTTCACCTGCACACCTGAAATGAAAATGTCTGGTCTTGTCACTTCACAGCACAAGATGATAATCACAGAATTGTTGGGGTTGGAAGGGACTGTCAAATGGCTGCTGTGGTGTTACCTTTTCAATGATCTGATCCTGAGCCCCATAGCAAAGAAAGATTCCACAGAAATCAGCCAGATGATCTGTCCCCCCTTGTCCCATTGGGTTTAAAGGTGGAAGAAGGGGACACAAGCTAATATGTTCACATATTTTTTATGTAACTAAAGTAGGCACTGGAAAATCCAGGCATGTTGAAACATGACATCAGTTTCTTTCTTCCTTACTTTCATGGGAATATGTGTGAAGTCTGCAGTTCTGCAAAGCCATCCACAAGGAGGAGCTCGGTGCTTTTCAAGGACAGGACTATCCTTGTCCTGTTTTTTGCTGCTGCATCCACTGAGGGTAGCCTTGTCTTGGAGCGTAATTAGTTCTGAGGAAGAATTTTATCAGCATAGTCTTTGGGGAGTGGTAGCATGTAAACACTTATTAAAATGTTATTTTGGGGTCATAATTCTGTCATGAGCCAAACTTGACAGATGCAGATAGAAGAAGAGGTTATCTCTCCACAGGGACCGTTTGTGTTTCCTTCTGAAGATTTACATCAAATGGTGCATTTCCTCTCAGTCTCCTATCGTACAAAGATAGAGAACATTTTCATATTTGGAATAAGAAAACATACAACCTTTTACACTGGGAAGGATGGGGACAGTGTAGATTCTTCTAAGTAAGATTTTGCTTCTGGTAGTTTCAGGAACAAGAGTAATGGGCATTAATTGATACAAACATCAGGTCTTTTTTTTTTTTTTTTCCCCCCTCCTCTTTATCTCTTTCTTCCTGAAAACTGCCGCTCAGCTTCTTTTAAGTTAAGATGTTAGAAGGGGCAAAAGAAATGTGTTTTTGGCTCTGTGATCTTCTGTGGGCTTGATCTATGGCTGCATGGATTGTTTCATCTCTGCATCTTAGTTTTCCTTTGACAGAATCATAGAATAGTTTGTGTTGGAAAGGATCTTAAAGATCGTCCTGTTTTAACACTCCTGCTGTGGGCAAGGACACTTTGCACCAGTCTGGGTTGCTCAAAACCCCACCCAACCTGGCCTTGAACACTTTCACTTTCAGGGATGGGACATCCACATGTTCTCTGGGCAACCCATTCAAGTGCCTCACTACCCTCATGGTAAAGAATTTTTTCCTGATATCTAATCTAAACCTACCCTCTTTCAGTTTAAAGCCATCCCACCTTGTTCTATCACTACATGTCCCTCCAAAATGTCCATTACTTGCTTTCTTGTAGGGCTCCTTTAGGTACTGAAAGATGTTATAAGGTCTCCCCAGAGCCTTCTCTTCTCCAGTGTGAACAGTCCCAGCTCTCTCAGCGTGTCTTCGTAGGAAAGGTGCTCCAGTGCTCTTGATGGCCCTCCTTTGGACTCACTCCGGCATGTCCAGTCCTTCTTATGTTGGATGCCCCAGAGCTGGATGCAGTACTCCAGGTGGGGTCTCAACAGAGTGGAGTAGGTGGGACAGTCACCTCCCTTGATCTGCTGTCCATGCTTCTTTTGATGCAGCCCAAGATACAGTTGGCTTTCTGGGCTACAACTCCACATTTCTTGTTCACATCAAGCTTCTTGTCCAAGAACACTCCCAAACCTTTCTTGACAGGGCTGCTCTCAATCTGTTCTCTACCCACCCTGTATTTGTGCTTGGGATTACCCTGATCCAGGTGCAGGACTTCGCACTTGGCCTCATTGAACTTCACAAGGTTTCCACAGGCCCACCTCTCAAGCCTGTCTCTCTAGAAGGACCACAGTTCTCCTTGCTTTCTGTTGTGAAAATGACCCCATTCTTTGGTAAGTTTCCTCAGACACTATCTCACATGAGAGGGCATGTTTACATGGAGACTAAGAGAATATCCCAAGATAACTCAAACTTTTTTCAATTTTATAGATGGAGGTGACTCTGTTTAGATTATAGGCACAAAGCTACTAGTGAAGACATATTGGTGATGGCTTTGGGGCTACCTGTCACTGACTCTCATGGATGCAACCCTCTCCCTAGTGAAGGGGGATGTTGTGGTGTGTTGTCCTGTTGTGTTGCACAGTGTGTACGTCCTTTGGCAGTGATGCATGGGAAGGTGGCAGGGTTACAAACATCTAACTTCCTGCCTTCTCCTCTCCAGTTAATCTGTTCTTGTGACATGATTGACAAAATTTCCCCAGACTTCAATGGGACTAGGAACAAGCATGTTAAACTTTTTTATTTTTTATTTTTTTTTAGAATGAATTGCATTTGAAGCGTGAGTAGAAATTTAAGTACAACCTCCTAAAATCACCTACCATTACCTTTGGCAGCTGAATGCACAAATACACTTCAAAAGCAGGAAACCAACGTGTTCTTAAAGTCTTACTTTTATCTTGCTATTGCACATTGCTGAATCAAACACCCCAGGGTAGTTGACTTCATTTAGAAGCCTAATTCTCATTGCACCTCGCAAAATTTTTATTCTGGGGCAGCCCTAGTACCCACATTTGGGTCTTGCCTATGTAGTTTTTACAACAGTGTACCTGCCATAGTAGAAGTGCTGCTTCTCCTGATTTGAAGGGGTGGCTGAACTGGTTCCAGGAAATCACAACATGCAGAGGACCTGCTGATACCTGTGTTGTCATTCCTGGACAAAGACATCTGCCTTTGTGGGAAGGATATACAACTGTTCTTCTCTGTTAAGTGAATACAAACAGTACCTAACACTTCCATTGGTACCTACTGGAAACTGTAGGAACATCTTCTGTTTCCCAGTGCTCATTAGCAGTGAAATTGATATCATCTGATTGTCCCATCATGAATGGGGTTTTCGTGATTGATTAAATACAGAGGCAGATTTGAGACATTAAATTAGTTGCAGAAGTGGCTTTTTGTAAGTGGACTGGAGAAAGTAGTACTGATTGTTATTGCACAGTAAGCCACAGGGGTCTTTGTCCTTTACCTTTACAGAAACTTAAATGTATTTTGACATTTTGTTTTCTCCATGGTTCTGTAATTGAGAGGGATTACACTGTGGTCGTAGAAAGGATCAGTGTGTGGGGACATGTCAGGAGATTTGTGTCATGCCTTGGCTGTTTCAGTCAGATTCTCTGCTCATGTTGATGTAAGCTTCTTTAACCCTACTCTCCATCTACAAAATGAAGCTAATGTGACTTTTTAGTTGCCTGGGGACATCAAGTGGCTCAATGTTAAAAACTCATAATGACCACTAGCAAGTGAGCCTCTGCAGATGATTATACTAAACAGGTATTTTGGCTTAGAAAATAAACCCCACAACCCTTTATGTTTGTCAAGAGTGGTGGGAGTTGTAGAGTTAGTGTCTCAGGGTTATGGAAACTATTGAATGTCCAAGAAATGCAGAGCTGGATTGGAAGGCTCTCCCCCTTTGCACATCTAGAAGTGAAGAGTGCTTTGAACCCTAGGAACTAAAGACAGTTCAGGCACTTTTGTAAGGTGTTGAGAGAAAGCAAGGTGACTATTTTTGGGTCAGGAGTTTACAGAAATGGCTGGCCTGGAGTTCCTCTAAGTGAGAGGGCAGCCTACTGTATGTTTCTCTTAAATTTAGTGAAAGGATATTCCTGTTTCTTCTAAGCATAATTTTGCTCCCTTACAAAATTTAATCCTTTCTGAAGCGGATTGGCCTGCTGGAACACATCTACAAACCCCAACCACTTGCATCCTTTCCTGTCACAAAGGTCATGCTGGTATTTGTTAAGTGAATCCTAATTCCGCAGATCCTCATTCTGGCAGACTGTTCCTGTGTAGAGGCCGAGGGAATGGTGTACATCCATAACTGAAGCATTTAAAATTAACCACTAAGATTAAACTTCGTATTAGTGATTCAAGTATCCCTGTCTAGTAACTAAATGAAACAGAAAAGTAGTGACCTGGAGACTACTGTAGTTCTTTTAAGGATAAATAAAGTACTTCAGCTGTGTTTTTCATTGGTGTTGGTTTTTGATGTGCCACTGTCAGGTTGTGAGGGCAAGGATACCCCCAACCTCATCTGTGGGATGCAAGCAGCTGAGCAGTGATGTTAAGCATAGTATTTGCACCATGCTTTAATACCAGGAAGCCTCTTGTGGCAATGAGTTTAACTTCCCTCTTCACTTCCCATTCCCTGGTCTCTCACTTTAGCGGTGTTGGTATTACCTTCAAGGCTTGGTTCTGCTTTGCTGCAGCATCTGCAGCACCTGTCAGCCACACTTCACAGAGAGCATGGGACCGGGTCCTATGGATCTGAGCTTTTTGCACAAATTGAAGTGCTTGTGCTCTTTGCAAGTACAATTCATTTTGTTTCCCTCTGGAAAACTCGACAGGGTAAGATAGCATCTTGTAGCGTTCTCGTCATGTTTCCTTAGTGACATTCCTCCCATCTTGTCCGAATGAATAACAAAGCCAGATCTGCAGCTCTGTTTTCAAAGATAATAAAAATGAACTCCAGCTGCCTTTGCTCTGGTGTATATAATTTGTTAGCCCTACCGTATGCTCCACAACCAGAATTTGTTTTCTGGCAATTGGTGGTGCTGATGTACGGGAGAAATGCTGTAGTCTGCATTTTGCAAGCAATGTTGACAGTGTGGAGCAGAAACTAATACAAATATGGCTATTAAAGTATATAATAAATTAGGCAATGCTGACATGGATGTGATAAGATACAAATAGGTAACACTGAATTGTTGTGCTTACTAGGGCTGTTTCTCCACAGGCATAATCAAGTAGTGATTCTTATGCTCTTCCACTCGTCTTCCCTCCCTCCTGCGTATTTTTTCTGTCTTCTATCCAGCTTAATTTTTGTGCGTGCTTCTTCCTACCATGTCAGCCTTGAAATTTAAAGGCCAGCTTTTTGAGGGGGATCTTTATAGAAGAGAACTAACAGTAGAAATTGGACATAGCTTATTGTTTTCTGAGGCAAATGACACAGATCCAAAGGAAACATACTGACACATGCCAAGGACAGTGCTGATAGTCGCATCTCCAGATTTTAAGTGTACAGGCTACTTCTGCAGACATTTCTTCTTTGGGAGATGTTCAACATGAAGTTTGTTAGTGGGATGTGAGATTGTGGCAACTAAAGTACATTTGGGAGAGATTTTTTTGAAACCTCTCCGTTTATTTTGAAGGACCTTTTGAAGCATATGTTTTTTTTCCAGCTGGGAAGGGAGATGGGACAGAGGGCTGCAGGTTAGGCTGTCTTGCAACCAGCTCACCTCTGCCAGCCTGCAGCTGCCATGTGCTTGGAAGGAAGCACTGTAACCCTTGGGACTATGATCAGAAACAGGTTTGTGCTTCAGTTTGATCACTGTTTCCTCAGTTTGTAAGGCATCTCTCATTTATTGCTTGGTGTGAGTGTTAGGGTTCTAGTGTAGTGAAGGTCACCCATCTGTGACTTTGGCTTTACTGTGTAATTGTAAGTAACACCCCTTTCCCCAAGCTTGCTTTTAAATTAAAAATAAAGGTTACAATTTGGAGCCTGAGATTTTGGGGTTTTTTTGGGGAAGAGAAGTCATGTCTCTCCTCTAAGGAAACACCTGGAAATTAACATTTTATGGTATGCCAAATTAGTTCCTTTGAAAGTGCAAAGTGAGAAAGGTTGTTAAGTCAGAGGCTCACAGAGGAATACAGGGAAATAGCTGCATAGCCAGCAACAACCTATTCCTTCTACAAGTAGCTCTGAAGACAAGATCAACGTTTTGCTTGTATTGATCACTTCTTCCCAGTCACTAGACTTATTCTGGACTAATTTTAAAACCATGAATACCAGCAATAAAATAAAGCCTTGTAAGGTTTGAATGAGCTACTAGTGAAAGAAATGTGGTGACTCCTGGGCCAAGTTTAGCCTTGATGTTTCTATTCTGGAATTTTGTTCCCAAACACTTAGAATGATTTGGTGTGTCTTTGCATTATCTGTGTATGTTTTATTTGCATATAATCTTTTTAAAATAAGAAATACCTACTCACTAAATGTTTACACCAGCTCAACTGTAGGGAAGGTTTGGGACTCGAAAATACTTAAAACCCCTGGAACTTTCTTGCTGATAAAATCCATTCAGGAGGTCAGCAGTCCATCTATTTCATATGCATGGCTCCTATCCAGGAACCACAAGCAGGAAATAAATTAAAAAGGGGTAACTTTTTCAGTTGTCTTGTGTCAAGTCCCGTGAACATTGTTTTGACTAAATATGGCTGATATGTAATTAAAATACAAGCTACTCTTATTAGTTCTTGTATTGTAAGGGAAGAGATGGGGAGAAGCTGGAGCAAGAGGCCAAATCATTATCTACAGGGCTACCATCACCTCAGTCACTCTTTGTCTGATTTATGATTTAAACAAATAAACAAAACAGAACATTCTTGGCAAGAACTATAGTTTGTATTAAACAGATCATTAGGCAAAGCCACTGCCTAGTACCGAAGTTCAATTAATGACTTTGTATGACAATTTGCCACACTCTGGTCTTTGAGTGCCATTATAATTTTACATATTTTAAAAGACAAGATACTGTGCTGATTAAGTTCGTTCTACTTCATTTTTTACCTGTTAAGAAAAACCTTGTATGCTGAGTAAGAAAATGGATTGTTCAATTAAGCATGCCATCTTTCAGTGCCCTTATACTCCAGCGAGGAATTGGAACTACTAAATGCTTGGCATCTTCTATGTTGCCTGATTTGGGAGATTTATGTTCAGTCATTTGAAATCCCACAGCAATGAAACTTAATATCCAGGTTGCCAGGCTAGATGCATGATCTTTTTTTAATAAAAAATGTTTCTGATCTCTTAGGCTGGTTCTGGAGTTATAGAGTGACAGAAGACTGCTAATTTCTTAAGCTTCAATTTCTTTAAATGCTGAACCTAAGCCTGGAATCAGCTTAATTCTACTAAGTTGCCATGTACAAACGATTATTTGGCTTCTGAAGATATTAAGCCAAATGGTTTCACCAGATAAGGCTCCCAGACTCATAATAAAGGTGTAAAATAAAGCAACCTGGCTTTCCAAATCTGGAATATCGCAGACTTGAGCAAAAGCTGGGTGGGTGTCTCAAGCAGCACAACCCTGGTGCTGTGATGAGGGAGCAAGAGTGGGCATTCAGAGTTTTGAGAAGGCTGCAAGCAGAACCCAGGCCTTACTGGGGTACCTGGGGCTACATTGCCAAACAGAAGCAATTCCAGTTTTGCATTCCCATCTCTGGCAGTGGGCACTGCAAGGGAGAAAGCAGCCTCCCTGTGGAGATGTTTGGACAGGTGACTGGTTTAGGTAGGAACTTAACTAGTGTATTTAAAGTTTCAGCTAAGGCATGTGGTATAGTGTTGCCAGGGAAGAGTGTCCCTTTAGGACCTCTTTCTCCAAATTGAGCCTGGTACTAATGAAACATTTGCATGTGCTGTATAAAAGTGTGGTGCTCAGTTTCTTTTGAATTAGTCATTGCTGTCTTAGAGATACTGGAGAAAGACCATGAGGTTTGTCACTGTTTAAGGTAGTAACTGGGTTTTCTCAGAGTCTTAGGTTTTCCCTGGTATGGTATCACTTTAACACGTTATGTTGCTTACAGAGCAAACAGCGCCTAAATTCACAGGGACTTCACTGAATGGTTCATTGTCACTTTTAGTCTCTCAATAGGATTCTCAGCCCTGAGATTTGAACCTAGCCTTCCTATAGGATATAGTGAGTCTGTAGGGTTTACACTGCAAAAGAACATGTGGATAAATCATTCCTTTTTCATTAAAGGCAATTTAGTAATCTAAAATTGTCACAGGGAGGAAAAAAGTTCTATATTCATATTATATTCATATTCATATTATAGAATTTCATGGGTTATTCTTATTTTTATTGTAAGAAAGGAGAAAGCCCTGTAACATTTGCAATATGACATAAATGTCAGCTTTCTTCTAATGAAAAATCCTACAGGTTGATTGCTTTCTGCTTTTGAAATCATGACAGAAACAAGCCTGAGGAAAAAGAATAGTGTGTTTTGTCCCAAGCCTATACTGTCTCAGAGCCACCCAGAGAGAAACTGCTGGAAAGTGTCTCTTGATTATGGAAGATGGATGGGCCCATGGCAAGAGCTAAACTACCAGATTTCAAATTTGTATCAATTTTTTCCTCTGGGTTTGAGCTGTTTACAATAGGTTTTAGCTTGAAGTGCCAAATTGTGGTTGTAGGGAAGTATGGCATTTTTGCTTCTCAAAAGAAATAATATAAGGAGTTGTGTGAAATAGATGTACTCTTCTCATTGCCTAAGAAAGTCAACTGAAAAATCCAGTTGCTGTGCATTCAGACATTGGGACTTCTCATGCAGTCTGAATGCCGACATACTTTTAGGGGAAGCTGCATTCTGTGCTATTTTAACTTCAGAAGAAGGTTAGAAGCAAGCTGGAGAAGCTAATCTACTTTAATCTCATTACCTCCCCTTCAGCTCTACTAATTGAGTAGTTTGTGTGCATCCTCTTCCTCTGAAGATGAAAATATGCACTCAGTAGAAGGAAATTTGTTTTGTGTTTCCAGATATTTTCATTTTTTTGGTAATCACTATATGCTTATATTGCTTTGTAGCCATAGAAAAATATCTAGCACATCTGCAATCTCTGCAAAGTGTTTTATTATATTAGCAATAACCTGAAAATTTTCATTTTTAAGACTAGATCTTGTTACTAGCACCAAACTGATGACTAGCTAGGGTTTGACAGAATTCTACCCTCTGGCTTCTTAAGGTTACTGTAGGACTGATACAGCTGTCAGAAATGTAGTCTGTGTTCTTGTTCTTTTAAAATAAAGTTGCACAGGAAAAAGTTACAACAGAAACAAGTCTTCTCTGCAGTCTCCAAAGAGACTGGTACTCTGATCAGGCTGAAAATTGAATGAGGCGTGGCCTTATTACATTGAGATTAAATCTAGACTCTTGATTTCACCCTTGTGGTACTTCACCATCATCTATAACGAGTAAAGGAGTCCTCATCAAGATGAGCCTAGTGGTTCATCCCATGAAATCTTTTTCTGCTACTGATCAGTATTTTATGATCAGAGAAAACTTCAAGATACTTTGAGAGATGATTGGTGTGATGGGAAAGACAATCTCTTTCCATGTGGTTCGTGGTTAATTCATCCTCTGGGTTTTGTGTTTTTACTTCAGCAAGTAGAGATGTTGGGATTTCAAATCTTCGTATGAAAAGGTGACTTTGTTAATGTAGTGTTTCTGGAAATTAATGTTCTAGAGGAGCAAAGAGAGGATGAGAAAGTGATTGTCTGTCTGGAGGTGCATTTCGTCCAGAAATCTGTGGCATCTGCGAAGACAGAAGTTTATAGGAAGAAGGTAAGTCATCTCCTTTGTAGTGTACTCTCTTCCCTGTGTTTACTATCTTTCAGTTTTAACGAATCGTGTCACAGTTGTGTGCTTTGGTCTGCATTGTAAGCACTCTAAGTTTTCCTGAGTGCCTGAGTCTCGTGTGAATGACCAAGCAGCACATTCTGCCTCCACAGGGCATATTTTTAGTGTGGTGTTCAGTAAAAGAATGTGCAATTAGAACTAACCCATTAACTGTAATAGCTCTTTATGTACTACACTGAATACAGACCCCTGTGAAGGTCTAGGCATTACCAGTTAGCCTACATCTGTCCAGGAACAAGGTTCTCTTTGATCTCTTAAGTCTAATCTTATTTTATTTGTAAGTAAATTTGCAAAGTGCAGACTGAAAGAGATAAATGGAAACACTGCAAAACAACCCTGAATTTGGTCTTGTAATTGTTGGAGTACATGATTTTGTTTATATGCATTTTCTGCTTTAAAGTGACTTAAGCATTTTCAGACAAGTCGGCATAACTCAAGACCTGTTAGGTACTAACAGTTCTTACAGCTAATAAATGTTTTCTATAGAGAGTGCATGTGCTGTGATTTGGGGACAATCATTTTATAGGGTAATATGACAGTTTTGTATTCACAGCCATTCTAGTAAGTATGTTAATGGAATAAAATGAAGGCTGCTTCCGACTGAGCTGGAAAATCTGCTGTGGATTCTGATGAAGATGGCAGAGAAACTTAGTGTGCGTTAGTCTTGGTCACTTGGTAGTCAGGTGATTTTAGTCTACAAGTCACCTCCTCTTCTAGAGGAAGTTTTGCGTTATCAAAATCCTAGGGCATCTCAATTATATTATTTAAAGACTACCTGTAGAGAGAGTTTTCCTTTCCTTCTGTTTTAATCTGAGTGTTAGGCCATCTGAAGTTATTTTAGCAAGTCTTTTAGCAATGTTATACTTCATAGATATATGGAGGGTGAACTGTTCAACAGGGCTCAAAACCAGTAAAACAAAGCAAATACATTTAAACTTGTCATCAATAGGGATTTCCATAAAAGTAAATTCACTTTTTTGTAGTTCTCTTGCAAGAGACTGTTGAGGAGGAACTGTTGTTCAGTGAGAGCCACACCAAGAAGTGGGTAAAAAGTAAATTTTAAAAATCTTTAGAGTAAAGGGAATGCATGCACAGTCATATTATGTCACAACCTTACTGAACTGGCTTCTGTTGATGAAAACTGAACCTCTCTAATCAAATGGAATTTTGAAACATTTAATAAAGAACTGGATGACAGTTTCCTTTCAAGATATCAGAAGCACAAGGCATTCCTTCTCCCTTACAACCTTACTGTGAGGCTTTTAAAACATTTCCCTGCAGAATTTGGTGTTAACGTGATACAGCATGTTTGAAACAGAGGACTTATCAGATGTGTTTGCTCCTACATTCCATCCTAAATGTGGATTGCCCGCTTGAAAGCAGTTCTTATTTTCAAGGTATGAAAAGAAGTTCTGTTATGCAGCATCTTCCAGTGCATCAGGAAGAAGAATTTTAACTTTGTTTCATTGTATAACTGAATATAATAACTTGGTATTTTTCAGTGGTGTTGCTAAAAGGTACAAATATGAGGCACGATCCTACTCCCACTGACTCGAAGCAGAATTTTGTTCCATTTGAATAATGAATCTTTGCTGACAGGAGGAAAAGTGTCAGCAAAGCCTTAACTCTGGACATGAGGAGAGCAGAATTCAGGCTGCTCAGGGAATTAGCAAGTAAGGTCCCCTGGAAAGATATTTTTGCAGGTATTGGGGTCCATTAGTTCTGGTAACTTTTTAAACATCACCTCCTAAGGGCACAGGAACTGGAAATTCTGAAATGTCAGAAGTCAAGCAGGCGAGGCAGAAAGCCAACTTGGCTGAATAGGGATCTTCTCTTGGAAATAAGGCAAAAATGGAAGGTGTATGCCCAGTGGAAGTGAGGTTCAGTGACATGGGAAGAATACAGAGATTCTGCTTACCACTGTGGGAAGCAGATTTGTGTGGCAAAAGCTCAAAGGGAGTTGAAGCTGATAGAAATATAGGGGACAATAAAAAGAGTTTTTTTCAAATATATTAGTGGCATAGGCATATAGAAATATTGTCAGTCCATGATAGGATGAGGATGGTCACCTCACAGTCAGGGACAGAGATGTTTAACGCTGCCTTTGCCTCTGTCTTCAACATGAGTGACGGATCAAGGGTGTCTCAGTACCCTGAGCTGGAGGACCATGACTGTGAGAATGATCAACTCCCAATCAATCCTGAAATTGTGTGAGATTTGCTCCTCCAGCTGGGTCCCTACGAATCTATGGGGTCTGATCCTATAATCCTCAAGGAGCTGACTGATGTAATTGCGAAACTTCACTTGGTGATTTTTCAGCAGTCTTGGAAGTCCAGAGAGGTCCCAGATACCTGGAAGCTGGTGAACATTGCTCAAATTTTCAAGAAGGGCAAGAAGCAGGACCCCAGAAACTACAGACCTGTCAGTCTCACCACAGTGCCTGGTAGAGTTATGGAGAAGATTATCCTAGGAGGTATTGAGAAACACCTGAAAGATAACAAAATCACTGGTCACAGCCAACATGGCTTCATGAGAAGAAAGTCCTGCTTATCAAAACTGATTTCCTTTTGTGACAAGTTAACCCACCCACTTGATCAAGGGCAGCCAGCTGATGTAATCTTTTTGGATTTCAGTAAATCTTTCAATACTGTCTCTCACAGGATCCTTCTGGACGAAATGTCCAGCACAGCTGGATAAACACATCATGGGGGGGTAAACAATTGGCTCATGGGTCACACACACTGAGGGTAATAGTGAACGGGGTGACATCAGACTGGTGGCTTGTCACTAGTGGCGTTCCACAGGGCTCCTACTTGGGCCCTGTGCTCTTCAACTTCCTCATAAGTGACTTGGACGCAGGATTGGAAGGGATACTAAGCAGATTTGCAGATGACACAAAACTGGGAGGAGGTGCTGACTGCCTCAAAGGCACATAGGCCCTGAAGAGAGACCTGGACAAATTGGAGAGCTGGGTAATCACCAACTGTATGAATTTCAACAAGAGAAACTGCTGGATTCTGCACCAGGAATGGGGCAACCCTGGGTGCATGTACAGACTGAGGAATGACATGTTGGAAACAAGGGCTGTGGAAAGGGACCTGGGGGTCCTGGTCAATGGCAAGTTGAATATGAGTCAGCAGTGCCCTGGCAGCCAGGAGTGTCCTTGGGTGCATCAGGCTAAGTATCGCCAGCCGGTCAAGGGAGGGGATTGTCCTGCTCTGGTTTGCACTGGGGTGGCCTCACCTTGGATATTGTGTGCAGTTTTGGGCACTGCAAATAGGAAAGATATTAAACAATTGGAGAGTGTCCAAAGGAGGGCAGTGAAGATGGTGAAGGGCCTTGAGGGGAAGCTGTGTGAGGAGCAACTGAGGTCACTTGGTCTGTTCAGCCTGGAGAAGAGGAGGCTGAGGGGAGATCTCATTGCAGTTACAACTTCCTTATGAGGGGAAGAGGAGGGGCAGGCATTGACATCTTCTCTGTGGTGACCAGGGACAGAACCCAAGGGAATGGCCTGAAGTTGTGTCAGGGGAGGTTTAGGTTGGATATTAGAAAAGGTTCTTCCCCCAAAGGGTGGTTGGGCACTGAACAGGCTCCCCAGGGCAGTGGTCGCTGCACCAAGCCTGACAGAGTTCAAGAAGCATTTGGATAATACTCTCAGGCATGTGATGGGATTCTTGGGAAGGGGTGCAGGGCTAAGGGTTGGACTTGATGATCCTTGTGCATCCCTTCAAACTCAACATATTCTGTGAAACTGCACTACTGCAGCTGTGGCAGAACAGGCAACAAGTTCAAGCAGCCTGGAATCACAGAAACCAGAAATGATATGCAAATTACACAGTACATGAAAAAACCTTACAGTATCTTCTTTATATATTCCTGGCATGTCTATTTTTCATGGAATGTTAGTAGTCCTAATGGAGTCTTCTCTAAACCTCTGGTGCTACAAAAGAAACTAAGAATGTCTTAACAAAGAGAGGGAGAAACCCTGCTGAGCTAAAACTTGCTGGTGTCCCACTGCATCAGATCTTGTTGGTGTGTGGGCATGTGGTCTTTTTTTTTGTGAACAAGCTTCTGTGGTTCATTTGGCTGGTGTTCTGTACAACAAAATAGACTGTAGGGAATGGTTTCTTTCTGACCCTTATTGAAAACTATGCATATGAATTCCTGGATTTTTCTCCCTAATGTTGTTATCGTCCCTCTACTGACTAGAATTGTGAGCACAGTGAGACTATGTGAAGCAGTATAGTAATAGGACATATATAGTCCTGGATTAGTTTCACCCACTTTATTCTTTTCCCCTGTCCTCTTTACTAATTTTATCCACATTGGCTGGTATTATAGTCATGTCTTCCACTCCAAAGCCTTCATTTCAATTAACAGCCTTTCACTGTTACCATGGAGTCCCATTACCTTTGTTTCTGTTTACAGTGTGAATAGATGTCCATCATTACATTGTCAATAATGACATGCATCAGTAGCAAAATACATTGTCTGGGGAACTAGTCAGTTTCTAAGAAGAAATGTGCTGTGGCTGCTAATGCCTCCAAGGAAAAGGAATTTCATGTGGGGTGAAAATTTTAGTAAAGGACAGAGCAGTCGGCACAGTGCATTTGAAAAATGCAATGCCTGCGAACAAACCCCAAGAGTAATGGTAATCTTTGGTTTCTCTCTTGTTGGTTGGATGGAGGTAACAAGATGTGATGTAGAAGCCAAGTGCTGATGCACTCAGCATTGTCTGGCTCATGGAGCTTTCTGCCAAGTGATGTGTAGGTCCTGAATCCTATACTATGTTACGAGGACTGTATTTTACTTTGTTTTGGCACCCTTGTTAGAGCAAGGGCAGAAAAAAATTCATCACAGTGGCCCTCAGTGTGGAGAAGGGTAATTGTGTAAAAATGAGGGAGTATATTACCAACAAGCTGACATGAATACTATTTAAGGACACTCTACCTGTTATAAGAGTTTGCAGGAAGTCATGATGATTTCTTTTGCCCCAAATAGAGATTACCAAAAGTAAGAAGAATCTGTCAGAAGCTGAAGTTATGTTTGAACAACTAAAACAAAAAAGTCCTACTCTGGCAGGTTGTATATAGAGCTTGGAAATGTACTCAAATTTTTGTGCTTATCTTACCAACTACAGAAAGGAATCAAAACTTATTGCAGTCATTATAACATGTTTCTTCAGATGTATCAGGAGCATGAAAGCTGCTTGAATATATGTAGGAGTAATAGGTGATTGGGGTATAACAGGAATACTCTAACTTCTTAAGGACAATACAAGGAAATTTCATTAATTCTTTGCACTGTTCTTTTCTACGGAATAACCTGGGGAAATTTCCCATGCTAGAACCCTTTCTGTAGGGTACCCTTGAGAAAGTCTTTCTGAAACTGAAGTGACTGTAGAAGGTTATAGAGGAAATAGTCAAAATGAATAGCACCAAATCACCAAGACTACATTGTACTCACTCAAAAGCTTCAGAGGAACTCCAGCTTACAGATCTGTGTGACCTCTGGCCTTTGTACCTGAGAAGCAGGAGGTTATAGTTATGATTCCCAACTTCAAGAGGTTTCCAGGGTGGTTGGCAGAATTCTAGGCCTGTAAGTCTGATACAGATACTTGGTACAGTGTAGAAACTATAATAAAAAGTAGAATTAGAGAATATCTCAAACATTGTGTACTTGGAAAGAGTTAGGATGCATGTCTGCCTTGCTAATTGTTGTATTACTGTTCGCTGCAGGAGTCAACAAGCTTGTAGATAAAGATGGTGTGTGGTACAGTCTTCTTTATCAGACACCTTTGGAAAAACCAGCTTCCTTGTTAGAGGATTTTGGGAAATCTAAGCAGTTATGATACCAAAAGGACAGTTCTGGTATGGATCAGGTGTTACAGTGAAAGGACTTTACAAATGAAATGTGTGATGGGACCTGTGTGCTCTTGGCTCTGCTCACAAATTCATTGGAGAGAAGCTACTGATGACACCAAGTTATCATAGTAGGAGTGGCAAGGGTGAAGTCTGGCTGGATAATTGCAGAAGGAACTCCTGAGACAAAGTGACTGGTTAATGAAATATCAAATGAAACTCACTTTAGGTAATGTTGGTATCTGGAGTGAGAACCTGGGGTTTCAGTGGATAATTCTGTGAATAATGTCAATTTACTCACTAGTGGTTAAAAATGCAAATCAAATATTAGGGCTTAAAAGGAAAGGAATATAGAACAAAACATGACTTAACATGTAAATATGTTGTTTGCCTGCCTCTGAATAATGTATGAAGGTCTGATCTCTATATTTAAAAAATAATGTAGTAGAGCTGGAAAGGTTTGAAGGACAGCAAGATGATCAAAGGCACAAAAAATCTTTTGTAGAAGCCTATGACAAAGTGAGTTGGGACTTACTTTAGAAAGAGACAACTGAGCAGTCTCTGATATAAGGCTGTCAGATGTGGTGTGCAGAGAGCTGAATATTCACTTTGTTGAATATTCACTGTGTGTTCCAAGAACTGCTGGGCATCAAATGAAGTTGATAGGAGAAGGGCTTAAAGAAAAAAACCAACAAGTTGAATCTTCTTGCAAAGGGCATCAGACATGTAGACGTTTTTGTTAAAGGGAGTTGGGAATGCATGTAATTTTGATGGAAACTGGATAAGTTAAGAGAAAGTTGTTGGAGGTTACTAACTACACAGAAAACACAGAAGCTCATGTCTCTGAGCTAAAACAACAGGAGGTTGGGACAAAGTTAAGGAAACCATACATATCTGGTGCTTGATCTTCTCTGTGTCTCCCTCTGAATGCAAGTTAGGGTAGACAGTGCTGAACTTCTAATCAGCTGCAGTACAGCCACTCTTCTGTGATGGAGCAGACCAGGACCTCTGCTTCGAGCAGCACCATAACCTGGTGACAAGACCAGACAGCTGCAGCAGCTCTGGTATCCACCGTGCAAAGTGCCGAAGTGGACCAGGTTTGTAGTGCCCAACCCCTTTGCTGCCCTTTCACCCACAGGCAGGATGGGCACCAACAGTTAGTGGTGAGTTTTCCAGTATTTTATAAGTGCTTCTCACAGATGTTCAGAGTGACATGAAGCACAACTACTGAAAAAAAACAATTTATAAGCTGGATTTGTCTGGTGGGGTTTTGAGCCTGTTGCTATTTATGGAGTGTATTACAACCTGGATGTTGCCTTGTGACTTGCTCTTCATTCTCCAAATAGAGCTACAGTATTCAGTGTGAGGCAAAATGCTTCTACAAGATTTCTTTTTCTTTCTGTATTGCTGAGACTTAATTGGCTTTTTTCACTATGCTTTATTTTCATACACAGCTTCCAGAGCCTCTTTCAAACTCTCTGAAGTCTGGGAGAATCTTTCCCTTGACCTTCCCACCTTTGGATTCAGTCCAGAAGTGTGCTGCTTGCTGAGCTGTACTCTGCTTTCTGTTAACTCTAGGGATGCAGTCCTGGAGCACCAATTTACCACAGCCTGCATGTGAAAGTTTTGATAGCTGAATATGGTGGAGACACCATAAGCTGTGCAGAGGGGAAATCTGAATTTATATTTTCCCTGTAAATCATTGGAACTGGTGTGTATTTCCATTTCTGATTTCTCAGTGTGGATCCAGAAAAAGAACAGAGTAAAGTGTTTATTCATCTATTCTTTTCCTCTTGTACAAAGAAAAAAAAAACCACAGAGCTTGTGCCTATTGGAAATTAGATAGCAGCATGTTCTTTTTAACCACTTTCTATTAAAGTAAGTGAGACACAAAGGTTTATGTGGAATGCTCAACCTGGATTTGAATCTGCTCTGAGGTGTCACAAACTGTGTGTCAGAGTTCTGTGTCCAGTTTTTAAAATCTTAGATAAATGGCATCCTGAAGGAGGACATCAAGGCAAGGTCCCATGTTTTAGTGTCACTCTCATCAACTCAGGTAACATCTGATAACTGTGCTTCATGACTCGCTGAGGCCTGGCAGTGGCTGCACAGATCTGAGCTATTGTGTTAATGTGTAACCAGTCAGTCTTACCATTCTCACTGCATTTTGTGTTGACCCCTCCTTGTCCAGCATGGGTGAGGGAGCTGTTCAGATGCTCAGGAGGGATGGCTGCCTGCCTTGTCTTTGTGGACAGCATGGGTCTGCCACAATCTCAGCTCTTGCTGCTGAGGTGCTCTAAGCTTATGACACTGGGCTAGGATTTCAGTGTGAGTGAAATGGAGTGATTTTTGTGAGCTACCAGATGCCGGGAACACACATGTACTTTTTGGTCTGTTAGTTGAGCATCTTATTTTTTTCTTCCTAAATATGCTTGTCTGACATCCTCTTATTTTCCCTCTGACACCCAGCAGAGCTGCTGCCATTAGTCTACTTAATCATAGCTGTCTTCTGCACTTTCTCTAAGAGGTCACTGGAGCCTAGCTGCTGTGAGAGGCTCCTCAGAGCCATGTTTATACCTGTATCCTCTGTTATTACCTGGATAGTCAGTTCTTCATCCTGGAAAGTTACAGCTGGATCTGTGAAATGCAGTCACTGGGAACTTGCCTGTGTATCATTCAATCAAAAGCAGATGCTGGCAGCCCTCATAACAAAACTGTGTCTGTATTCCTGGTCTTGAGCAAAGCTGCAGATGTGACTGACTGCAGGGAAACTGAGAGGAAGCTATCTAGTGGAAAAAAAGATGCTTGCCAATGAAAACGAGGAAAACATAGGAAAGCATTCCAAGTTGACATCACAGAAATAGAGAGCACAACAGAGGGATCCCCAAAATGTCAAATAAAACAATTTTGACAGGAAGAGAGAAAGTAATAAGATTTGGCAGAAAAATCAGATGCGTGGATGAAGTTATTTTCAAGGTCAGTTTTAAAGGCTGGGAGCAGGCACCAATTTTTGAAAGTCTTGTCTTTGGACTTCTCTTCTTTGGACTTGTGGCTGTATATTTTCTGTGCTTTCAGCTGAAGAATGGGTTTTTGGTCTGCCAACCAGTGTACCTTCCTGTCTGGACTACTCTATCTGAAATCTGCCAATGGTTTTCCTGACTACATGGGAGATTCTAGCTAACGAGGGGACTGTATACAGCCCCTCTGTTCATTCTTTCAGGGTGGATTGAAATGTTAATTAGACAGCATTTTGCAATGGAAAACAAGCAAAACACATCTGCTTCTCAAGCCCTAGATATTAGCCAGCCTGCTTTTTACTGGTGCATGCTGATGCTGAATATGGCTCTGACTTGTGCTTGCCAGTTCATGTTCTTAAGAGTGAATATTCCTTTCATACACTGAACTGAAATAGTGTGCTTCCACACAACAGAGGCCATTTTGTTGAACTGCTTAATAGGAACTAAGTATTACCAGAATCCTGTGTTAATGAACAGTTTCTAAGTTTTCATACTAGCAATAAAGAGAATGGGATTAATAAGGATCTTTCTGGGTGAATTAAAGGGGCTCTGCACTAGGCTCAGAGGCCATTCCTACACTGTATTTTTATGTGGCCTTCAGGAGGGTTATGAGACCAGATTCATAAATTAGACCTTTGACCTGTTAAAGAATGTACAGACTGTTTTTATGGCAACTATGGTAGTATTTTACAGATGAAAAGTTGATGTCTATGCATTGAAGGACACTCAAATGATTATATTAATACTTTATTGCCCTTCCTGGTTCACAGCTCACTGCTAGCTTAGAGTGGATATTTCACTCCTTGTGTTGATTTTTCTCTTTTTACAGTGGTCCTGAGATTTTGTCCTTGGGGACTAGATGGGACTTTTGGACAATTTTTTTGTGCCAGGCTTCAGTAGAGAAACTGCCTGTATCTGGTTTATTGAATCTCCAGGTGTTCTCCAGGAACTGGGCATGAAGGAAGGCTGCATGCCAAGGTAAGGGCTTACTGCTACATACTTCCTTCCATGCTTTCCCAGAACACTGTAGAAGTCAAATGAACAGGTGTGTAGTCTTTATTTCCCTGCAGGGGTGCAAGGCATGGATGGGAAAAGACAGGTACAGGATAATTCTTTGTGTTTTCTGCCAGAGTATGATCCAGCACAATTGATGCTACTGGACTTGAATACCAGAGTAGTTATTTACTGCTGGCTTACATCTATGCTTACAGTAAATAACTACCAGCCTGCAGTGCAATTCTCTCCTGTGGTGCCTCTGGAGCAGCTCAGAACTGTACTATCTTTTGTTAAGGATGCAACTCAGCACTAAATATAAATTGTTTCTTTTTGATCAGCTTTTGTATGGCTCTGTGCAGTAGATGGAAATGAGTGTGTGCTATACAAGTGTCTATGGAATCAGTTAAAGAGAGGTTTTGAAAAAAAACAGACTTATGAAAGCTCAGAAACAGTACCAGCAAATAACTAAGTAGAATTAAATATTTATTATGTGACATAAGAAATATGTCTGAGAAATATTTTGCAAAGTGTTTTAAAATACTCATTATGTTTCCCAAGATAGACTGAGGAGAAATAGAATAGTTTGATGAAACAAATTGATCTCTCATTGCTAGACATTTTCTTTCTCTAGAAACTGATGAATATAACATCATGTTAGCTTTTGTAAATGTCATATGAAATAGATGAGAAGAGTGACTTGGTAGAAAAGCTATAATCGATCACAAGCTGACACAGGTCTCTCGTCTTTGATGATCATCTTCCCAGAAAACAATTTGAGGAGGGAAATGTTACAAGTATAAAGAAAATAAAACCACATCTCCCTCCCCTTTGTGAAGGTGGATTAAGTGGGTCAGAAACCATCTTTTTCCTGGAAAAGAAAACCCAGTGGCTGCAATGTGGTCTAGACTAAAAGCTTCTTGGTTATTTGAATAAATGGACACAATAATAATGTGTAAATTGCCCATTTGGTAGGCTGGTAGTTGAACTTCTAAAAGTGGGAACAGTTATTAGGGAAAGAAGCAAAACGAGGCGGTACTGTTAAACCAGAATTTAAGAAGACATCTTGAGGGCAGGCCAGATGATCATAATAGTCAACAGATTTTTTTTTTTATAGCACCAAACTGTGTTCATACTTTTCCAAATGGTTCCACTGACTATCAGGATTTGTACCTTAGTTATGTGTAACTCTCTGTTTTTTATTCTCTGGTTGTTTCAATTAAACCATTACTGCTGTTTCATATCATTCATGCAAGTGGTTCTCTTCTGTTATGGTTCATAGCTGCCTTCTGAAGGCCAGAGCTTTCAAGGTGCTTGCACAAATAAGGGAACCACAGATGTGCCACCTATATGCCCTTTTGCAGGCTGTATGCTCTGTGTTCTGCTCAAAGGGCACACTGGAAGAGAAACAATGCTGCTGTGCTATGGGTGGTTTTATTTTAGATGTAGCTTATGGTGAGATTTTCAGCTTGACATTTCAAGGGTGAAACAGCAAACTTCTCCTTAAAGATTAGGGAGGACATACTGTACTCTGTAGTGGTTGATGTGACTACCGTAACTTGCCTTCACTTGCCTGGGGGTAAAGTGGGTCAGTATTAGTGATAGCCAAGCAGCTCCTCTGCTAATTGGTACTCTGAGGTCACTGACTGCCAGTGAGACCACTAACTGTCTCCCAGAAGAAAAGCATTTTGGGTGGGCACTGTATGAAAGTGCTTACCATGGAAACTTCAGTGACAAGTGAATTCTGTAGTCAGAAATCACATGCTAAATGTCACGAAAATTGATAGAATACATTTAAAATATTGCTTTCAAGAGAAAGAATAAAAAATTCTTATTCCTTTGATATTTAAAATTTTAAACTTTTCAGTGGTAACTGTCAGAAACTCTCTTTAAATAAAACAAAATCATTCACGTGCGAGCCTGTGAATGTCAGAGCTGGGGTTTTAAAATGAGATATCAACAACATGAAGTTCATTGTCCTTGCTGCTATGTATCCTTAGCAGGTAAATTTGCTGCAGCTCCAAGCCCATGGGAGCACTACCTCTGAGCTGGGTCCAGAGGGGCTGTTTTGCAGCCTCAGAGTCTTGAGCTTTAACAGTTTCCATTTCTGTGCGAGGGCTACAACATGTACTTTTTGGGTTTCTCATCTTTTCCTTGACTGCATACACCTATAGTAGCTTCCTTCTGGGTGGAGTGATTGGAAAAGTTCTGCTAAAATAGGTGCCATATACATCTGCATGCAATGTGATTTGGTGACCTGATTGTCAGTGAGGTTCCTTGAATGATCTTTTCCCTGCATTTCTGCATCAGGCACTAGAGTTAATGTAATACATCTCTGACTGCTTTAAGCATACAACAGTGTTGGGTCAATAAAAGTCAGCAAACATCTTTAAGTAAGGAAAATTCCAGTGAATGTTGTTTTCTTAACTCTGGCTGCTGGCAGTGTTGTTGGGGGCTCACTCTGTGATCTGCTGTCACTTGCAATATGCTTGGATGTGTAAGGATCTTCATGTTCTGTAATGATCCAAGACCTTCTGTATCACTCTCCACTGATCTGAAAAATAAGCAATTTCAGAGGAGTTGTCATCAAAGTTAGAAAAAGCTTCTGAACAGTAGAATTTTTTTTTTTTTAATCCTACATAACCCCTGTGTCTGAAGCACTGGAAATGTATGAGTTCAGTAGTCAACTTCAAACGATATCACACCACAACTTTGAGCTCTTCTACAATGGCCTTTCTTTTGAAAAAAGTTTTTCTTTTATTTTCTGGTTCAGATCACAATGTGGGCATATGAAAGTGTGAAAGATAATGGCCAGCAACGTTTCTAAATTTTAGATACATAATCAGGGAGATTTGGAGTGAAGTAATTTTGCTGAAACTGGAAGAAGGGAAATGAAATGGAGATGCGACTAAACCATTTTCACTAGAAACTATGAAACAATCTCAGTTTTCATGATGAGTCCTCAAATTACCCTATTAAGCCTCCTGACAAAAATGGCCAGAAAGCACACACCACAGATTACACATTTGATTTTTGTCCTCACATGTTCTTCAGTAAATAAAACAACCAAACAATATCAGGGAGAACATAAAACTTTTTTTATGCTTGATATCAAAATAGTATTTAGCCTGTAGGCTTTTTATGTGGATTAACATTCCTCAGGGAAACTGTCTTGGGTCAGTATGGTCCAGAAAACATCAGTTATGTCATATAATGTGGATCTGTGTAAACAGACAAGTTGTGACTACAAATTAAAAACACTAAGAATATTCTGCTGGCATAAGGAGCAGTGGCTGCTGTTCATGTGCCAATATGCTGTGTGTGTCCAATAGCCAGATATGTGGCACTGCAGGAGTAGAACTGGTTAGCCATTGTTGTCAGTCTAGTGCAGTGGATTTGTTGCACACTGATTCTTCTAGCTGAGATTGTGGGATACAGCATGCCCTCCATGGATGTCTCTGCGTGGTTGGTGGACAGACTATGGAGGCAAGGCTGCTGCAGCTCCATCTTCACAGATCTGGCCAGTAGAAAGGCTGAGATACGCATTCCCACATGTGCATATGCATACATGTGCGCATGGCTGGTCACACAGATCAACCCAGAGAAAACAGAGCTCCAGTGGCCTCATTTTGTTCCTCTTTGGCTCATCACGACAGAAGTCTGCTAGTGGAAAATTCATGTGTGTGAATGCACACGTATACAATAGGGATCCTTCCATTAGCTGATTTTAGAATCCTAGTCTGTCCACTATCTAGCATATGGCTTCTGAAACTCTCCAGTTGTTAGCACCTAGGCATGCCTGCCCCAGTCTCACTTCAGTCACTGGTACTCAGACCCCCTAAAAAACATAAGCAAGAGCACAGACATGCACACCGTGGATGGTCTTAGGCACTCTGTCTATCCAATAGATGGCCCTTGAATCTGATAGTCTTCAGCGGTATCAGGCACAGACACATGTGCATGTGAGTTAGTCTCTCAGCTGAACCCAGACCCCACTGCCTCTTCAGTAATTTGCTTGGACCTGTTTGTTCCTCCCGTGGCCAGCACTTAGACCCTCTGGACTTTCTTATATTCAGCCCAGACTTGGGCTGTTTTGATACCTGGCTCCCAAATTCCCATTCGATTTGCTAGATGATGCAACTTGATACTTTCTGTTTCTTACTGACATACATATCACACAACACATGTGCTTTTTATCTTGCCTCTTCAGTTGCTGGTACTATGGACATATGTGTGTCTTTGTCTTATGGTCTCCACTACAGTTGCTTGCACTTAAACCACTTGTGCATTCTAGTTTACCCAGTTGCTGGCACTGCAGGTGAACTTGGACTTATTTACACCTACTTGCACATAGAGTAGAATCTCCTCATCCAGGAAAAGGGAAATGGAGTTTCATAAGGAAAGGCTAAAAATTCAAACGGAGGGCATGGCTAGGTAAGCAAGCTCTTTATATGCAATCAGCCCTTTTATCCCTGTATCTCCCCATTTTCCATTGGTAAATGCTTGTTCCTTGCATTTATCCCTACCTTTGGTTTCTTCCCTAGACATTCTAGAACAAATCTTTTGTGATCCCAAAATACTATTCCCCTTTTCCTGGTTATAGTAGCCAGGACCAATTTGTCACTGTATGGGTGTGTATTCTAAACCCTTTATGTAATTTTTTTATGAACTGCTCACAATGGCCCATTTGCAGCAGCTGCCTAGGGCACACCTGACCCCTCAGGCTACAAACTGGGTGTTTAGGAACTTCTGTGAGATAAGGAAGTTTTCCTGTCTTCACACTTGTGACTCAGGTGTGATAACTCCCCTCTGGGGAGCCACTAGTGCCTTCACACCCACCTGAGGGGTCGTCTCTGCTAATGAGCCATCAGGAATTGCAGAAATATGCTATGATTCACCTCACAGAGTAAATCACCCATTGTGGAACTCCCCACCCTTGGGGGAGAGACTGGGCATTCCCATCTGAGCCCAAGTATATATAAGCTTGGGGTTTTGGGACTGGAGCACCACTTGTCAGATCCAGAGGAGGACCAGAGCCTCAGTAGGACTGTGACTGCTACTCTTGACTGGACTGCAACCATCATTTTCACCAGCAGGTTTCTTCTTTCTTTTTGCTTGGAACTCAGGGGGGCCATGTGGTGCTCAGCACGGGGGTTGGTGAGCTCCATTCTGCTCGTGCCCCACTGTGCTGGGCTGCACATCTGGTTTTTTTTTGTGGGTGAAATGGAGGTTCCTTCTGTATCAGTGTATTTATTATGATCTTTTTATAAAATTGTTATTCTGACTTGCTATCTCATTCTGAGTTGGATTAATTTCTCCTGCTGGTTTACCTTTAAACCAGCACACCCGTGTACCCCATACTGAATCTCATACCCCTTTAGGCACTAATTGCTTCCTCCTCAGTCTGTAAGGTAACCATAACTGCTCCTATTGAATTGTAGTGATGTATTTAACATCTGAACAACAGGACTGATCGCTCCTCCTGAGAGGAGCCAGGGAAGGAGGCTCCCTTTCTCTTATCAAGTTATTGGCATTCCCCTACTGGGTATTCTATTCCTGTGCTTGTTTGTGTTTGTGGAGATGAGCCTTCAAAACACACAACCTGACAATTTGCTTGTCCACTTACTTTAAATCAAGGCTTCTGTTATGTTAAGGGAGTAGAACATTTTTAGGAAGAAATTCTTTACTGTGAAGGTGGTGAAACACTGGAACTGGTTGCCTAGATGAGCTGTGGATACTCCATCCATGAATGTGTTCAAGGTCAGGCTGTGTGGGGCTTTGAGCAACCTGATCTAGTTGAAGATGTCCCATGGCAGAGGGTTGGAACTGAATGATTTTAAGGTCCCTTCCAACCAAGGCCATTCTATGAAAATGGCAACTGAGTCTCCCTTTGTCAGTTGGAGGAAGAGATATAGCAGTAAGGTAAAAAAATGGGAAACCACCGTGTGAAGTGAAGGAAATTGTTTTGGGGAAGAGGAAAGAATGATGGAGGAATCATCCACTGTTTTTTTTCCCCATGTTAAGAAGGAGGATAAGGGTGAGGAGACAGGAGATGACATCAACACTATACTGAGTCTACAGTGAATGTGATGCATCATAATAATGAGAAACCAGGCTGAGCAGATTGAGGTATTTTCCTTTTGATGTACTGACTATATGGTTACCATCATGACATGTCAGTGTAACTACCGTTTTACTCCCTGCATCATCTTTTGGTAGCAGGATACACCTGCCTAGCACTCCTGGGATACTCCTCCTCCTAATTTTCTCCTTGATACATAGAACAGGTTGAAGGTTGTACCTGAACATGAGGAGCAATATCTCTTTAAACATATAAATTATTTGTCTGAGACTGACCTTTCAAGTGAAGGCACGTTGGCATGCAAATGTGTTATCATGTCTTTGGGACATTTTACCTTCACTAACTTTCTGGTGGTTATATGGGAAATTACAGAAGTCTCACTGTGGTAACTCACTAAAACCCAGCTGAAATGATACCTGGAAGTAACACAGAAGTATAGCCAGGTCACTTAGTCAGTGATGTGGAATATGAGCATTGAGTATCTCAGAGAGAGAAAAAAAAAATCACCTGGTTTTTATTTCTATAAATAGGAGTCAGAGATATGTAGCGGGAGGAAATGTATTTTCAGTCAAACTCTAGATAAGGTACAGAAAAGCTTCGGAGATGGTTGCTCCACCCTGCCACTGAAAATACAAAGCATTGGTAAGGATTAGATATGGGAATACCTAGTGCTCAGACAAAAAATATTATGGGTAAATAAAAGAACACTTCATTTTTATGAGGTTTGAAAGCAATAAATTACTTTTAAAACTCAGAAGGCTGATCTGATAGAGCAGATGCTGAGGAAAACAGAATCATGATTGACTTCTCTCAGACACAGAAACATTAAACGATTCTCTGGCTGGCATGGCTTCCTCCTAGCATATATTCCTGTTTGGATTAGTTTGTGCAATTGCAGATGAGATTTTCTTCCAACACTTTAGAGTAATTTATCTGTATAAATGTTCTTCCTGACTGATGTTTAGAGGAGCATTCATGTGCTTTCACTCTACTACTGTGTTTAGTCACTGCGTGTTTCCTGACCCATTTTCTCCTCATTATCTGTTTTTCTTTTCTTTATGTTCCGATACTCATTTACTTTTGAGGAGCATGAGACATGAATATCACTTTTCCTTAGGGTGCTTATTTCCAATATCCCTTTTATTCATATCTCTGCCTCTCCTTTTGATTAAATTCTGTTATATCCAAATGTCTCAGGGTCTCAAAATTTGTTACCCATATTCCCCTTGGATAGGTATCTGCTTACTGCTTCAAAAAAACCCTTTTAACAATGACTCTTCTTGCCACTGTCATGCTATTCTAATTACTTTCTCTACAAACTCATTTCTTTCACCTAGAAAGTCTCTTTTCCTGTTCTGTGTACCACTGGGATCTGCTTGCCTGATGGACCATCCTCTGACTGCACGAGGAAGGTAGGGTTACTTAGAAATATGTTACATACACACGTTGAAGTGTAGCATTGCATTAAAAACAGCTTCCAATATTCCTGCTTTTCACTTTCACATCTTCATTCTAAATTCCTGGGTGTCTTGAATCTTGTACAGTTTCTGGAGATCCTGTAACTTTTCTGATTCCTACCTAGTGTTCTATGTTTTTTTCTTTTATTGATACTTTCTTACTGTGCTCATGATTTCACCTGCAAAGACTTTGATTGGTTACATGTGCCTGCTTTTCTCCTGTTTCATACACTGCCAATAAAATGTCTCTGGATCCCTCTGCTCTTTAGCACACTGTCTATGTTACTGTCACATAATCTCAGTGGTGCAGCAACACAAATCTGTCTCTTATTTGGAGCTTCATCTACTGAGTGCTGCCTTTCCATAACTCTGTTTGTGCCACTTATCTTTTCTCTCTCACCTTCTGTCTTTCTGTCTTAGCTTTTGTCCATATCTTGGCTTATGATCTTATCTCTCTAGCTAGCTTCTAATTTTGTAAATCTATGTGAGATAAAAATTGTTAGATTGTGTTTATAACTTTCTCAAATATAGTGCATTATATTATCTGTAACATTCCTGCAAAATGGCAAAGCACAACATAAGGAGATGCACTTGTTCCAACCATATCTGAACTACAGCCACCTCCAGAGTGAAATACTATGACTATTACACAGCCTATAAATACTCTGCACAAAATAACAGTATACATAAATGCAGTGCCTAATACCCACTTGACACTGGAGAGACAATTTTAGTGCAAAGGATATATCTACACACAGTGGAGCTGTTAAATTCCCCCAAAGTGCCAAGAGATACAATAGTGACCCTGTCTATGCCTATTATCTGCTTTGTAGTGATAATATTTCCTGTTATGAGTTCTGGAGGGATAAAATCTTTGAACTCTAAAATGAGAAAAATTGATCTGATGAAAAGTTAAACATAGGTTTATAAGACACTTAGATTAAATTAGATGCAGAAGATAAAGTTAGACTTTAATGATGCTTCTTCGTGTGCTAATCAGTCTCATACTAGTCATCTGAGGATACTGATGAGGGATGAAGAACAGAGAAATTAATGTACAATTTGGAAGAACAAAAGCATTAAGGAAGGAAACCCTGTACTATTGAAGGTTTAGGCCCTGGTCCTGCAAAATGTTTCTTGTTTATTCAGCTGCAGGCAGTTACTTCAGTAACACTGAAGTTACTCACAGTGCTTAATACGAAGCATATATGAAAACTTTTGCAGGTCCAGGATGGATTGGAATAGGGTGTAAAGATCTAATTTTAGGATAGAACAAAGCGAAAGAAAAGGGTAATCAGACATCCTAAAATGTTTTGTACATTTACATTCTACAGTTCTGTCCTTGTTTTAAAACATGGGGGTTTTGATCTCATTAACACATAGTGAAATTTTGTGTTTCTCCAAACACAAAATGCATCTGGGTTCTGCTCTGATGATTTTCACTTTTCAAACAAACCTACTGGATAGAAGGTGGATGATGGAATATGGTAAATTATCTATGTTTAAAACCTCAGGACCCTGCAGTATGTTTACCACCAAAATAACAACATGCTTCACTTCTCCTTTTGTGGAGGGCACTTGGATACATGAAAAGATAAACTCAAAAGAGTAGGTAAGAAGCAGAGACAAGGACACTGGTCCCATTGACCTCATTGTTAAAACATGTTCAGTCTCTACATACATAGGAAAAAAATAGGGAGGAATGCTAATTTTTGACCTTTGAAAACTGTTGCACTGTCTCACACCTTACTAAATGCTTCCATGCAAACTTGCTCCCTAAGGGAATCTGCACTTTAGTGTTCTTCTGGGTATTTCTGTTTTGCACAAGGAAGGACTTGCCACTTAGAAAGGTGCAATGCATGGTTTCCACTCTTTTAAAGCAGTTGCCAGTGTGCTCTTTCTTCATTAATACAAAAGTGAACATTTTTTCTTAGAAACACACTATCAAGAGTCCAAGATATAATCAGATTGTGTATTTAGAGAACAAGATACTTGAAAATCTGTGCAAGCGAGGTAGTCAACTGCACAGAGTTGCAAAATATTCAACAAAAGGGATCTTGAAGTGTAAGCACTTGATAAACAAGGAATGGAGACACAATAAATAGAAACAGTACTTGGAGATGTGCATGCTTAAGGAATCACAGAAAGGAAACCAGTGTAGGTGATGAATTTTAACACAGCAGTCTCAGATTACTGGCTTTTTTTTAATAACTATATTTTTGATTATGTTGTTTTCATGTTAAAGATCATATCCAAACTGAGAACACTCTTTTGTATGATTACACTCTATCAGGTATGCATTAAGGATTCCACTGATAAGAATAATTTTTTTAAAGTAATAATGAACTGAAATCCCATGTTGTTGAATAGGATCATTTCTTACTGAAGCTAATAGAAACTGCAAGTTTTCAGAACCAGTCTGTGCAACAAATTCTAAGATCATATTTGTTTTCCTTTGGTCTGAACATTGCAAAATCCCCAGAGAAATTGACTGTATGAGATGGGATGGCTGCAACTGGCTGTTAAGAAAGAATTGCAGAAGACAACCACAAAGCAGGCAGATGTGTAAGGGCTTGGATGGAAAAGAGAAATGAGGACTGCTAGAGAAAGGAATAAAAATTACTCCAAACATGAGAAAAGCATGAATAAAAAGAGGCTATGAGAACAGAAAAACATGTAGAGACTGAGGCCATAGTTCAGCCAAGATACCTCTCCTTAGAATTTGCAGTTAAAATAAACAAATAACCCATGCTACACAAGATGAGAGAGAAAAGAATAAATTTTAATGCAAAAAAACCCCAGTTTGTACGTGAATAAACTGAGTCTGATGAATGTGAAGACATGATAATTGGCATAATCATTTACAAGAATGTCTTAAACCAAATGTGGAAAGTTTTGTCTGCTGTCCACCACCTTGAGTTACCCTGGGAGAAACTCTTGGGGATGTAAAATATTTCAGGTCAAGGTCACGAGCATTTCAGAGGTCTCAGGTTTTTGTGGGCTGTGGCTATTGGCTACTTCTTGCATATCAGCTAATTGTCTAAGAGACACATTTCACCCTCTTAGCTGCCTGCTGGCTTTCTTTATCCAGTGTTCTGCTGTCCTGATTGCTTGAAGGTCCCAATTTGACTTGTGTTTTAGGTGTATTTTAGGAATGCATGTGTTTAGGAATGTTTTAAGAATTTTTCTTCCTCTAGCCACGAAGAGTCAGCACAGTTTCTCAGCTAGAAAACTATGAGGAGCTATGTCAGAAAGGCCTGCTCTATATAATGTGCTATTTTTTTATAGTTATAGAACAAGCAAATAAATGTCATTGGTAGGCTTGGATTTACAAGCCTTGAAATTTATGGAAGTGAAGGGAAGACTGCACAAAACTCAGGTGAATAGGCTTGTATTTCTTCTCTAGATAAATGGTCTAATGAAGATGTTTTCATGTTGTGTGTCTAAAGCCTGCTTTAATATTAGCAAGGCAGGAAATAATCATCTTGCCCACAACGTGACGCTCATATCTGCTGCAGCAGTAGGTTGGCTGATAAAGGAAGAAAATACCTTTTTAAAACAAAAAGAAAATTCGGTTTGTATCTAATTGTCTCACTTATATTTAAAGACTACTTCTGTCTGCAGTGCTTTCTATCAGAAATAACAAAATTCTCATTGTTTTAAGACTGACTTCTCATTCACCCTCCCTGGTGGCCTGAGACAAAATGATTAGGTTTTGGGATACTGGAAACAAAAGTAGTTTTGATTTTTGGGACCAAATTGAACTTCTGCATGGAACAGTTTACTGGAAATGTTTCCACCCTTCTTGTTGTTTAAGTTTCAATGCTGAAAAGTGTTTTCTGGCCAAAGTTTCTGCCTGTTAAAATAGAGCACATAGTACCTCGGCCTCCACTTCCCTCACAGGAGGGAGAGCTTTGGGGGATGGTATTTTCCTTCAGACCTAGAGGTCTTTGGCTTAGCTCTTATCAAGTGTAAACTCTTGTAGATTTGGATTTGTACATGTCTAACCAAAGCAAATATATTGATGGAAAATCATGCTGCTTTAAATAACTGCTGCTTAAAAAAAATCCTATAATATTATAGAATCATAGCATCATTTAGATTGGAAAATATCTTTACTGGTTATTTAACCCAAAGCAGCATTTGGACCATTCTAGACTTTTGTTTTTTAAACTCAAAATTTACTCTTTTTCATGTGACTGAACTTTTCCCATGGCTCCTCATTATGTTTTCTCATAGCGGTTCCTATGTGTTGAAATCTGTGCTTTATCCCTATTGCAGAGTTATGGAAAGCACTGGCATTCTGGCTGGAAAATACTGCAGGTCTTATGTATTTAATAAAAGAAAAAACAGTCTGAGACAGTAATAACTTGCCACCTACGCTATTCTGTTAACAACTGAGGATTCTTCATTTTGTGAATATGCAATTGTCATCACAGCTGGTGATAGATAGTGGTATAAACTCATATGATGGATAACAGTCCTCCAAAGTAGTTTAACCTTCATGTTAGAATAAGATGGCAAAGTAAGTCTGCAAGTGGGGTAAAGGATGACTGTTGAGAAAGATGCTTTCTCCATATACTCCAAAATGGTTTTGTTTAGAACTGACTTTTAGGTTTTCATGCTCCCATCACTTTATCAGGATGTCTGTTTTGCAAAGGTCTAACTCTCAAGGTTTCAATGCGACTTTGAGAATTGACAGTTCTGAGCTCATCTCAGTGTTACTCAACATTTTACGAAATGTGGTCCTGAATGAATAAAATGGATATCAAGGTACCTACATTCCCCTTCAGTTCCAGATTTCAGGAATTTTGAAGAATCTCATTCAGAAAATTAAGACCACTGTCAAGAATAACATTTGGAAATATTGTCTGCTTTTAAAAATCCAAAATCTATTTACAGGCATAACTGCTAAGTGCTGTGATTGTGGCAAATTTATTCATCAGAATGACCCTTGACATACTTAAGAGCATCAGTGTTTGAAATTATTTGGAGAATGTGGGAAAGTGTCTGGGAGGCAACTGCTAGTTACAGAGACGTTCATGGTGCCTGGGGATTGCAAGTATATTAAGGGAATAGCTATGAATCTTTAATGATTATAATGTGTGTGTGTGTGGGGGGGCACAGGAAGCTTGCCCATTCCAAGTAGCGCACCACCACATTTTCAGTGCTTCATACTCAGTGAGGGTGAGAAATATAATCAGCTTAGTTGACTGTAAGGAAAACATTTAATTTAGCAGAAGCATTGCTCATGGCAATTTCCTTGGCTTCTCTGTGCACAAGAATAATAATCCCTCACAACTGATAGCATTTCCATAGGTCATTCTAGGGAAAAAACCTTCATACATTTGAGTGATATATTTTCTACAGGCACCAGGATAAGATAAAAATTCAGTAAAGGAAAAAAAAAAATGGTAAAAGTAACCAAATAAGGAGCCGAGAATGTCCGTCCTGTTCCCTTTCAACTGACTGCTTCACAAATTTACAGGGCAAAGATGCTCTTATTTAACTGTTCATGATAAAAAACGTTTAGCAACAGAAGCACAACAGTCAGTGCAAAAGACTCACTGACTGAGAATCACTGTTTATGTAGAAAGCTGAGCCTGGCCAAGGCACAGGAAGTGAGCTCTACAGCCTGTAGATGATGTACTTCCAATTGGGAGCTGTTTTATCTGAGAATGTCATTTTTGATAAATCGTGCCCATTGTGTATTGGGAAAAAATCATGATAGTTGGGGAAATGGAAGGCAGTGAGCATCAGAGAGGAGAAAAAAAGAATATTGAAAGGAAACTTTAATTATGTTGGATTCAGTTTTTGAGATGGAAAATAGTGGCATTATCCATCAGGTCGTAGACCATCCATCATTCCTGTTCATCCACCCTCACCACTGGAACATTTGAAATGCATGGTCAAAGTGCCAGAGACACAACTACAAATATCCTTTGGAACATTTAGGCAATGAGAAAAGTGGGTTATATATCTTTAACTCACTGCTAAGAGCAGCTAAAATAAAAGGCTTCTTATTAGATCCAGTTAGAATGGTATCACTACTTTTAACTTGTCAAACTTTGTGTCTCAAAGTAGAGCTGGACTTCCATTTCAGACAGACATGCTACAGAAAAAAGGGTTTGGACCTTTACATGCTTTAGAGGTTATTCATTGACCATAAATTTGAAAACGTGTCCACTACTGCTCAGTGATTTAGTGTTAATTACAAACTTTTAAATTGCCTTGTGTTAACTTGAGATTGGTGGAAGTTAAGACAATTTCCAAATGGAGAATACAGTCCTAGTATTTAATATTTAATTTTTTTGTAGAAACCCAAGGTGATTTGTAGTCATGAATACCTGGGAATGAGATACTTTGCAGAGAATCACCTTGGCCAGTGGTGAATCTCCTCCCAGAAAGATTTTAGCAGACATTAAGACATAAATTTCATGCACTGTGCTCTGATGAATACAAGAAATGACTGCAGATACTATTGAGTATTACAAACAGAGAATAGTGATTATTCTAGGCATATTGAGATTTGAACCACTAATCAGCCCATAGAGGATGTAGGAAGAAAAATTGTTTCATTTAAAAATTCAAAATATCTGGGATATGTGACTAAAAGGTTTTATCAAGCCATTGGAAATTAAAGAAACTTGGTAAAAATAACTGAGTACACCCAGTTTAAGCATGGCTCCAGTGAGTAAATAAAAACATTGCTCTGAACTGTAGCATTTTTAATAGTCACAATGCTACTCCTGTGGATCTGAGGATAATTGCTGTTCTGTAAAACTATCAGGTGCAGAAATGAGAAAGAAGAGAGGCAGACTGAATGGCACAGACAAATAACTTAGAAGTCACCTGGTTAATAACCTTCAGAAAGTTGTCAGAAACAAATTTGTGATTCTATTATATTTAATCATTAAAGAGTGACTACAGGCATTAATTGTTCTTTGGATATAGAGAATGAGTGATTTGTTGACTGTAAAAATAAATGAAAAATACACTGACTAGAACTAGTGCTATCCACACTAAATAACTGAGCAGTGCAAATGTGTTAGCATGTCTTTTGTCAACGGAGTGGTACAGGCAGTACCTGAATATTTAGATGTCAGTCCTGTGAATGTGATGAGGCATTGGCATCCCAACTCCTAAGTCCAGAGTTGTGCTCTTAAGGTACTGACAAAAAACAGAGCTTTGGAGTTGTACTCCAAAGATAGATTGTTACATTTCAGATTCCAAAATAGAAAGCATCTAGCATTCATTAAATATCAGATATTAAAAAATTAGATTTCATTTTATTGGCAGAACAGTCTCATAGTCAGTGCTGCTTCTTAACAACTCCTTTGTTTTGTTAACTAAAATAGATTGGAAGAGTTGAATTAGCTCATACAGTTCATACAAAGGCTGGGATTTGAACTTGAAGTTTTACAGGTCAGTCTGCCCTGATTTTGAAGCCTTAGATAAGCAAACTTAGTAGTACTAATTTCCCATACTGTTCATACAATTATTTGCTGATTTTTCAAGTTACAGTATTTTTCCTCCCTCTGGAAAACATCAGAGGTTCTTTAAGAAAAAGTTCAGTCACGCAGCCACCATTAAAACATCCACATGAGAAAGAGGTGGTTTTGTTTTACATTGTTATTTTCTGCTAAGTAAGTTGTTATCTTGCTTCCTTATAAAAGTCACTGCACATTTAGATGCTTTGTTGCTGCTTTTTCAAGTAAGTGACCTCAGCACTTCATAACTGCATTTCTCAAGAGGTCAGGATTGACAACAAGGTATTTTGTTGTAAGTGCTTTGCAGAAGCAGTGGAAAAGCAAAAAAATCAAAATGAGTTCATTGACAGTACTAGCGCCTCTATTTCAAGTACAAATTGTTATAATCCATCTGTGCCTCTAATGTCAAGGAATTACTTGTTTCAGAAGCACTAGTTTAAGGACACAATATTGGGAGGTACCTTAGTGGAAAGACAGAAGATAAAAATTTAATGGAAAGGTAAATGTGACTAAGTCTTGGTGAACTTTATTTTTTCTTTTTCTCATTTTCAAGTAATATTGGAAGAATAGAATAGTTTGCCTTTATGGTACAGGTTTTTTTCTGAAATCTGAACAATTTTTTTTGGCCCTGATAGAAAGCAAAAAAACACTGCCATATCATTAAGCAGGAAAATTCTCCTCTGCTGCTCCCCTGTAAATATGTTTCCCAATGTGCAAGGACAGTATCAGTACTTGTGGAGACTCACTAAAATGACCGTGATAGCACCCTTTCAGTTTCAATTGATACAATATTGATGTTTACCAGTGATGTATAGCAAAATGATTTATGCCTACAAAAGTCATCCAGTGACCTAATGCCACTTAGGAAACATTCTTGCTTTAATGGTTAGCTTAAAATATTTTTTTTTCCTGTGCTTAGATAATAAATTTAACTTTTCAAATTTACAGGGTTGAACTTCTCATTTTGTAGCTAACCATGACCTTGTAGTCTTTATTTACTGTCCAGGGATATAATAAAAAAAAATACAAGGGGCAGAAAAAAATTAAATCTACCCCTCCTAGGAATCTGTGAGGATTCCTCCCATAGGAACAAAGACCTAACAATTTCCAGTCATGTCAATGAGAATTTTGCTGTTATCTTTCAGCACATATTAACATATTTCTAGTTTAACATTCACTTTTAGTGTTTGAGTCAAGTTTGGCTGATTAGAAGGCAATCAAACTCATTGTTCTTTTTGAGCTCTGGTACCATATTTTGTTCTCCGTTCTTTATGCTCCTGTCTTAGTGTCATATTAATTTTCACCATGTTCTGATTCTTGATGGTTCATCTCAGAGTACCTTGAGGAAAATAACAACCAAATGGCAGGTACTAGAGTAAATTTAGGAACATGAACTTGATGATTAAAATCTCATGACTTCTCACATTAAATGATAGAGAAGGGCCTGCTACAGTAATTTTGGAAAGTACAGTTAATGCACATGAATCACTGGAGAACAGAGAAGTAAGTATTCGAAGAGAGAGTTTGAGAGTCCTGTGAGGTTTTGAGCAGAAGACCGAGATCTGGCTGAGAAGAGAAAACTTGAACATAGAGTAGCTGAAAGTCAGGATGGATAAAAAGCCTGAAGCTGAACTGTCAACAGGGAGTAACCAAAAGTGCTCAGTGAAGGTATATTTGGATCCAGCTTACCACCATGTCCCTCTCCTCTCTGACAGGCAGAGAGACAGAAGAGCTGCAGTGCTGATTTTTCTGTCGTAATTACAAAGACTTCTGGTTACAAACTCTGTTTCCTTACAGCTCTGAGAAATGCTCCAGTGTCACTAGACTTATGTGATTATTGACTGAGCATGTTGGCTGGGGGACCTGCGTTTCATCACATTCATCTCCTGGTGTGTGGAACATTTCTTTTTCTTGCATAAAATTTTCTGTTTGGACACTGGGTAAGAATGACGACCAATTGGGATGATAAAGATATCACACTGTTCTGAGAGGGTAGAAATTTTCTAGCTTGCTTCACACAGTAAGCAAAGGCATAGGTAGCCTAGGAGACTACAGTACTGGTGGGCCATTACCACCAGCACAGAACCTTGCTTGGACACGGCTGAGTGGGAGAGAACTTAAGGAAAACTTTTTCCTGGAGTCTTCTTGTGTTATGTGAGGGCTTTTTCCAGACTGTACCCTAGACAAATGATTCTTCACGTGTTTTACTACTTAGTGTGTCTAAGGACAGATCAGTGGACATCTCATCACTGGTATTACCTGACAGATGTCTGAACTTTGCTACTGCAAGAAAGCCAGAAACATGCATAATGTACCTCTGGACTGTCCCTCTCAATTGCATCTATGAGATACTCTGTAAGTAGACCTGCTGCCAGTCTGCTGGAGCTAGAAGCTACCCCAGTTATTTCCCTTTCTAGCTTGTAACTAGATCCCAGATGTACTGCAAGAAAACCTAGACTAGAACTGCTACCTGAAGATTGGGTTATTGGGAGGGAAGTCAGTGTGCACAGTCAGGGACAGGAAAGTTTGTGTTCTGTGCTTTACAGCTCTATATACCACAGGATAAACTGCCCCCCCCCCAAAAAAAAAAAAAACAAACCCCAACACACTTAAAAAACCCAACCAACAAAAAAACCCTCCTTCTCCCCCCTGCCCCCCCAAAAAAACACAACAGCAACAAAACCAAACAAAAAGAAGGTGGGGAGAGGAAGACTCATTTCACTGGCTGGCAAAATGCTAATCTCCTGGTCAGGAAGTAGACCAAATGACATAAAGCCTTACCTCAACCAACTTCTAAAATACCACAATTTTATTTTTACAGCAAGATTTCAGAATTGTCCTCTATGGAAGCAAAAGAAGGAATGCCAAGGCTAATTTTTTTTCCTGTTTTCCAGTTTATCATTAAGATAAAGGCAGTTTCTGCAATGGTTGAAATGAAGGGAACAATGGCAATATTCAACAAAGGCACTGGCTTGAATAAAAACCTAAGTCCTAAAACCTGAAAGCATGAAGAATTTTACTTCAAAATCTACCTTTTTAGTTTGAATTAGCAGCTGGTTAAGCTGATAGTTAAACAAGTCCTTGGCAACTATGCAAAGAGAAAAAGGTGATACTAAAGCCACTATAATACATTTTAAGGAAATATGTCAGAATCTCATGGTATGTGACCTTAACCTTCAGAATGTTAGCACAGCTTTTGTTGCAAAGGCAGACATTTTCATTTTTAAAATGGCCACAGCTGAAAGGTTAAAAACTGTTGGGAAAGCTGTCTCTAAGAAACACCGTGATAGAATTTAGTGCATTGCTGAAAGAGATTTGACATTTCTGGCAAATAGTAACTCAGCTCAAAGGAAGGAGAGAGCACAATAATCTGAATAGAATGAAACTTTGTGTGTCTCTCTTCGGTGGTGTGCCTCTGTAGGAAGAGGAGAGGAAAAAAAAACCCAACACATTTCCTTAGAGACACATCACTGTCAGCAGATATCCTTAGATGAGGCAATTCCTCACAGAGGTGCTGAGTTACTGATTACATCTCTTATGCAGGAATAAAATGACACAATCTCAGATTTAGGTAAACTGGATTACCAGAGTATTTTATTTGATTTATATAAGGAACTAATTTGGTTAAATGTTAGAAAGATCTTGGATAAGCAGCAGAGACTCCAAAGAAAAACTTGTGATATAAATTTATGCATGTAAATATGCGAGAAGTACAGTGGTGACTATTCACTCTGGTATTTGTTCACAGTGCTATGTCATGTCTTGCTGATGCTTAGAATGGGATTAGTACCTCAGCACTAAAACACTCAAAAATAAATGGGTGGTCAAGTCCTAAGAGGACAAAAATCAAGACAGGCTATGATTTGGGTCAAAATAATGATGACCAAAGCCTATTTTTCAACAATACTCTCCCCTCTCCCCAGTATTTACACAAGTGGTTTCCAACCAAACAAGCTGGGAGCTGAGATGTAATATGAACTGAACAGGCTACAATTCCTGTTTAATTTCAGCTGAGCTACTGAAGGTAGGGTGAAGTAGTCTATGGTTTGAATGTTGTTATACTGGAAGAACACTGTAGTTAACATGGTCTTTTTTTTTTTTTTTTTAAACTTGTGTTTTGTGCTCAGACTCTGTATCTTTCAAATCATTTCAGCATCTGTGTGCCTCTCTGATCTGGATGATGCAGATGTTTGGTGATTGCTTTAATGGTATACCTATTTTTCAGTGAAAATGTTTCCTTTGATTTGTGGTGCAGTAAAGGAGCTTATCAAAGCCTGGCACAGAATTGTTGTATTTATCTCTTTGTAGGTGTATGTCCCCCCTAAGCCTAATAGATATTTCAAATCAGTGAGTGCTAACATATTTTGACAAAATAAACAGAATATCATATTTAAAAAATGATTGTTACTACACAGGATATTATAGCATTAATCACCTCTACTTTCTGATGTTTTAATACCAGTTTCAATGAAAGATAATGAGGAATGGCAGAAAACAACTCATTGCAGCCAACAGAGTTCTGTAGTTTTCTGATCCCAATATAAATAGCTTTGCTCAGACCATTAATATCAGTACTTGTGCACAGCTCCATGGTGGTAAGGCAGCCAAGGCATTGCCTGTTCCTTTTTATTATGGTGACAAATGCAGCCAAATGCACCTTTTCAAAGCCTCCTGTGGAACACTGACTGTCAAAGATGACTGTTGTACCCAAGAACTTTACAATAGTTTTCTTCTTTTCAGCAATAATGTGCTGTGGGAAACTGAAGCTGGACTTTCTCCGGATTTGCACTTCTCAATTAATTACAAGCTGTTTGGAGGGTCATATATGAGAATTCTTGTGTTGATTTGTTGGAGTATAACTTAAAATGTTATCTAATGATTCATTTTTTTGCCCCCATCTGAATATTTATCAGTCTGCTGTGTATCTATTACCTGTTTTCATAGACTTGCAAGAGTTTATTAATCTTTGATATGTCTCTGCTGATCTCAAGGGTGCTTGAAAAATATTTTGGGGAAGAGACTGAGCAAAAACCTAAAACATGTCTAAAATTCTTGGTAAAACATGTCTAAAATTCTTGGAAACCAGACATAAAAGCCTGCATCTTTGTAAGGCTTCCTGCCATATTTCTCTGGCTTCTCTATCTTCTCTTTCACAGACGATAATGTAAATGCGTATCTAAGGTTTTTTATCTTTGTTTGTGGGTTTGTTTGTGTATTTGAGAAAAAGAGGTATAGGAATTTTGCTGCTCACTAATGGTTGGATGTGTATTCTGTTAGGTCAAAGCGATGGCAGCAGCAAACCAGAAAGCTTCCCTGCTGGGTTATCTGCAGAAAGAGGGTAACCTGCCAAACTTGTAAGCAGTGCTTTCCAGGCATCTATGGCAAGACCACATATGCTCATCTTGGAAGATGTTGCATATATGTCATGGCAAAGCAATAATGAATTAGTAACTTTATTATCCTACTGTCTCAGCATCTATATAGCTACTTACTGGGCCGTCACATATTTAGAGAACAAGTAGCCAAACTGATTTGGGACAAAATTCTTAAAAGTAAAAGCTAAGCTTTCACACTTATTTAGCTAATGGTCTATATTGCCTGAAGGCGGTTAGTCAGGATTTGGCAGAATGTTGAATAATCTTTATTTCCTCCTGTGTTTCTTGTTTTGAGACTGTTATTTATGTCCCCATACCAGCTGATAAACTGTATTTACTGTGTTAGTCAGGGAGAAGTACTCTAACCTGCCATATTGGGTAGTTTGGATGTGTAAGGTCTTTTTATTTTTTTAATATTTTATTTTCTTTTTACATTTTTTTTGTTTTTCTTTTATGGAAGTCTTGAGCAGCAACATGGACTTTTATTCTCCTACTTAAAAGAATCAGTTTTTATATTCTCAGAAACAAGATCCTTGCAGTTTCTTAGCACCATGAGAGTAGCTTCTCTCCGTTTAGTGATTTTACTACATCTATTGGGCTGTTTTATCTTATATCCAGTTGTGCTTCTGTTTCAGAGTGGGTTATCTATAATACAGTAGCATTTAGCTTTTCACTTCTCTTTCATATGCAGTCATTTGGGAAGCATCTTCTACATTCCACTTTTGAAAGTACATGCTGTGTAAGTTTGTAGGAAGTCTGCCCAGCAGTCAGCACACCTTTAATTAAAGTGTTTGATCTTCTGGGTGTGACGTTTCGTTTCTCCAGAAAAGTTTCAGACTCTAAGAGCATGAATTGTGATCCATTATTGGATAGTAATTCTTCTGGGCTTCACTCTGTGGGAAAGGGTGGACAGGAAAGTAATTACAGTAGCAAGTGTGTCTTGTGACGTAAATACTGTTCCTGGCCATTTATTGAAGCAATCTCTCAGGATGATGGCAAAGCAGAAGTCAATGGTGCATGAACAAATAGGTCTTTGATATCAGCAGCAAACCTTCCCCACAATGAATCACATAAAGGAACAGGCTGCAATGGTGATGCATAAGTTTCTGCTGCTTTGCCAGGAGACTGATGATAGAGGTTCTACAGTTTCTCTTTTGTTCTGACAATCCATTGACATGAATCATAATCCATATGGATAAATTATCGCTGTATATTTGTAACTTCTCTAGAATAGAAAATTGCTGACCATCTTGCACCTCGGGTTTCTGGTGGGGAAGAGTTACAGAATAATTGAAACAGTAGGTAGGTAGAGGTGGACATAGCGGTTTGGAATTAGCAGATGTGGGCAGGATGCTGTGTCATTTTAGTTGGACTGGCCTTATTAAACTAGGAATACTTAATGTCTCTATAAATTACAGCACTAAGTTGTAATTCTGTAACAGTAATTTAGGTCCTCTATTGTAGCTACACAGAAGCATTTGCTCTTGCTCCATCTAAAATGAAACGCTCCCATGAGTTTCTTCAAATGGTTTGGGTGCAAATACAATGGTCTTTTCAGTGTTGTGTAGATTTTTGCAAGCCTAAGCACGTGTTCATAACTGGAGGCAGTGGCGGTCACAACAGTGTGCAGCACAAGATTGAATTATATAGATACCTGGCTTTTTGCAGATCAGCATTTCACTGCCTCAGGTCTTTGCAGTTGCACAAAGTTTTGCTCTAAATAGTTGTGCAGCAGATACACAGTTAAGGAGAAACATACCATGTTGTACAAATTAAGCCAGAACATATTTGTGATCATGGTGGGGTTGATACTTTTGTAACTGTATTTGCTCATATTGAATTCTGTTCTTGTTGGAGACATTATAGACCAAAATAAGAGAATTCTGCCAAGATGAAGTGGCAACTGACAAACTTGTTTCCACCTCACTCTGCCAAGGTGCTGTAATGCAGCATAAAGGCAAAGCTAAGTCTGTACTACAGGGCTTGAGAAAGCATTCCCAATAAAATGCCCTTATTTTGATCTCAGGCTTTAGACTTATTGAGAAACATGGCTGTGATTCTTTAAAAAGCTTTGGGCATGGAATAAAGTCTGTAGCATACCCATTTAAAATGGAGAAATCAATCAAGTGAGTTAAATACTGTGTAGTTCTACCAACAACAGTATGTAGCAATACACAGTCTACCAAGGGCTAAATGACATCTTTGCACAGTTTTCAAATAGAACTTTTGATCTTTTGAATGGAAGTATTTCTATTGTGCAATTCAGAAGATTGGATTTTGTTCCTGTGAACAAACCCTTTATGTAGTAGTGTTTTTTTTCAGTATTGTCTGTTAGTCACTGACATTAGTCTGCTACAGTAGCATACAGTGCTGCTGGAATATTACAGCAGGTAGGTGTTTCTGTGTTTCCCATAATAAGCAGGTGACTGTGTTGCATGTACATGCACTATATTGTTCATAGCATAACTATGCACAGTGTGAAATACACCAGGTGTACTATCTGGGTGAAAAATCACATTCTTGTACAGTAAACCAGGCATAGAAATTGGTTCCCCCAGATCACTAACTGCATATAGTGGAGGGTCAGCAAGTGACAAACCTCTAATGCATTGCAAGTGAATTCAGGTAACAGAGATAGTGCAGAGCTAGTATCTGACATTAATTAATCACCTATGTCCTGCTGATGCAGGAGAAATATGAGTAAGTTCCTAATACAAGGTACATTGAAATATATATGTACAAAATTAAGGGGCATGCCTGGAACAGCAACTTTATTCACCCATTTTTACAGGAAGCAACACACCATACTCTAATAAAATGTTCAATTTTTATGTAGCGTTTATACCCAAATTTCTTTGTATTATACTAGGGATTGTATGTAATGTGCTGTGCAGACTAGAGTAACGAACTGATTTTCCTTGTGGATGTTGTAGTTTTCAGAATCTGTGGTTTAATTTTTGTACTGTTGGAATTTTCCATAGACTGCTTTACACCCCATCTTCTGTCTGGCTGCCTATTTTGAGTGATGCATCATGTTCCATAACTCTTGTGCTATTGCTGACTCCATCTGACTACCAATGATTTTAGTCTTCTGGGACTAAAGCATTTTCAATACAAATTGTAAGTTGAAGTTAAATTTTGAAGCATTTCATCTTCCATCCACTCAAGCTTGTATGTGACAGTACAAAGCAACAGCCTTGTTCTGTGAATTTACTCACTTTATGCTTATACTGATATAATTTATAGTTCCTGGCTATAATATTTACCCTGTAAATTAAATGTCCTTTCAGTGAAAAAAAAAAGTGTATTATGTGTAATATGTGTATTACATATACATATCAGCAAGGAAAACATATGCAGCCTATATTGAGATTTGGCTTCAAAACAGAATATCAGCATGTTACAGCATGTTTTGCTTCATCAAAAAGATGACTGTCATGAAATTTTATTACATAGATTTCCACAGATTCCATCTCAAAGAGTAGAAAGTAATTGCAGGATCTCTGAATTTGCAGAAAAGCTCCAGACAAGTGCACAGAACAGGCCCAGGTAGTTCTAAGTCTTATGCAAACAGATGGTCTATATAATTCTCCATTTCTGAATCCCTTCTCACATCTGAGCAGTGTCACTTAGTGCTTCACCAGGTCTGAAGTATCCCATAATAACTGGAATTATCTAGAGTACTGTTCTGAGATTCCTTCTCCCTTGCTTAAAAATGAAGTTAAACTGAAAGCTCATTGTTGGAAATAAACTCCACTGACAACAGTTTGCTCCCATCTCTAAAATCAGAGTAAGGAGAGAAGATGCCAGTGCAATGAAATGTGTTCATATTAAAATAAATATGATTTCTACTTGATTAATGGGCTTTTAGAAAAAGACTTCCTAAGTTATTTTATCAAAGACAGTAAACAACTTTCGTCTAAAATGCCTCACAAATGCACTAGTAGATCCACTTCAATATTGTGAGCAACTTTTCATTCCGTGAGGGTCATGATTACCTTCATCTTACAGAGCATATATAAAGAGAGATTGTTATGTATGTTTTACCTGAACATGGCTTCTTATAATCAATAGCAATTTATTAAAATTCAAAGATGAAAAATTACTATAAATCCATTCTGAAGACAAATAAACTTGTTAAAATATGTTGATGTTGACATTACATCCTTTTGAAAGATTACTGCTTACCTTATCTGCACCGAAATTAAAAAAAAACAACAACAAAACACACCAAAACAAAAACTTTTAGAATTTGGAATTGATGACTTACATTGAACTTTCTGATTTTATTTTGTGCTGGGAAAAGGCAGTACAAAGAATTAAAATAGCCATGCTTACGGCTATGCCTACGCCTCAGTCCTGTTTACCCCTTTCCTCTGTGGTATTCTGATTTCTTCTAAAATGTGAGAGACATTATCAAAGATTTTTCTGGCAAGTACTGTAATAACACCCAACTTCTGATATGGTACTTCTAACTGATAGGATTCCAAAGAAAATAGAAATCAGGAATTTATCAATTCAAGTACTGTAATTTCCAAATACATTTATAGATTTCTCAGTTTCACAGCAAATTGTCACTTTTGGCATGCAATAGTGGTGTTGAAAGAAAGTAGAACTGTAGGATTGAAAGTTATTAATAGAATAATAAAGTTTGGAAAAGACCTCCAATATCATTGAGTCCAACCTTTGACCTAACATCATCATGTCAACTAAACTGTAGCACTAAGTGTGACGTCCAGTCATTTCTTGATCACATCCAGGGATGTTGACTCTGCCCCTTCCCAGGGCAGCCTGTTCCAATACTTAACCACCCTTTCAGTGAAAAAAAAATAAAAATCATCCTCATGTCCAGCCTGAACCTTCTGTGGCACAGCTTGAGGCCATTTGCTCTTTTTCTACTGCTTGTTACATGGGAAAAGAGACCTACACCTACCTGGCTATAAACGCCTTTCATGTGGTTGTAGAGAGCAATAAAGTCTCCCCTTTTCTCCAGGATAAACAACCCCAGCTCCATCAGCTACTCCTCATAGAACTTACTCTCCTACATTCAGAAAATATACAGTAACAATGCAAAATTATCATAATTGAATAAAAATTTGGAGGTAGAATCCTTAATGACAAAACTGTCATAGTTCAAACTATGACTCTAGGTGTTAAAATGCCAATGTAGCAGAAAACATCCAGAAAGGGGAGTTAATGGTTTTTGCTTTTAAAGTGCATATGGTTATTAATGGAAAGTCCAGTTCAATTGTAGTTCATCATTTTATATTTTCAAAATTGGGCCTAATGGCAGTACAGTATGGGAGGGTTATTCTACATTTATTCTGTCTCATAACCTAGGAATGAACCTTCCCACCTCCTCCTTCTCTCCAGAAGTACTTTGCCTAAGGAATAATCACATTAAAATCAGTAGGATTTCCCTTGTCTGAAGTAGCACTCAGCATGAACAGTGTTGGCAGAGCCGAACTCTAAATTAAATTGACGTCCTCATTCTTCTGCTCATTTTCTCTCCCAGTGTTGTTTCACTGATGCACAAATATTATCCAAACCTCCCTGACTGCTACAAATCTAGTTCTGATGCTCCTGGAAGGATGATGAAATATTTTAAAAATCCACAAAGTCTTTTCCCCTTTACTTTAAAAGTAATAATTAAATAGATTTCCATATAGGAAAAATCTATTGCAGCATTGTAAAACAATGGGGATATGAGATGTAGAACTGGAATGTATCTGTTGGAATACTGGTTATTTCATTATTCTGTGATTTCTTTATCCTTGTTAGTCCTACTAGAGGGGTAATATGCACACTTCTCTGCATAGATGTGCTGACAAACCAGATGAAATTTCTGTTTAGTTCCAATATATTTTTGGTTGTGGGTATGTGTTGATTGTCACCTTGGGCAGGAAGGTGACAAAGGAAGAAAAGGATCTGATCCTGAAAACAGTCCCTGTGGGGCTGCATGACTCCTGGAGCAGGTTTGCTTTCAGGACTTGTGAACCAATGGGGGACTTATGTTGCAGCAGGCTGTTGCTGAAGGACTGCACCCCATGAAAAGGGACTCATGCCGGAGGACCAATTCATGAAGAACTGCAGCCCATGGGAAGGACTCATGTTGCAGAAATTCATGGAGGACTGTCTCCCTTGGGAAGGATCCCAGACTGGAGCAAGGGAGGACTGTGAGGAGTAAAGGCAAAGGAGTGTAGGTACACACACACAGACCATCATGTTCAGCAGTAAAAGGTATGCTTTATTACACACATGGTCCTGTATTTATGCAGTCTGTGCTTTTCAGTTATATGATTATATGAAATGATTGGATAACTAAAACTGTCCATGTTCAGACGATCTAAGCTCCACGGTCCATTGGGCTTGGTGTTAATTAGCTCTGCCTGAAGACTGCCCCATGGATTCTTTCCAGAGGAATTCGGGAGGACTTGCAGCTTTCCTTTTAATGAGCAGGTGCAGACAAGAACCTATCTAAGAGCTATGAACTGTTCCTTTGCTACTGTCCAGATGTATGCAAACAAAAGCCTGCTTCTCTTGCGAACTGCTTCATGGATTGTTCACAGAAATGTTCACAAAATGTCCATTTTCCTGCATATTCCCCACAGAGGAGTGCTCCCTCTGATGTGGGAAGGAGTGACAGAAAACAAAATGTGATGAACTGACTGTGATCCCCATTCCCCATCTCCCTGCACTATTACAGGGTTTCAGTGATAGAGAATTGGGAATAAAGTTAAGCCCAAGAAGAATGGTGGAGTGGGAGGAAGCTGGTTTTAAGATTGTCTAAGTTTAGAGGAAATTAAAATATTTCTTGGACTAGAAACCGAAGAAGGAGACAAGCCTCCTTTAAATTCAAAACAAAATTTAATTAAGGTATGATAATAGAAAGGATAACAGTTCTTAACTACAATATATATATATATTCAAGAGAAACAAAGCAACCAGAACTAAACGACCAATTTGTGGGTAATCCCCCCCTGAACCACTCCCCCCACCAGTGTTTGCTCAGGTTGGGTGTAGCAATATTTACGGACAGCAGGTGGCGATGTTGCTCCTCGCCCAGTGCTGGGCTGCCCCCCACGGGTGGTGGAGAGGTTTTGGTGTGTCTCTTTGGGATGGGCGGCGTGGAGATGCCGTGCAGAGAGGGAAGAGCTGGGTTCCTTTTCCGTGAGCTAAACTCTCTCTTAGTCCTTGGCTGGAGGAGGGATGTTTCTCTGAGCTGGGGCTGCTGCCGATGCTGCGGGGGCTCCTCACACCCAGGCCAGCAGCCGTCGGCTCTCTCAGGAAGCCTGATGCAAAAGCCCTGGATAGCAAATCTCTCTCTCTGTCTCTTGCTCTCTTAAGCACCAGGAACTCTAAAATCCAGGGATTGGAAATGGGAAAAAAGGGAAGGAGATCAAACTTCCAGGGCAGAGGTTCTCTGAGCAGACGTCTCTCCCTCCCTCACAGCAGTCCTCCTCCCCTGCAAGCCGAAAACCAAGTCCCACCTTCCCTTACCACACCCACCCCAGTTATTACAGTTGCTAGGTAGCACCTTCACTCATCATCTGCCCCTTTGTTATTTAGCAGTGGAGAAAGATAAGGGCCATTAACTCCTTGTTCGGTGGTAGGGGAAAGAAAAATTCCACAGGATTCTAAAACTATAACAAAGATATCTTTTGCTGCTCATTGTCCTGCTCTGATTTTGACTGGTAACAAATTCAGCTAATTTCTCTAAGTCATCTGTTTTGCACATGATGGTAATTGATGAGTGATCCCTCCCTGCCGTTGTCTCAACTCATGAACTTTTTGTCATATTTTCTCTCCCCTGTTCCACTAAGGAAGGAAATGATGGAGCAGCTTTAGTGGGCATCTGGTGTCCAGTCCAGGTCAAACCACCACACCATGACACTTTTGATGTGGCTGAAATTTTTTCCCACGGTATTTAAACATGACAATTCCAAATTACTCTAAGTGTGGTATTCTTAGAAGAGTAGGAATGTGTCAGCCTTTTTCCAATGCCCATATGTTTGGGGATCCTGAGCAGGAGCCAGATAAAACACAATTAACACTTATTATTTGCAACATCAAAATAAACACTTTGAACAAGCAAAGTCTATTAGCACTTTGTTATCTTCTGCAAACTGAATCTTCTTTTTTATACCTGGATAGAACATTACATGTAGAAGAAACTGAAAAAGCAGCTCCAGTGACCATACTATTTTTTAAAGTAAGGCAAATATTTTACATATTCCTATAAACCATGCATAGTGGTTTGCCTCATATTGCATTGGGAAAGCTATTCTGTGGATTAAACTTTGAGTCATTTACTTTTATATGACTTCTGCATAACAGCTTTATTATGGTTACATTGTTACCATTACAATTTCACCTCAAGTAAAAAAAAACATCCCATAACTCTAAACAATTTTTCTACCTAATAAATACTGGTGATCCCGGCTTTATATTCTCTACCTTAGCTAATACAAAGTCAGTTCCTATTTTCCAATTAATAAAGACCGAGAATCCATTCTGAGTCAAAAGCAAACTATCTCATGTATCCTCCTGCCCATAATTCATTTTTCAATGCAAGTAGAAAAACTTCTAATAAAGTGAGGCAACGAGCATTTGGATTTTTTTGCCTGTGGTATACAGACCATTAATGAAATCAACACTGTCTACCATGAAAGCTCTTGTTCAGAAATGGATGAGGGGCTGGAGACAGAACAGGAAGATGCTGCATCCTGAATGGCATAGTGTGGACAGGCTGCTTTCCAGTTAATCATGTCAGAGCAATGGTTACTGACTCCTTTGTCAGACTCCTGATGTTCTCAGTGCATACAGGTGAACATCTGACCCCAGCGAAATTGGTTTTCTTTTCATAAATGAACCTTATCAAGTAGGAAAGCTCTCATCCTACAGTGATGCAATTCTTTGGAATACAAGGACTAAGAAACTTTAATCAGAACTTCTTACTGAGATCTGTACAGAATTTGTAGGGAAGTACTCAAGCCTCCTTATTTCATTCTGATTTTTAAGGATATTGTTAATTAACTAGCTAGCTACCCACCCAGCAACTTCAAGCTAGAATATCTCACCTTTGAAGGGATTATTCCTACTCCAGCTGAAACCTATAAGTTTGGTTTGTTTTTTTTTTTTTTTTTTTTTTTTTTTTTTTTTGAGTGATGTCATTGAAAAGAGAATTTATTTCTGTCTTTCACTAATTTATCAAATCAAAACAATGAAAAGGCTTAGTATTCATGCTAATTGACAGCAAGATTTTGACAAAAAGCTGTGAAAAGTAAACAAGTGGATTGTGAAAAAAAGCAGTTTAAATGCTAAATATGCTTAATCTTGGATAATGTCTGAAACAAGTGAAAACAATCACCAGTAATAGTTTATTTTAGAAGCTCATTAACTAACATTTAGTTAATTTGGAACTCCTTATTAAAGCAAGGTAGGGAAGTTCTGTAATTAGTAAGATTTCATTCTGATCTTGTAACTTTGAAAATAACAGTGCTTGCTCTACCGAAACCAATCAGATGATAACAGCCAAATCAGGGTCACCCCCTGGCTTGTAAAACAACAATTTGATTTGTATAAAGTGCCACAAAAAAGTGATGGAATTAACCCTGGCTTATGTCATCTGAGTACCTAGTCTGTAAGACTTGTAATTAAACTGGTATTGATTGTTGCAGAATTGATGAAACATTGCTCATTGAAGGAGTGCAATTTAGAATTATCTGAGAAGTGATTCTCCTGTTAAATAGTTTTTGATGTTTTCGTATATATTTTGTTATTCAAGGAGTCACCCTTAAGAGAAAAGACTCCAATCAGAGAGTACAAGCTATCAAAGTTTAGAAGTAGATGAAATGATAAGAATTGATTAGATCTACTTTTTTACTGCTTCACCGTTACCACTTTACCATTCCACTCTAGTTCACATGGCAATTGTCTCCAGGGAATTTTCGTGCTGCTTTGAAGAACAATAGTATACTGTCAAAAAATGGAACTCATCAAGAAATGAACTGCAGCAATGTCTGATTTTGAACACAGATGAGGACCGAAATACCTCCAGCTATTGTGTACCATTGTCATTGAGGGAAAAAACACCAACCAACATAGCCATTTTTAAATAAGCCTGTGGTGTTAAAGAATGATCTCAAAGAGAGACAAACCCATTTTCTAAGGATGACTTCCTCTGAGGCAAACAGGATATTTTGACTAGTGAGCATTTTCTTGCTCAGATCGGCTGCCTCCAAAGTTTCTGTGCACACCCTGTGCTGGTCCCCTGTGACTGCAGACCCCAGAGAACACCTCATTGTGGGCTTTCTCTTGCTTAGCTTATTTTTGTAGTAATGGATCCATTAAACATAAGGATAGAAGCAATCTGCAGAGAGCTTATTGACAGAGATAATCTAGAAAGATTATGTTACTCCCTCTGATGGCTGCTTATTTTTTGCCTTTACAGACAGTGATCTTTGATAAGGGTGTTGTAGGGTGTTCAGAGGGACTATCTGTTGCTCAGCATCAGCTGCAGAATGGTCGAAGTCTGTGAATTTGTAATGTTTCCCAGTTTTTCTGTATGCATAGGAGATACTGTATTGTCACAGGCAGTCTTCCACTAGTAATTATCCATCTTCTATTCCCCTAATTCTTACTTCATTTTACTCTGTCCTTGAGCAGAACTAAACAAATAGTTGCTGAAGTTTATTAATTCATTACCATGTAATTCTCACGCATATATCTGTGCTATCTTACCATTTCTTAGCAACTTTACAATGCGGTACTCAAAAAAATCTTATACTAATGAGATCTTATTATGCTTCAAAATCAACTTTAGAAATGTCTGTGCTAAAAGATGCAATCAAAAATAGTTAAAGTCGACCTATGGCAAAAATCAACAAGAAAAATACTTCTTCAGGATCCTGCAAATCAGAAATAGTAGAGCTCTGTGTTTTTGATGTATCCAGACTGTTAACTTCCTTTTTAACAAGGTCCAGTCTCTTTTTCTTTTCAAACACGCTTATTCAATCACGGCTGTATGCATCCACTACAGGCAAGCAATTCTGAGGTGGAAGTTTAACTTGTGCAATATTATAACAGATACTGGTACTACTGGAGAAATGAAAAGTAGTAGTGATAGCTTTCATTAATAATTTATTCATAAGATGATATAGTGTTATAACCATAAAGTTGTAATAGGAACCAAAAGCATGTTGTTGATCCATTAATGTTACAGTTTAAAATTATTTATTGTTCATGTAATATTTCTTCAAGCTTTTTAACATGACATATCATGCATCCTAATTCAGAAATTGCTGAAACCCTGTACACTTCACGAAGCTGACTCTGAGTCTCTGACAGGGCAAAATCTGTTTCTGCGATATAAAAATGAGTGTCATGGTTTACATGGAACTCTCTGCAGGCTGAGCCTGTTATGTCATTGAAACAATTCAGCATGACCACAAGAGCCTGGTACAGTTAATGTTTTATGCAGTAGTCCTTTACTCTCACTCAGTAGTGGTAGGAAAGGCACATTTGGTATTTGATGTGATACATCTTCCACAGCAATGCAGTATTTTGTTGTTTAGTGTTATTTGCACATTATAAGAGACACTTCTCTAACATCAAGCCCTGATAGACATGGTTCAGTGAAATTTTCTCCCAGACACTTACAAGGGTCTCTTGACTTCAGGATTGGCACGGAAATATTGCAATATAACCTAGTTCTAACTGCATCTGCAAAGATTTTGTGAGCTTGTGATGTCTCTGTTATGATAGAACAATGACAAAATCAAAACTTACAGTGAGCTAAATACCTTTTGCTGTGAAGACAGAGGCTTAAATTTTGAAGTAATATATGTTTAATGGGCACAATGTATGAAATAGTGAGTTTTAACTATATTGGTTCATTGAAGTATTGTTTCCAAGGTCACAGCTTGTTTTCTCATGAAACAGCTGCACAGAAGATATGTTTCATCTTTTTTTTTGGTCTTATATAAAGATGAGAAGGAAGTTTTAGTTTTCCAAATTATACTTTTCAAAGCGTGTAAAAAATGCAGGCAAATAATCTTTCTAGTCATCTAAATCTAAGACTTACTGGAGTACAAGTTAAGTGTTTGAAAGAAAAATTCATTGTTTACTGTGGAGTAATATATTACTAAAAGGATATTATTTTTCTTCTAGTATATTTATAGTACAGAAAAAAGCCCCTAGCTATTCTCCATTTCAGGCTTTTTAAAATGCTAATGTAAAAGATATGTATGGCATTGCTCTTATAATCTTTATAAGAGCAGTTATTAAAATGAAATTAGAAATCCTGATAAATAGTATTTGGATAAAATGAGAAACTCTTTTAATGGATTTTCATAAAATGTTAATGAATTAAACTGTCTATAAAGAGCTACTTCTTTTATGAAAGCTGAAAGTTGAAATAAGACAGATTTACCTTCATGTGCTTGATTTTAAATGCAGAACAATGGAATGCATACATATTGTATTTGATATGTTTAAAGGAGTGTCATTGTCAACAGAGAATGTGATATCATAAGCCATTAAAAGACTAAAAGGAAAATTGCCTAGACTTTGATTTTAGACATGGAGATAAAATGTTGTTGTAGAGACTTAAACTCATTCCAGAAAGGCAAAGCAAATAATAAATTCCTTGACCAAGGAATTAATACATGTTACTGGAAAATTAAGAAATGAGAGTTAAACATAGGTCAATAATTACAAAATGGAATGGAGTTCCATGGACAAAAATGATTAATTCAGTATTCTCTAGGAGTTTATAGATTATTTTTTTTACATTGAAAGGACTTCATCAAAAGTTCGATGTATTTGCAAATAAAATACTTGAGGAATATTAGAAAAAGAGCATTGGTAGATGCCTTACAGAATTTATTTTAGCAGCTACATCATCCACAGTTTTACTAGAAAGTCAAACTGTTCTACCACTACAGCTTACTAGAAGTGTCTGTCTACTAATGAAGGAGGGTACTTGCTGCTCAGAAAAAAAAAAAAAATCAGCTACACAGTATCTCCTTATTGCTGCAGTTAAAGATCCTGAATAAGAAGTATCTTAAAAGTTAGGGCACTGGAATTGCTAAGTGTTGGGATACTTCCCGAACAATGTCTTACTTACAAGCTTGGGCAGACTATGAGTGAGAGATGGGTGGACCACCTTCAGTTGGGGAAGTTGGTGAGCAATTTGGTAAGTTCTCCCAACATGACCTTCAGTTTCAGAATGAGAAGAATACTGATGGTCTATTTATCTTTAAGAAAGGATCTATATAATTTATATCTCTTAGAGAAGCATAAAATGAAAGTTCTGTAATGAACAGTAAATATACTCTTGCTGTCTGTGTGCATTGATCATCTCAACAGACAGGGAAGGTTGATACAAATGGAACCATGAAGAATCTGGCATTCTAAGAACTGTACAACCATTACCGTTTCATTGGGAAGCAAATGTGGGCAGCACCTCTGGAAGTCAATGTGTTTGTCCTGGGCAAGGACTAAACTACATGCAACTGTACTATCTTTACAGATGAACCAGTGTACATGTGACTGGCCATTAATTTTTTCATCCTGAGCCTTAATGTCTTCATTTACATTTTATATATATTAAACTTATGTTGAAATTCTTTGTAGGCTAAAAACATCTAAATATACTTTTCAAGCAGCTGCCACTTAATGGTATATTCTGATGGGTTCCTCAACATCATCTTGAGATTCACACTTTTATAAATGCAGAACTAGAAGGCAATACTGACTTACGCTCTTGCTGTGATGAAAACCAACCTTATAACTAGTATTTCTGTTGTGGTTTAAGTCATCATCATCATCATCATCATCATCATCATCGTCATTGTGGAGATAATCTGTTGTAACAAAACTCAGTGTGATCCATATGCAATCTGGAGTTCTGGTGAAATGCAATTGAAGGTGTATATTGTGTCTGGTGCACCTGTAAAGGAACCTCTTGCATTAAGAAAAACTTAGTAAGGGTTTTATGATGTATGAGACTGTATCCTTTCATGTGAGTGAGGAGAGGGACATTTCACTGCTCTCTGCTCAAGCACTCTACACTTATTCTTCAAAACCAAAGCACACTAGTTAGACACTCAGTGTTTTGTGTAAAAGATTTGGATGAATACTGTGTGCACTCTGTACTTCAGGAAAGGTGATTCTTCATCACCTTTCCCTTACAAATGATTATATTTTGATTTGTCTTCTGTTTTTAGGTGAAATAAACCTCTTTCGACTCTTAGTCTCTATCTCAAATCACAATTGATTCATTTTGAATAAGAGCAAGGAGCTCCCCAATGGTGTTTCTTTTTTTCTCCTTTATAATTGTTCTCTTGAATAAGGTGCAGAATATAAACACTCTTGGATAAGTGTACTGCTTATACCAACCTCTTCCTTAGGAGTGTAATATCAGTGTGCCAGTGTGTCAACAAGAGATTCTGCTGAGAATTTAGTGGGTGTGTTTTGGGAAAAGAGGCTTTGTGACTGGGAGCAGGCCATGTTTCACTATCAGCTCATTATTAGTTTCCTGCACTGACTTCCATGTCGTGCTGTGCCTCCTGATGAGTGACATAGATTTATACTTAGTTTCTGCCATGCTTCTGGGTTTTGTTTTTTTTTTTTTTTTTTTTTTTTTTTGTTTTATTTGTAACCTTTTTTTTTTTTTCATTCTGCTTAAGTTGTAACCTCTTTTGATTTCTTACAGTATGACTCTCCAGTGTGTGGGATACTGAGCTGTTGGATGAGCAACTTCATAGTATTTTCACTGACATAACTGGAACTCTGCTCACAAGTACATATTTATTTGCTGTGCTGGATTTGGACCTTATAAAGTTTTTCATATCAGAATGCTTCTCTTATTCCCACTGAATCATTAGCTTTACTATTAATTTTGAAGGTTAGAAAGGACTGCTGGGAAAATATAATCTGACCTCCTGTATGGTGCAGGGCACGTTGTTTCATCCATAGAGGTAGCAGCATATTTTGGAAAAGCATCAAACTCCCTATAAAAGACTGAAATGATATATATGAGAGATTGTTTTCTTAGTATCATGTTAAAATAATTTGTTACCTCTGCATCCTGTCATGCCTTTTTGTGAAAGATTAAAGCAAACCTTGTTCTTAACAGCTGCAAACTCCTCTCTATGCAAATACTGTCTTTTCAAGAAAGACTATGATCTTATCATTTCGGAGGGAAAAAATGAAACAGTCATAGCTTCTGTCATTCACACACTTTTCAAATGAGATTTTGCAGTCTTTTGTGTCTTACCAGAGTCTAAAACGCTTTCTCAACATGTATCTGAAGTATTGGATGTCCAAACTGGGCATAATGTATTAAAAACACGAGCTTGGTTGAACCAGAAATAATGCTGTTATCAAGTTAATAAATGAGCAGGCTTAAGAATCAGACATCTTAAAATACTGAACTGTACTGAACTGATTTTCCTAGTGTGGATTTTATGCCATTGTTATCTATGTTGATAATATATTTTGTTACTGTATTATAGGTTTTTATAATAATTTTTTGCTGATCATTTGTAGATGTCATAGTGAGGGCCTTCTCTAGCTTTCCAATATCTGCCTTGATGAACAAAAACAGCTACTTGTATATAGTTTAATGGTTAAAAATATCAAGTAGCTTTGCAAGTCCACTGTAGAATTATTTTGTACTGAAAGGAGGGAAGGAAAGAAATAATTTCCAGGACAAATGTATTTGGGAAAATGAGGCAAGTATCATCTGAAACACATGGAGAAGAGCTGAACTCTTCTTTTCCTACAACTTTTCCTGCTGTCCTCCCTCCATATTTCCCCACCTGTTCGGTTTATTCCGAATTTCTTTTTTAGCCTGCCATCCTTTTTATTTTTTCCCCCCCCATGTTCCCTTATCACTTGGAATTCTCTATGCAGAAACATTAAATCTTTCTAGTGTTTACGAAAAATTTTAATGCTATTTAAAAATTGTGCACCTAAATTAGCTTTCCTCACACCTCTAGTTATCTATGCTTCTGCCTTTCTTTATCAAAGGTAACCTTTCGGAAAATATTCAGGAGTGATGAATAAGTGAAGGAGGTACTTGCAAACTGGTTTAACTTAGTAGGAAGAGCAGCAGATCTTTCCCCCAAAAGGAATTGTGCACTAGCAGGCACTTAAGTAGCTGGGTGTGCTGGGGAAGGGATTTTCACAAATATTTGACGTTAGGTGCTGTTGGCGACAAAAAGAAATGTATAGGTCTGTTCCAGGGTAACAATTCCTCTTTCCCTCTGGAAATGTGCTACCAAAAGACATGCTTCATTTGTTTCTTCTGTTGGCTGCTGCCTGTTTAAAATCATATATTAACTTAAAGCTCTGCCTGAACACTTAGTAGGACATGAACCCAGACCACCAGAGCTGTCTACCAGTGCAAGGAGAACCATAAGTTTTATCTGAAACTATGCTGCTGTGTTTGATCGTAATATTCTGACCATAACCACAATGTATACTGACAAGCTATTAAACAAATCTTTTCTGCACTCTTTAATGATCTACCTCAGTCTTGCAAACTAGACGTTTTAAGTGGCCATCTGTTAAAAATGGACTAAATAGTGAAATAGGTAGGTACAGATGTTTACTGCCGAATATACTGTCTAAAGATTATGTTCTAATAGATGTATTCATGGTACTTTAAGAGCTTTTTTCTTTACTGGGAAGGCAAATAAAATGAGTAGGTTTACTCAAGAAATAAGGCATTATTTGAAGATGGTGATCTTGGACTGGGTCTTCCGAACAACTAGGTTTTCTCTCAATGGTTGTTGTTATGCTAGTGTAACACTATTATTTTCACTGAGCTACCAGTGTAAGTGAGATGGAAACAGTAGGGAAAAGTAGCAGTAGGACTGCTACTTTCTGATTTCACTTTAAAATTTATTTGCTTTACTATCCTAGCAAAAGAAAACACTGCAAGTTTTAATTAGATTGTATTCTACCGGTTCTTGCAAGTCTTGAATATGCCTGAAATTGGAAATCAGCAAGAACAGTATTTCATAATGAACAGCAAAATCTATTTGTTTCCTGAGTGCCTTTTTCAATATAAATCAGAAACATGAACAATGAAAGAATATTATCTGACTACTTCTCAGTATAAAAAATGCCCCCAAAACTACTCTGCATGAATTTTTGTTTACTTTTATATATTAGATACTGCTATGCAAGTCCTGCTTTTCTATGTGCCTTGCTATAGTAGCATTTGGAAGATGAGGCAGAGATTGAGAACCTCTTCTCAAAGAGGATTTATGGCTCCACACAGTTGTTAGGTAGATTTTAAATGGTTACCATTAGAAAAGATTTTATTTCTTACCCAAACCAATGCACATAATTATCACTAAACACTTGGTTACACTGATTTTTAACTGATTTTGAAGAAACGCTTAATTGTGCTCTGACTATTGAGTTTCTGAGAGCAGTACAGAAGTGAGAGAATCCTAAGAATATCTCATGATCACGTGAAATGGGCTTGTTTTGTGATAGCAATTGAAACAACATACCACAAGCAAGGATAATATAGAGATAAGCAGAAATGTACATCAGGAAGTAACATAAATCACATAATAGCTGTCCTCTCTAAGAAAAATTTTTCACTCAACTGCTGTTATAAAAACAATCCGCTCAAACTCAGATTTATTATATTTGCTATATAGATTTCCACTTCTGGCAGTTTTCTGCTTTTTTCCCCCACCAGTGCTTCCTACCTGACTAGAAGTAATTTTTTTTCCTCTTTCTATTTTTCTGTGTGCCTCTCCATCAGAGTCAGTTCCTGGGAGAGAAAACAATGTCAGTTGGCAACAACTGAGGAATCAACTCAGGCAAAGTAAGAAATAGTGCCAGTCAACTACCCCATCAAAGGTTAGGGATAGAAAATGACAGGTTTTTCCTGGGTGCATCTCATCTTCTGGTCAAAATGGTGCAGAAGTGGATTGTGAAGACATTTTATACTGGTATAAGATTTGAAAATGTCTTCTAGCCTGGTACTGCTCTCACACACTGAACTTAGCAGAATTGACCAGAGTGTGTGTGTTGTACACTGCAGACACTCAGTGCTCACAAGGCTGTGCACCGATGGATCACTGTGCTGGAGATGTGCAGGAAGCACTGCACTTGCTGTGTATCTGCTGCCTAGCTCCTTGCAATTTTGCAGGAAATTTATTGCTTCTGTTGGCACCCCCTTCCCTTCTCCCTACACACTGGATTTATTGCACAAATGCAAAACATGCTCTGCATTAGAAATGCTCTGGCAATGTTGGGTTTGCAGTGCTCAAAGCATACCTCCTTCTGACTGGGAACTATGGACAGAGGTGTTGAGGTCCAACCAGGTTCCTTTCTGACTACTGTGGTGCCTTCTTAAATAGGGGTCTTGCTTACTCACCACAGTGGCTGAAACTGACCCTTTTATCTTTCAAGTTTTTCAGTAAGTGCAGTACTTTGAGTTTACTTTCAGCAGTTCAGGTTCCAAGTGATCTTTAGTTCAGTGACTTACAGGGTGGCTCCAGATAGCTGACAGCCTAGCAAATAAGCTCAAAAAAATTCATATTCCCTGCTTAAAATGTTTAGTAGTAGAATACTGCCGTGTGATTGATGTTTCTTTCAATTAATAGTTGCGAGAACAGTTTGATAAAGGCTGGGTATTCATGAGTAAAAATTCTTTCTCAGAAATGATCTTTAATTTCTGAATACAGGGCAGAGAGAAGAAGTGATAAATGGAACAGATAATTTTGTTTGCTGCTAATAATTTATCAGCTCTAATCAGGGTGAAACCTATCCATTAAAATGTATGCCCAAATGTGATGATAGTATTAGGAGTGACTCATTATTGTTAATTCATTTAGTACTCAGTGTAATAGCACTAATCATAATTAACTTCTCTGGTATTAATAGGGCTGTCACACAATATGTACTGTATTTGTATGAGAATTCCACTCTAGATTCTCATTAATTAAAACACCATAAAAATGCCAGCACTTTAATTTTCCTTATATTAAATACTATGAGGAGGCTTCCAAGTTTTTCCTATTAGAATTTATCAAAATACCGCTGCTACATTAATCTTAGCCAGAAATAATAGTTTGTAACCACCTATTTATCATCTAATTAATTTAATGATAAAAGTCTTTCATTTTTCAGGGGATTACTGTTGCTAATGGACAGAGGAGGAAATGTAGGTTAATATACCAATGATGGAGTTTTAATGAGGCTAAATACCTGGTGTTTTCTGAATAGATGTCTCTGCCAATCTTCACACAGTACTCGTGACAGGATCCTGCAGGGATGATGTCTCCCTGGGATCGGGGTCCAGGGCCCAGGTGCTATGGGGGGGCTCCATCAGGGCCAGTTTGAGCAGCCAGGTCCTTGCTCTCCCATATCCCAGCCAGGAGCAGGGCAGTCAGGCACAGCCCTCATCCTGGGCACTGGGCACCTGCCTGGGAATGGTGCTGGGCTGAGGCCGAGCCTGGATGTGGGCATGCAGGGGGGGGGTCCGTGTCTGGTCCCATGGTGCCTGTGGCAGGCACAGGTTGTGGCTGTGGGACAGTGGGAGCTGCAGCACTGCTGGGGGCTGAGAGGTAGAGGCTCAGATTAAAGCAGTCTCATGGGAAGGAGGTCTTCCCACAACACCCTCTGCAGCCTCTCCAGAGGTAGCAAGAGGAAGGGGCCGCCCAGAGGTGCTGTCTCCATTTTAGCCCTGAGCACAGGCAGCCAAGCCTCCATAAGGGGAATGATCTCGGAGCCCTTCCTAAGGTGTTGCTGTTTTGGAAATCAAGAACGAAGGCAGCATATTCATGTTGTCTGTATTGGTAGCTTTAGGGCTCTGTACGCTAACCCTCTGCAGAGTTATTTGGAACTTTCTGGCAGCCTTTTCTCTGCTTCCTGCTTTCTCCTAAGCCCGTGCCTTGATGCACTGCTTTAATGAATCCTTTTGGTTGGCTTATGGATATCCTTCATCAGAGCACAGACAGCAAGAATTTCTTGATGTCCTTGACCTCTGGTAGGAGGCTTCAGCCTTCAGCATGTGAAAACTGATGGCTACAAGGTGGAAATGCTGCACTTAACAAACTGATGTATGCTCTGGATGTGAGCACTTGCAACACAGAAAGGTAGCAGCTGGCTGCCTTTTGTGTCCTGATCAGTGTACATCACGTCTGCGACCAGGTTTGGGCAGCCCATGTGCCTAGCACAAGGTGCTTCTTTGTGAAGTCCGCTGAACCCAGAATGAAGCCCCAATCCTACTTCCTACTCTTGTCCATGGGAATTTTGCTGTTGAAGTGAAGGAAGCAGATATTACCCACTGCCTTTGTCTGTGACAGAACGAGCTGGGGACACAGGATGAAGACTAAGAGCTGTAGCAGTTTGGTATCCAAAGAATAAATCTGTATTGTGTATTGTCTCACTTGTTACATACCCTGAGTCTTGGCCAATTGGAGGTCTGTTCCATTATAGGAATCACGTGGCTTCTGTGATAAGGGGTAGTGTTCACACTGTACACTTTGAGGCAACCCACCACAGGAGATGATGTGATAAGGGGCAATGCTAATGTTCTTACAGTTCAAGCTCTTGCAAGTGCTTCAATAAATTCACTGATGCTATTAGTACTCAAGGCATTAAAAAATATTACTTAGATCTTACTTCCTCAGCCCAGATTTACATATGTCTTGTTTCTCCTTTTTGCCTTTTGGTTCTTCTGAATATGTTGTCTCTGCCACCCTAGGTTATGAGAGTTGAAGGTTTTCAGGTTACCAGATAAATTGTGGAGCTGAAAGTAAAACACCAAGCAGCCTGTGGCCACAAAACAAGATGCTTCATGGCAGGATTACTTATAAGGTTCAAAGGGGGATATTTAAACCTGATGTGGTAGAGAAGCAGCTGGAGTTGGACCTTGAGTGGTGACTTGAGGGACTGGCATGCAATATTTGTTTTAAACTGGTATTATTGATCCAGAAATTTATAGCTCTATACAGTACAAGGATAGTTTAATCTCTATACTGTCCCAATCTACAGATGTCCTGTGATGTGTTTTATCTATGTTATAGAAACACCTAAGTTGAACATAAACTTTAGCTGATCTTTGTTTTCAGACTGAAACCTTCAGGATGAGCCAACAGAGGGTTAATTAAAATTCTTGTTTCCTTTGTATTTTCTTGCTGCTTCATTTATATTCAGGGCATGTCCTGAGCAGGTTTATTTTGATAGATGTTATCCACAATAAATTGAAATACCTTCCACAGTGCTTTCTGTAAGATAAGAAAAAAATTACTTGAGTTATATTCCTAAATCCTAGGTGACTATGTCAGTAGATTGATTCATGCTGTAGGTTTGCACCTTCATTTAAAAATTCCTGAAATGAACCTGAAGCTTAATAATTTTTATCAGCTCTCTAAGACAATATTGGAAATTGTTAATTGATAGCTCATTATATAATATTTATATGGCAATAAAAACATCATTCTTATCACTGATATGCACTCTGGTCCAAAATCCATCCATCAACTCAGACACTTTCTATTCTGTTTTGTTTTCTTCTCTCACAGGACAGTTTGTGACATGCTTGTGTTGTATATGTGCTGTAGTATAATAGAATGAATACACTTTTGATGCCAGCACTATTAAAGTAGCTGTTTATTCGGGTTGAAATAATACCAAAGGGCTGAACAGATCACAAATCTCACAACCAGGTCTCAAACTTCAGTACAATGGAAGGTGAAAAGGTGTGTCTATGGACATTGTCCAACTGATAATTATTGTTCTGAATATAAAGGAATGTACAAGAATAAAGGAATCTTGTTCTTAGTCTATGAGTCCATAGCAGATCTATGCAATTAGGATTTAATGTCCATTCCTTTAGAATTCCACAGTCACCAGATCTGCTGAGGAAGGCCCTTACAGAGAATCACATAACAAACCGAGATGCTGTTTTGGAATTTCCCTTCTGATGCTACTTACACTTTTGAAGAGGTGCTACCAAGATTTGTAGGCTTCATTGTCTTTATATATTTTTCCTACTTGTAAACTTCATGCAGACTTTATCTACTTTGAAAATTGTTTTCAGACCCAAAAAAAAGGTTTATGCACCTGATGGTTTATTCATTTTCACCCTACTAGTCGATCTAAAGAAGATGTAACTTCTGCTCATCAAGCTTGGTGATACACTGCCCTGGGTACATGAATAAATCTTGCAAGAGAGTTTTGCCATTAAAACCTGCTTTGTTGTTGTAGAATGTCCCACTTATCTATGCACAGTTATTAAAACTGTAAATTTCTTTTTTCCCCCTCCTTATTGATTAAAACTGTGATGTTGAACTTGCTTTTTGTGCATGACCCAGCACAGTGTCTATCTGCCTGGACACCAATAAATGCATTTGTTTTGTTGAATATTTCTATGACCAACTCTTAGTAACAGTGCAGTGATTTTGGGAGGTATCACTCGAATCTTTCTTCATACAGATTTTGAAAGAAATATAATGACATTATCAAGTGTTGTGAGCCTGTTACGTATTCAACAACTTTACAAAGTAAAAATTCAGGGCTGGGTTTTCTGTCTTCTCACTAACTCTTATTTTTCTGAGATAATCTGATCTTAATAGAGGGACCACAACACATTTCTGGTAAACTCAGCTCTTGAAGTAGCTGCAATAGATTTGCAATGGATTTGAGGCACTAGTGGCATTTTCCTGTATCTGTAGAGTTGGCCACCAACTGTGTGAACAGAACAAGAGATTTTGAGAGGGGCAGAGGAGTGGCATACTGCTTTACAAGCAGTGGCTGCAAAATCTGCCTTGACAGAAAATTTGAGCTGGGAAGCATTGTAACAATCTATGACTATGCTAGCAGACACTACAGTTCTCTCTCTCTCCCTGTTTAATCTCAAGGATGCTCACTGCTGGTGTTAGAAGAAAGAGATAATGTTTCAAACCTTCAAAGCAGTGAGTTTCTGAAACATTTTCTTAGTGTGCTGTGGACAAAAATCCTGGAAAACCCTTCATGATGGGTGTTAATAAATTCAGTAATAGAAGATATACAATAGCAGAAGACTAGACTCAGAAACTCTGGAGGTCCTTTCCAGTGTTGTGTTTCTGTGAAGAATGTAATTTCTCTTCTGTGTAAATTCCATACTTGCCACCCCAAGAAATAGGTTACACTGCATTATCTTTTCCTGAGTTTTAAATTTTTAAACCTCTCCTCATCCCCATTCTGGGAGGTTTATTTGCCTAATACTTTGCTCATGTTCATGAGCAAATTGACTGGGAGGAGAAGGGGAAGGAAAGGAGCAGGAGGAATCTGATCTGGCTCCATTTACTTGCCTTTGCAAATACTCAAACTGTTTTGACTTACCATATTGAAATTTTATTTTAAAATCTGTCTTTGCAGATAAAACTTATTTTCACTTGCATTTTTTCAGTTATTGTTAAAATCTGGAATTATTTCTTTTTAATGCTGATGTCCCTGTCTCTCCTTGCTTCTCTCCATTCCTAAATACCAAATTACAGGAACTCAGAATACCTTGACTCCTCAAACTGCGTATTGCTGGCACAAAGTAAAAGTTAACCTGATAACTTGGGGAAGGAATACAGAAAAATAGATGAAGAGCTACTTCTTCAGAAAACCTGCAGAACTAAAATCTCATTTCTGAAGAGACGTAACATCTGTACTTTACTGAGACACGTTGCATGCTTTAGGCCGTTAATGGCATTGGCTTCACAGAGAAGGAAACGGTATTGTACAGAAATGAAGGTAATGCTTTTCTGGGGGAAGAAGACAAAAGAAAGCTGTAATGATTACAAGCAATTTATCATGTGGAAATAAAAAGAAGAGTGTCCTCTCCATGTCCTCTTCATAGACCTGGCTCTGTAGTTTAGCAGCCACAGCCTGGAAGCCTTCATCTGCAAACCTTCTCCTGTGGAACCTAGATGAAATCCTGATCATAATGAAATCAGCAAGAAGTTTTGGCACTGACATCAATGAGGCTAAAATTTTATCAATTTTATTTTACAGTTGTTCTGTGTTCATAAAGTGCAAGGTGTATACTTTTTACTATGGCTGCACATGAAAGAGTTATGTATGTACCTATTGCAAAAAGACGTACAGTTTCTTAGTTAATATTCCAGAGGCTTTGTAAATGTGTTATGAGCTAAAGGAATAAATTATTAAGAGAATAGTGGCACTGGGATATTGCAAGGGAAATATACGTATAGTTAGGACCAGATGTTAAACTGGAGTTTCAAAATTAATATTCTGTATGTAGGATGGCTGTTGAAGCTGAAAGGCTTAAGAAAATGCAAACCTTTTGGGGAGATTAAAAACTCAGTCCTCACAACTGAAAACTGGAAACTTTTCTGTCAGGAGAGGCTTTCTATCTGTGAAATGGAGATGATAATATTCCTCTTCTTTCTTTTATTTGTTAGTACCTTCTGTCCAGAGACTATCAGTAATAATGTACTTACATAGTCTGTGTTATAATGAACTGTTTGTGTGAATTTATAATAATACCAAGAATTCACTGATAATGATCAAGACAGAAGTTCTCTTTAATTCCCAAATAAAAATGCAAATTACTATTTTTAAAAGTACAGTAAATTGATGAGATGTTTCTTAGTATCGTATTGTTTCATCCATTATTTTAATGAAAGAATAGGATACCACTCATCATACCTCTCCTCACAGTGCCAAAGCCATAGAACTGAGAGAAGAGAATTGCTGTTGTTATGGAACAAAGGTCCAGAAAACTGCTTCAGTTGAATTATTTTGAAATAGAACTGGCTTCTTTCCTCAATTCTGCACATATGGGAAACCAACCTGGCTCCAGCATGGCCTATTGTGTGCAACACAGGCTTTGCTAATGATGGTGTTTGTGTCTTCAACACACTTTTCGTCATCTGTGCTATTTCAGTCATTCCTTCTCTAGGATTTCCCTTATTTCCTGTGCTTATGCTGTAATTTCATATCCATTTCTGTCTTTGTGTAGTATGGCCTCCAAAATCTGAGATTTGGTTGAATGAAAGCATGTGCTGTATGTCGTCAGAACAGTTTTCTGTCCCTCTCCTCTAGGTGTGCATGCACACAAGCACAGAGTGAAAGTGCAACTAAAATCACAAATCTTTACACTGGCAAATTTGCATTATACACACTAAAAGACAGCTCTCTTATCTACTTATGCTGATGGATCTTTATCTTTCCCACATTATCAGTTCTAGAAGATATCAAAGCATTTACTAATACACCAATACTAATACACTAATACAAATACAATCCCAGTAGTGTCCATGGGAAAAAAGAATCCTTGTACTGACTTGTGTGTCAAGCATGTCCTACCTTAGAGTCAGTCAATAACGTTTTATTCTGATAATGTAGTTCTCGTCACTTAGTATCTGTGCCTGAGACTGATTTTGACTTAATAACTAGTTTCTCTATCCTCACAAATCTTCAGCTCCATATCTTGGTAATGCTGTTGAATGAGTCTATCATATTAAACATGCTCTATTTCTGATTTTATCAAAGTTTAAAAGTTGGAAATGTTGTCATCTCTGTTCCCCACTCATAACACCTAAGTGGAATAGCCAGAATGTTAAAATTGTTTAGCAATCAAAAACTCCTAATGGACAATTTTATTTTTGAAAGGGAAAGAGGCAGTTTCTTTTTAACTGGGACAGCAATAGTCTTTTCTTCAAATGTCAACATCTAACATTGTGAGGAGACCAAAAATAATGGGGCTACCATGCAGTAAATAACTGTGTATGATATTACAGTTTTACAGAGCAAGAAATACTTTGCTTGTGCTTCACTAGGCTTTTACTTTATGAGACAATAAAGTCCTCTGGCAAATAAATGGCAGGACCTGAGCCCAAGGGAGTGGTGATGCTTCTCAGAAGTGTTTTTCAAGGCTTGTTTATTACCTTATAAACTCAAAGTCAAATTAAGTTGCTATAATGTTACATTTTGCATATGAATTATACCTCCCCTGTCTATCTGCAGTTATACATACTTCTTATTGCCTAAGTTTCTTTCCCTTCTGTCTGTTCTCCTTTACATTTCTACCTTTATATATTGTGCTAGGTGGGACTCCTAGCCCAAAATATGTGGGAAATGTCACAATTGCTAATCCTAGGTATTTACAAATCAGGCACCAAAATTGTAAGTTAACAAATTAAATCAGTGCATGCTGGATATATCTTCTGTAATCAGCTGATATTTTTTATCTGGAACATGTTAGAGCTTTGTGGACTTACAAACATACTGTNAAAAAAAAAAAGAAGAGAAAATGGAGATTAAGACTCTCATGTGCCTTTAGAGGCCCAGGCTTCAAATATGCTGTGAGAGCTGGGAAAACTCACAGCATATAGTATGTCTTATTCACTCTTGACAAGGACACATTTCAGCCATGGATGACTGAAATGAGCAGTCAGCATTACTACAAAGTTGTCTATAGTGAAGCTGGGAACCAGGCTGGTGAACAAATGGAATGGGTCATCCAGATGTTTTCCCATCTGAATTTTGTGAATCCATGCAGATCTTTCTCCCTGTCACTGCCTACAGGATACTTAAAGAATGCAAGAAACATGAAAAATTATTTCAGATTGTCTGCAAGTGTAACAAAATGTAATGAGATCATAGGATATTTTAATCTGGGTGCGACTTCAGAGAGATCTCTATTCCCCTTCACCCCACTCAAAGCAGAGTCAGACCAGGGTGCTCAGTAGGTTCTTGGCTGTCTCCAAGATTTCAGACCGCACAGCCTTATATGTACTTTGAACCTTTCTTCCTTCCTTTGCCTGCCATCCTCCTGCCATACATCCCTGGAAGGAACCTGGCCTCTGTCTTCTTGATAGCTGGCCTCATACATAGAGAAAGGCTGTTAATAGAAGATAAAACTGAGTAAAGGGAAATTTTAGTCCACTTCCTTTATTTTTCTTTTTATAAGTGAGGGCTCTGACACATTGTGAGACTAATTTAAAACTACTGAGAATATGCTGTAAGAAATCATTTTGCTTGGACACTAGAGGAGAGGAGGCAATTTCTTTTGTCTTTCATATCATATGATCCAGTTAATGTTTTAGGGAGTGTGACCTGATGGAATTATAGACTGTGAAGATTAGAAGCACTTCTTTATCCATGCCAGATCGATTCTCAATTTCTTCTGGTCAATAGTCTGCAATTATGTTAATGCTATTTATGCAGATTCATTATGGGGACTCTTAGAAACTGTGGAATACTAACCATCATATTCTGTTAACAAATCCTTTGAGATGGGATGAAATACAATGCTTTCATTCCCTCTGCTACTGAGCTCCCACTATTCTCCCAGATCTGCTTCAATCTCCCCTGCAGTTACAGTTAAGACTCACTGTTTATTTTATTCCATAGATAATGATGTGTAGTAAATGTAGACAAAGTGCCTGATCCACGTGTCATTTTATGAATACTGTACATTCATTGGCTTGTTTTATTGCATTTACGTTGAAGTGCTGTTAGCAAAGGGGTTCAGTGGCGTGAGTTGTCCTGCCTTCTCAGGTGTTTGTGTCAGCTGAGCCCAATTGAGCATTAGGTAAAACAGGTGTGTGTGCACTGCTTGGTGAGTGATAACCAGTATCCTGGTGCTCCTTGTTTCCCTTTATTGAGATTACACAAGCCTATATTTGAAAAAGACTGAAGTGAGCTCTCTTAGGACTGGAGCCCAAGTGCAGGCTTGTAGGATCTGTAAGGTTTTGTGCGTCAACAGATTCATGGACTTTAGAGAGCTGATAACTTGGGGCCTTGCTGAGGTAGTTATGGAGAACCAGAGGCTGGGTTTCAAGCTGCTTATTTTGAATGTCTGTGTTGTGCCTATGAAAAGAGGGACTCTGCTGTGAAAATGGGAAGTATGAAGCAGGATTGTTGTTGCTACTGATGGCAGAACTCCCACTATCTGCAGGAAGAACTTCTGGGATGATGCTGGGTAAGTGCCCACAGTGTTGTGTGACTGCCGATGAAGCTCAGCAGGACTAATGGCCATTGAAAGATGCATTCCTGGTTAACTCTTTAAAAGGATCAAAATGCAAGCCACTGAAATGTCCACCAGGGATGCAAATTTGGTCATATTTGCAGGAGTTTTAATTCAATGAGTCCTGTTCCTGGTGGGCAATGTAAAAATACCCATTTTAGGGAAGACAAGGAGATCTGAGAGTTCATTCACAAACTGTTCTCATAGTGAAAAATTCAGAACTCAATTTTTAAGTCTTTCTGTGCTGCCACACCATGAAAAATATCCTGAATTGTGCAGGTTGAAAAGTCTCAGGAGTTTAAAGACAGTGTAGTTGTTTTTTTGGGGGTCTAATTATGATTTTGTGAGTGCCTGAAGTTATCCTCCTTTATACTGTAAGTTTTGGCATACTTCCATTTTCTGTGGGTTGATGTTCAGACTCTCATATGGGAATAATACAAAGTAGTAACTTCTTTTATTGTAATTTTTTAAAACTTCCTTATTAATTAGGAATTTAAAACATTCTGTGGTTGTTCTACAAGACTTCTATGTTCAAGTATATTACAATTCACATTCTTATGTGAATTAATGTGAATTAATTCACATGTCAATTAATAGTTTAGCAATGAAAATCCAAATTCATTTACTACCCCCACAGTATGTTGTCTTTCTACTACAGATCTCAATTTAAATTTTCTTTGGAGATTGGCCTTGTCAAGAGTATAATTGAAGAGTAAAGCTTTTAATGAATTCTTTTTTGAAAACAGGCTAACTTAAATACCACATAAGGATTACTTCCTATGTTTTAAGTATTTTTCTGTGAAGTAGTGCAAAAAGATCTGCCTTATCAAATCTGGTTCTTTTTTGGTTGTTTTAATTTTTTCAGTAATTAGACTTCCCACCCTGGATGGGACTGAACTTGTGCTGAAGTCTGAGCTTGGTGTCTGGGGATTTGAATGTTGATGTCATGTAACAGCATGTTTAGAGGTCTGGGGGATAGGGGCTTTTTTTTCCCCTCCACTGAGACCAAAACAGAATTTAAGAACAAATGCAGTTCTCTCTAGTATTTCAGGGCATATTGTCTGGGTTGGTAGAGAGTGGGCTATTATTTTTAAACAGTAGTTTTTAGTATAAAGTACAGAGATCTACTTGTTCCACTTCTCCCATGTACTTTAATCTTTATCTATTATATAAACCACAACCTGAAGCCCTTTGATAGTCATTGTTTTTCACAATTAAACCTTTCAGTTATTGCAACTGAATGACTGTTCATGATCAAGTGCAGCAAGGGGAGGCTGATCTCGGTGTGTTAGCAGAGCTGCTATTAAATATATTTAAGTTTTAGATGCGGGGAGTCAGAAATCCTTGGCTGATCCCTTTGTTTTCACCTCAGTGAATCCAAAAGATCAGTGCTAGCAGTGAATATATGTTAATCCATTGCTGCCAGCTGGTAAAGCATCCATGAATAATAGGAGATTATAAGCAACTCACCCTTTGCCCAAGAGCATTTATCTATGTTCACTCAGAGGCAGTGCCAGTTAGGGCTGGCACAGTTGTCCTTTGTAATGAAACTCTTGACCTAGGAAAACTATCCAGAGAGCTTTAGAAAGATGTTCTCTGTAGTTCTCTGCAATTTGTGTATGACTGCTGCAGCTCCAACTTCCCAATTGTATATTCATACATATGGCTATAAGCTGAAAAGATTACCTGATGTCTGCCTGATGCCCTGTGTACTTAGTGCTTTGTGGAGCAGGGCTGTAGGAACAGCAACACAGCAGCCTCAGGGGTTGCTCAGCCTCTGATGTCTGTTTGCTTTCTCTCCACTGCATTGGCACTGTATTGTAATTAGTCATACTGTATGCACACCTATCCAGCTCGTGGGAGACTGCCACACTGTCACAGGAGATTAGTGAGTTGGTTAAAAGACTGTTTAGTTAACTAATACGCAAAGGGGGAGAAAAACCTAACTCTGTTATGAGGAAAGGGAATTTCATGTCCCTTATTAATATAGTAAAGTGGTATATTGATAATGACAAAATGTTAGGGCTAATATGCAGGAAGTAATAAGCATGAGCAAAGGCCATTTAGAGTAATGACAATATAACTAGTGTTTTAAAAAATTGTTTCTAAACATGCATATAAAGTAGGGATTTCATTTAATAGGGATTTGTAGTTCTTCATTGAATACTGGTACGCACCTCCTTCCTCCCCCCTTGCCCCCACATTTATTATAATCCTGTTCTAGAAAAGATATAAACTCACATATGCAGAACAAGAATAAATATTAATTTTTTTGTTAAATATTGTGCTATTTTAATGAAGTGTAACTGTGTCCTGTGAGTCGGCTGTTGGTTGAAGAAATAGGAATTTGAGTATTTAGTTAATAAATTGTGAAGTTGGAACAATGTGTTGCATGAGGACGGAATCTGGCATTATAAAAAAGTTGGTGCTGTTCTGTATAACAATGCTCTGCTGCAGTTGGTATGGGGTTGCTATTGCTGGAAGTTTCTCCAGTGAGACCAATCTCAATGTCATAGTCCAGAAATGCAGGCTGACTAGATTGCTGCCTGTATTGTCATGAGGTAAACAGCTATGAAACCAATAGCTTATGCTGAAGTGTGTGCTCCATAGGAACAATGTAATGAAACCTTATCTTCTCATTAACAGAAACATGCAATGACAAATTCTGAAAATCCAGTGGTAGTGCTGTCTGTGTGGTGGTTGTTTTTCTGTTTCCATTCAGTTTTTCATAAATCCATGGAAAACTGTTGGGTGTGATTTTTTTTTTTTTTTTTTATTTTCCAGTTTCTTGATTCAAATACCAAGCTTTATGTTCAGTTTATATTAGTTTAGTAAGCTTTAGGTGTTGTTTTCATGGTAGCTTCAACTACCAAAAATGGAGGAAAAATGGTAATGCAGTACACATATTGTGCGTGAAAAGAATTAGAGAAGTACAATTGGTATAGTTTGTAAGACGTTTCTAAAACTACCAGAGCCAAAAGTTTGTTAGTATTTCTTGCTGACTTTTTTCACTAGTCTTGCTATTCCTGTTCATTTGCCTGTTGGGTTAAGCTTTTCAGTGAAAGAGTTGTATGGCTGAAATACTTTGCTGGTGCTTATGACATTTATCCATACCTCCATTTACTGCAGCTGAGTCTCGTTCATTACTGTCACTTGTGGACTATCTAACTTGTGATTGCATGACTGGAAATGTATTTGAATTCTCAAGAAGCTACTGGCAAAGTTTTCCCCTTAAGGGAGAAGTGATTTCAGACACAGGGCTGCTGGTTTCTGTGATGTCCAACTTTCAGTAAGCAGTATGAGTAGGTTTGTTTTGTGCAACACAAATACTGCTGAGTGTCGTAGTCTTGTTTATACCATTCACAACATGTGCTGTCATTTGATATACAAATGTACACAGGCTTTGATATATTTGATGTGCTTTTTGTCTCCTTTGTCAAAATGGTTTGACAGAACTTTGATGAGATTGTTTGACAGGATAGTGGTGATCTCTTGATGTACAGTGCTTTACCGAGATTATGGCTGTGCTAGAATTCTGATATTTTTATCTTTGAAATAAATTTGTAAGACATTCTTGAGAGAGAAAGTGCTGATAAGATCATAACAGTGAAGCCTTTGAGTAAACTGATATTTTTTTCAATTAAGCAAAATAATGGTCCATCAGTCCCTTGGACTAGGAATAATATAAATTGGAAGGAGTACATAAAAAGAATACTGAAAAAGATATAGATCTCCTCTATATTTAAGCACAGGTTCAGAGTTAATCATGTTAATAGCTTCAGGAAGCCATCTGAGAGCCTCATACAATAAGCAGGCCTATGTGTCAACTAACCAGTAGCAGCCTTCTGACCTTGGTTATAGATGGGCATGTACTTTTTATTTCACTGAAGGGTCACTGTAGTGGTAAACTAGGTTATGAAAGCTGGTAATGCAACTGAAACAAAACTAATGGCTGTATAGAACAGTTGTGTTTACTTCTCATCAGTCATCATCTGCCATTCATGGAGGGTAGTAAAGGATGAATGCATGTATTTTATGTAAGCAACACACTAATTTTAGGGATGATGGAAGGACCTGTCCAGTTTGTCCTGTGGGAGCAACTTCTGGAGGCTGCAGTGCTTAACTGTTGGTTTTGCCTCAATGTTCACTTTAGAAATGAACGCAGCAGGCAGGAGCTTTGATAAAGCTGACAGGAAAGAAGGGAAAGTCACAGATGAGGAAAATGCTTGTTAAAGAATTTCTGGAGAATCTGAGCATATTCAAATCAGCAGACAGATGAAATTTAACATGGTGTGCTCAGTGAGCTGGTTAATTGGATTGATTTTCAGTTAATTTGAAGAACTCATAGAGGACAGGTGAGGTTTCAAAAGGACAAATATACTTTGAGGAAAGAAAAAGGGGACATGGGAATCATGGCCCAGTGAGTTTAATTACAAGATTTTAATTGTTCTAGAAAATGTGCTAAATAGGGAAGTGAGTTTTGGCAGTATCTGGAGAGAAAAAAATAGTTACGGAGAGCAGTAAAACTTTAGGTTTAAGGCAGAAGAATTCTACCATTAGATGCTTGCTGGAAGCTTATATTGACATTTGGTTTTTGGAGTAAAAATCATTTTTGCCTACCTATCTCTGAAGTCATACATGGGAATCTTTAGTCACCTGGGCCAGATATTTGCCTTGAAAAAATAGCATTAATATCTTATCACAAACCTTTTCAAATTATGATGACTGTCTTACTGGTTGATTATGCAAAGCGAACCATATTTGTGTGTACTGACAAATACCTGGATTACCTGAACCATGGAAAGACATTAGATCCTGGCAGGATTTTAGGACCTCCTACTCAAATATAGCTATGCAAAGACCAAGAACTAGCAGTTACAGCTGTTGCTAACTAATCAGAATGTTTAGTGTACACTTAAGAGAGTTTTCATAAAATGGGAATTGCAGAAAATTCCAAAGAGCACAAGATAAGGGTCTAAAGTTAGAAAAGAGAAACAGCAAAAATTCTGCAGTATGTATTATGGCAAAGAAGATGAGGCAAGGCAAGATGGACAACCACAACAAACACTATCATGTTGTCATAGTTTCTGAGCACAAGGCCGGAGGGTATAGCAAAGACAAAGAAGATGATGTTCTCAGTGCCACAGCGTTTCTGTATTCTCATCTGTTGCTCTGATAAAGGTGACAAACAAGCTGCCAGCCTGAATACAATTAATCTGGACCTATGTTAATTCCCTTTAATTGGAGCATGTGTCCCTGGGCTACAAACAGTGATGTCAGCACTGAAGGAAGAGCCTTAGGCACTGGAACAGATAGGAAAGTGAGCAATGAACTTCCCCCCAACACAGCACAAAATGATGTCTTAAAAAAGGCTGCAATAAAGACTGAAGAGGCAATATTGGCCATACTCAGCGAGTATGTAAAATAAACATGGAGATAAAAAATAGATTGGAAGAGATGCAAAGGTCACAATTACGGCAGCAGAAAAAAATGTGTTTAACCATTATTAGGTTTAAAGAAAAAGTCATGCATTTTGCCTTGTGAAAAGAAGGGAACTGGAGAAGATGTGGGGCATAAAAGGGTAATGGTGAAGGTTTCAACTGATGGTATGTGATGAATGATAATAGATGAAAGAACCCAGCTGTCCCATAATTTATGCCCCTCGGAAAGTTCTTGTGCCTTCAGGCAGATAAAAGAAGCTTGGCTCTCTGTGTTATGAAAGCAGTGAATTTGACTTCTCACAGGACTAATGTTAAAAAAACTTCCCCTGAAAATGAGAAAGCTGACTCAGATGGCAGGTTATGTTGGTGTTTTTTTTAAAACACTCTCAAAAGTGCTAGCACTTATGCATTTACAATATTATTGCAGTACTTCTGTTTATTATTAAATGTCAGCAATGTGCAAAAGTAGTAATTTATAGAGGGTACATACAGTGTTTTCCATGAGATGAGCCATTGCTGTCACAAAGACCTTTTGAGATCAATAGCCATCTTTGACAACTTAATACTTGATGATAATTCTGGCCGAGTATGTGCTGCATGGGGTTGTTTGGGTGTTTTGCTGCTTAGTTGTCTTATTGACTATAAACTTAGAAATAATTATTTAACTTCTTGGCTCTTGTTCCTCCTATTCTACAGGCAGATGATAGACTCTATGTAACTTGAGGCTGTGGCAAAGTAAGGTAGTATTTTCAATACGTGAGTGTTCATCTGATCCTTCATTGCCCCTCCAATGCAGTTTAGTGATAGCTTAGAAATGTTGGGGAATGGGGGGAACTAATGTTGTACAGGGTAATTTGGTTGCAAAACCTCCTGCGTATTATATTTGACATAGAATCTAGAAGACATAGCCCAGCTGAGAGGAAATTGAAAGCTGGGGAGTTCAAATGTAAATCTCCAACAAAGAATGGTGTGAACTTGAGTGAAGTTTTCAAAACTACTGAATTTTGTTTGGAGTCTAAATAAACCTGTGCTCATAGCTCTACCTGTAAGTGTCCCTGTGTGATTAGAAATGAATAAAACATGCACTACACACCCCTGAGGTATGAGACATTTCCACTCAAGTCCTTATAGAAGAGGCTAGACAGCATGATACTGGGAAATATAGTACATGAAAAGCAGTGCAAATAGTCCCTCTCAATCATTAAGCTTAGTGATGAACTTGTAATGTAACAAATAATTAAGAGGCAAATGTTCAGCGCTGCAAGCAAGCATGTGTGTTATTACAAATAATAGCAGGTACACCCTGAATCTGCTGGTGTGTAACTTTGAAATTGATCTTTGAATAACTTTAACGGAGTTACATATCCTTATAATACACTCATAAAAAGCAGTGCTGGCCTTATATGAAGGTTGCCATGGGCCCAGGGATTGAGGCAGTGCAGTGTCAGTGACTACAGACCCTCAGCATATCAGCACCTCGATGGTACCTCACAGGAGCACTTTGCTGCTGCCTGGAAGGACTAGTCTCCTTGCTTACAGTGCCTGTGAACAGTCCCCCTCTACACCTCCTGACATTCTAGGGGCTAAGGGCCTCGGAATGACAGAGTGCTTTAGAGCAAGGCTTGATTAATCAGGATTGAAGGGGTATTTCTAGATATCCTTCAGATTTTGTTTCACTGCTGAGTAAAATGACTTGGTTTGAAGAGCAGATAGGAGGCATTTTATGACATGCTACCTGTATTAAAGAAGATTAGATTATCTGCTTCCTGTCTCTAATATGCAGTAGAATACCCAGAAGCAAATTGAATGGTATTTAAGTCAATAAAATGCAAATGAAATTCTTTAGGTGAGAGATTGAAATGTTCTTAGCCAAAATGTTTTGTTTCTAAGGTTCCCCACTTTAAGATTTATACAGGAAGCTTTAAACATTCCATACTGGAAACACTGAAGGATATCTTGAAAGCAAAAGTCTTGGTGTAGACCCACTTAGAAAAATACCTCACAACTAGAAAACTCTTGAGGATGGCAGGATCTGCATGGATGAGCTATATGGGTAAACCTACAGAGGAGAACATTGCTGAAAGAATTGTAAATGTACTGCTGTTTAAATAGGAGAAAACATTCTCCCTTTTTCCTGTTTGCTGTAGGGGGCAAAGAAAACTCAAACCCCACCACATTTGAAAGGATTATAAATAACATCATCAATTATTTTCCCTCCTACTCAAATGTACCTCTGAAATCATGAGGTAAACAATATACTTGTATGTATTTTGTACAGTATTTTACATGAATGTGCTGGTAGCCACGAGTCCCTCTCAGTGGCATAGGCAGCTACTGGTGGGATAATCAGGAACAGGAAGAAAATGCTTCTAAAATGTCAATTGTGACTGATTTCCAGAAAAACCATTAATGGCTGACCCTGCCAGTACCCAGTGGCTGGGCTGGACCTAAGAAATCAACTTCAGATCTCTGGTGTATGGTTCCAGTAGGCTGCCTCGAACATTTGAGTGTGAAAGCTAACCCTTCAGTTATCCTCAGCATCTCTGCAGGAAAGCTGAGTGCACAGCCTGGTGGGATGTGCTGGTTTGAGCTTTCATTGTAGAAGAGCTGGAGGAAGGTCACTGAAAGGTGGGAAGAATTCCTGCTGGCCGGTCTGACTTAGATTGGGTTTACATTTTTTGTGGTCTGTTGTTTACTTGTGACTTGAGGCAGCAAGTATAGTTTCATCTTGCAGAATAAGTGTTTGTGCTTCATTATTAAGTATGCTTTGTGTTGTATGGACCTAATGAGTTCATTTGAAATTGAAAACCTTGGGGTTTTCTGTTTCCGTGGGTGCACTGTGTTGGGGAAAAAAGCATATGTGTCCAGTTTGTGTGAAACAGACTGTAAAGGGGGCAGACTGTAAAACTGTTGTGCAGGTGTCTTTTCTATATGGGAATTCCCTCTAGTTTGCTCAAGTCAGCAATGTCTTCAAAGAGCAGATGGTAGAGAGGCACCCCATGGTGTGGATACAGCCAGGGGAATCAGTCTCTTTTCACAATGTAACTAAGTTGCCGGAATGAAAGAATGCACAGAACTTTTTGAGTCACTTTTTGGTTGCTGGATCTTGTGAGATGTTTGTCTTGCTACCAAAATGTAAGGAATTGAAAAAATGAGTCTCTTAAAGTCCAACTACCTTCATTCAGGAGAAAGTTTCCCTTTCTGTAGTAATCAGAAGTTGGTGTACATTGCAAGAGTAGGTGTTCTCTTTGCTTCTGCTTTTTTTTATCCCTCATGGTAAAATCACTTCAAGGACTTATGGGTGCTGGTGGACAACTGGTTGAACATAAGCCAGCAGTGTGGTCGGGAAGGCCAGTGGCATGGTGGCCTGTATCAGGAATAGTGTGGCCGCCAGGATTAGGCAAGTGATTCTTCCCCTGTACTTGGCACTGTTGAGGCCACACCTCAAGTACTTCAGTTCTGAGCCCCTTAATTCAGAAAGAGCGTTGAAGTGTTGTAGTGAGTCCAGTGACAGGACAAGAAGACAGTAGGAAGACATTCTTCTCAGAAAGGGTGATTAGATGTTGGAATGGGATGCCGTGGGAGGTGGTGGAGTCGCTGTCTCTGGAGGTGTCTCAGGAAAGACTGGATGTGGCACTTAGCACCATGGTCCAGTTGACATGGTGTTAGGGCAAAGTTTGGACTTGATGAACTCAGATATTTTCCAATCTGTTTCTGTGATTCTGTGATCTAAATCTATTAATTGAAGCTTTTTAGTAAAATACTGTGCTGCAATGGAAGTAGAGAGTAGGATCAAACCTGCTGACGTACCACTTGCTGAAAAAAGGCCCTCAATACAGGCACTGTTTTCTGCAGCACAACTTGCTTTTTTCATGTCCCAGGGTGGGGTGACACCTATGGTCAGAGGAGTAGAAAATATGTGATTCAGTCATATACACAAGATCTCCACTCAGGCAAACAGATTGGCTGCTCTGAGAAGTGAGCTGAATCTTGAGGGACTGTAAGAGAATTTCATGTCAATAACTGCCTTGGAAAACCAAACTAAATCCCCTCTGTGCTGTTCTGTGTCTATGCAGAAAGGAAGTCCCTCTGTCCTGGCTAACTGGTACAAATCTTGCAAAATGAGGTGAAATCATATCCTCGGACTCAGACAAATCAGAGTGAAATAATTCATTCCTGGTGTCCTCATATTCCCCTCAAAATAAACGTTTGAGTTAAATTCTTAGCACAGTAAAATTGTAGGGCACTCCACACCAGGACACAGCTATATGAGTCCTGGTGGGCAACCATAAGCCACTGAATTTCTAAAGGAAAGCCCCCTATGTGATTCCTGGCAGGACAATCACAGTGTTTGAAGTCGTGAAAAACTGCATAATACAAAACTATCAAAACATATGATATTCCCAACATGAAAAACATAAAGGGGTCACAGAGGCTTCAATTGTATTAGTAAAACCATGTTGTAATTGGCCTTTGGCATGAAAGGAAAAAGCTGCTGTGCAGTTCTCTGGCAAGAACAAAAATTTTAAAGTTGAATTACTGAGAATAATAACTTTCCCTTCTAGGATTAAGCTGCAATTTAGAGCATTGCCCTCTGAGAAATTTACTTGAAAAGGGTATCTCTTAGTATGTCTAAACTCGATGACAAAAACAAGGGGCTCACAGCAGAGAATATGGGAAATATTCTGGTATCCATTTCCTAGGGCACTTACTGGGAGATACTGAAGTGGACTTAAAAATCACCAGTGTGACGTCTTGGTTTCATGCAAGGTCCAGCTCTGCCCTGATGGTGCTTATGGCCAGGAACAAGATCATATAACTGCTGAAGTGCCCACCAGAGCTCAAACAAAAGGCTTTTGTGGGAGATGACCTGAAAATTGTTCAACTTGATAAGTTTTCTTTTCCTCCTTTCCTTAAGTAAGGTGCCAATAAAGTTGCAGGAGAACACCACCTTGCTCATTACAGGTGTCATCATTGCGTAGGTGTAATCATTGTCAATCCCTGTCTTAAACTGAACTTGGTAGCTGGGTGGGGTCTTTTCCTTGGCCATCCTTGTCTTGTCCATGCTTGTGGCTTATCAGCGTACACCTTTATCGCAAATTCAGTTTGTGGAATTATTTTTGCAGTGCTTAGTTGGTACTGCATCCATAAAGATGTTAATTTTCTGTGAGCAAGGAGTTTGTGCTGGAAGAAACACATGAGAGAAAATGTTTAAATTGTGAACAAGGGGGCAGCAGAGTTAGGCAGGCTTGTATTAGAATGTTGCTTGCTCACTGAGTGCTGTTTAACCACATGGGACTGCTGCTGGGAGTGAGAGTACTGTATGTACAACAGCTTGTGGATGACTCTGCTTGGTAGTACAGGCTGATTCTGACTGGATGCTTTCCTCTGTCACTTGTTCTTGTCTGTCTGCTGGTTGTATCCTGTGATGCCCTCAATTCAGGAGCATTAGGTCTTCCAGACCAGATCTTTGTCTTTCCAGAACACAGTCAAAGTATGTGGAGTTTTGTGTGCAGGTTTTGAGGAGAGAATGCTAATTGGTGGAGAAAATCTGAACTTCTTTGGGTGAAAGGGCTACTTATAGCTTAATGGTAGTTAAATTTGTTTTGCTCCCTGATGTTCTTAAGGTTCACAGGCAATAATTCCATTGTCATTTCACATGTAGTGGGTGAATGGATAATGAAGGCTGATGTTCTATGACAAAGATGTTGTCTTAAAGCAAAATTAAAGCGGGTTTACACTCTGTCTGGGCAGAGAAGGGAGTATGTTAGGTTTTTAAACTCAAGATATGAAGAAGTGTTACTTTAGAAAATACCAGGAGACCTCAAACCATCTAACAGGTTTGAGTGAAACTTCCACGTGCAACCGATGGAAGAAATGAGGTAATCCTAAAGTGTCTGCTTTTAGAATTTCAAAGTTGCAGCAGCTGCCTGGAATTCAGTCCTCATAATCTCTTCACTACAGGGCTGACTTTCATAATGAACCCCTTTACATTGGGGAGAAAGGTTTGCACTGTATATTAGGGAAAGTTCTCTCTTGGAAGATGTCCTTGCTGTGTGCATTCTCAGCAGTAGCTAATGGGCACTTAGGGCACTTTACTAAAAATATTTAAAAAAAATACTTACCTTATTTTTGTTTGTTTTTAATCCAAAACAGAATTAACTGGATGGATAAAAATCTCTAGGCTGACTCCAAGGAGCTCTTGCTATCCAATTCCCATTTCTATGCGTTTTCAAGACTCAGTTCTGAATTACTCCCAAGCTAATAGTCAACTCTTATATCTTGCTTTCTCCCTGTGAAGGGTGTAGGTGTCTTTATGCCTGGTGGAGGGCAGGTCTCTCTCCCACCAAATACCTACTCCCTCATGTCACGCTGAATGAAGTTTGTAGCAGAGTTAGAGGCAGTATTCTTACAAAGACTGATTGTGGTTGACCCAGTTTGTAACCCTAGCTTTAATTTGCTGTTGAAGACCAAACCCTTCCAGGGCATTTGGAAGATGTAGCAAGCAAAAAAGAAAAAGAGAAGTAAACTGTGAGGGGAAATAAGAAAAAGGAAAAGACGATCAGGGAAATAAATGGCAGATCTTCATTTTCTCCTCCTTATTTCTTTTCTTTTACCTACGTAAAGTTTGTGAGTGATACTGAGCCATTAAAGTGGTTCTCCTATACCTTGTGGGTTTTTTTTAACATCTGCGGTCAGCTGGCTCCACCCTCTGGAGTGATTTTTTGGTAAACTGGACAAGGTCAGGAGAAGAGTTAGCTACCTCACCAGTTTCCTTGATGTATAACTGAGCTTGTGCTAGCAATAAAATAGCAGCTGTGGAGGTGAGCATCTAATCAGATTCTGTGAACGGCAGTAGTGGTCCAAGTGGTCCAGTGAAAGGAACTGAATAAATTTTATTTCTATTTGTTTTATAGACTTTTTTTCCACAGATCATGCAGCTTGATATGCTGCTTAAAGAGACTCTGTCATAGAGTTAAATGAAGGCAATGGACAAAGAATAGACAGCCAGAAAGCTAACTGAAGAATGTGCATGGTTAGATAAGCAAATAACAAACTAGTGGTCTGGTGTGTTAGAAATCTGGAAGAATTTAGGCTGTGAAGTAGAAGTATAGTTTCTATCTTTTGGTGGATGTTTGACATCTCTTCAGTCCATCCCATCACTTCCATCTTAGCCAGCTACAAAGAAACTCCCTGTGGCTGGTGAAAGGCCACTAGCAGTTCTGTGGTACCATGTGTTTGGAGGAGCAGTGGCACACACTGATCTAAGTTATAGCTGTTCTTCCACTTTGTGTTCTTTAGGTCCATGTGTGGCTGAAATATTTATTTTTTTGACCTGCTCTAGTTTGGTCAGGACATTATTTTCATTTTAATCTCCACATCTAGGAATTATGAAGGTGGTCTATTGTCCTTAGTCTTCTAATTCTGAGCAGTATGAGAAACAACATCTTGCTACAAGTTCAGAGGAGAGATCCTATTCCAAGAAATGAGATTAGATGTCTTACATCATGCTGGTATAAATAGTTAAGGTGGAAATATAGTAAGACATCAAAAACAACTTTTGGGAAATCCTTGTTTCCGAATACCTTCAAGACAGACAAACCCAAATCTCTGTGACCAAAACCATGCTTACTTTTGAGGGACTGTAGTGTTCAGTTGTAGATGTGAAGCTAGTTTTGCAGATCACTTGATGTCTTTTTTTTTTTTTTTAAGTTAAAAATCTGGGCCAAAACAAGGTACTTACGATAATGAGTATTATCGTATTTGGAAGCCATGGGTGGAAGCTAAAAACAGCAGAAACACTGTTTTGTGACATGTGACATATATTCCAGATTTTAGAAAATGTTACATGGGAGATGACTTCTTCACTGTTGCAGGCAGTTGTAAGAGATTAAATAAAACACAGATTGTAATGAATTGAGTTTGCAGAACTCAAGAAGTTCTGCCTAAACAAGGAGCACTTGGTCTGAATGCAGCTGAATAAATATATTCAGCTGTAATTGTAGCATTGGGCTGTTTCTTGGATGGGAACAGTCTTGTGTAGTAGGAGAGATTACATTAGCATCATTCCATGTTACGGGCAATGTTATTGCCTAGGGGTAACTTCTTTTCACTTGTGTCTTTTTAAGTGTTCCTTGATGCAAGAGAACAGTTTCCTAGCACATTTCAAAGTGAACTGTGTATAAAGTGTTTGCATAGTGTTTGCTGTTTTGGCTTGGAAGGTGTTTGTGAAACCTGACAGTGGTCTGTTGGAGTGCAAACTTCTGTGTAGGTGGTGGCACTGTGCAACTTTTTGTGCTAGTTTTTTTTTTATTATTATTTTTGTTAAAAATTTTTATTTTTTTTTTATTTCCCTACTACAGGGGAACCCAGTGTTTCATAAAAGATTTCCTTCAGTAGGTGAGCTCTGGGGAAGGCAGTTTTGTGTAGTGTTGTTGAAATGGAGAGAGGCCATGTGGTTAGCTGCCTGTGTTTGTGGCAAAGCAAAACTGTTTGCTCTTAAGCTGTTTAAGAGGAATGAGTAGTCTGTTGCTCATAACCAATTCTGGCACTTTTCTTAGTACCTTGTCTTATTGTCTCTTTATTGTGGTGGTAAAAATTTCCTAATACTTAAACTCAGCTTTCTCTGCTGCTTTTAAGGCCTTTGTTTCTTTTTCAAGTCTTGTGATTAATGGCTAAGGTTGCTTTAATCTTCTTTATAAGATGATCTTATGTATTTATACAATGTACTTGTTTCCTTTAGGTGTTAAGATTTTCTTTGACTAAATGTATATTTCATCCTATAATGTTTCCCTTCTTTCTTTTAAGTACAATATCCTAAAGTAAAACCAGCACTCTTCTGAGAGCTAGACAATCTAGAAGAGAATAATTCTAATTACCATAGATTATTTTATTAGACAGATGTCAGCTCAGCTGTTGCCATAAATTATCCTATTAAAAAACCTCAGGAATATAAAGGCCTCTGAGATGCACCCTTTTCTTGAATTCAGCCACCTCTTTCTGAGTAAATTTGCTTATGGAGACAATTTTCTGCAGAAACCCTTGTTTCTCCTCAGGGTCCCTAGCAGATTCATGTCCTCAGTGGGAAGGTAAGATGGGTAAATAGCTACCAGTTCTAGACCAAGCTTGTATGTGACAGAATCTTTGTGTCTGTTCCAGATTGTTGTAAAAAAAAAAAAAAAAAAAAAATTGAGAATAGCTGAGTGCTCAGAAAATTCCCAGTTTGAAATGTGCTTCATCAGTCTATATGTGGAGTAACTTTATTACAATGATAACCAGGTGTTGGTTATTCCGTTCTTGTGTATGAATCTTTTTTGAACCAATAACTTGACCTCTTGCATTTTCTGGAATTCTCTGCCTTGAATCTTGTTCTTGCTCAGTGTTCCTTGCTTTTGTATTCTTAATGGAAATACAACTTTTTAGTCAGAATTTAAGGATGAAGAAAACTAGTGGTTTCTGCAGTTAATACAGTTCCTGCCTCTTCCAGCTGTATCCTCTCCTCACTACGCTGTCTATTTTGTCACCAGAAATTGTTTTCTCAGTGTTCAGTTTTCAGTAAGAGAATAGCTGTATGGGGTAGAGACAAGCGTTATAAAGGGTTTAGGAAACTCCTGCTGATCTATCCCCATTACACTTTTCACTTACCATGTGTCTAGCCTGAAATGTAGGGAACCAGGTTCATCTCTGTCCTGTTGCTAGGTTATTCTGTGGCTTTGGGCAAGTCAGCTCAACTCCTTGTGTTTCGTTCCTTATTGAAGGAAAAAAACCCCAAACAAAACTTCTGCCTTGACACTGGCCCTTATCAATCTCAGAGGCTGTAAGTGCATAGGCTTTGAAGTGTTTCCTGTAATAACAATATCTAAACTAGTACTACCATTTGAAAATCAGTGCTCAAGAGAAATCATGCAGTTAAGAGGAACCTATTTTTCTTTTTTTTCCTACTGCTTTTAGAGAGATGCATGCTACCACCTCTAGGTGTTTTGAGAAATACTTTTGAAAACCCAAAATTTGAAATTTATGACCCATGTTGCTATAACAATTATCTAGGCCAAGGTGTGCAGCTTCAGTGCTGCTCTTGGATGGATAGAGGCAGTTGGCCTTCTGCTTGGTTTTCAGGATGTCTCCAAAGCAAGTGCCAGTAGCCTATTGATGCACAGACTGTTGTCTTGTTTTGTTCAGTGCACAGCAGACTACAAAGGTAGGTTATTTTTTAGCATGATTTTACGGACTGCTGCTTGAAGAATTTTAACAGCATCCACTAAACTCCCTAATGAATAGTTCAGAATGAATAAAATTCTGCTTGATGTTTACAAGAGCATCTGTGCCCACTGCTGATGAGTCAAAGAAACCAGCATATTCCTTTGACTCCTGTGTGTGAGACATACACAGATTATTAGCTGTGTGGGGCTGTGCTTTGCAGCTAACAAATTGGTTGCTTTTATTTTAATTCAGATGTTTTCCTTTTGTAAGGAAAAGAAACACACACTTTGCTGTCTAGCTGCTCTGTCTTGCAGCTGTAGCACCTCAGAGCTTTCCAGCTGAATGAGTTGCACTTCTTTTTCTTGACCTGTTGTTTCTTCTCCTCGTCTTATGAACTTTTGCAATGACTGTTACTACCAGACCCTCATGCGATTTTCTCTTACGTTGTTTAGTGGATGTTCAATCATTTCCTACTACCCTTCAAATGATGGTTCATTTACTTTTCACTCTTCTCATAACAACATGCAGAGCTTTCATGACAGCTGAGTATCTCTGGGGCCTTTTTTTGGCCTGAACAAGAAGTCAGAAAAACAATCTTGCTGCTTTTGTGCATGTCTGACAAGTCTGTGATGGTGGAGTAGCTTTGCTGTGGTATCTAGCCTAATCCAGCATAGCTGTTCCATTTAAAACCAACAAAATACTCTAACAACTTTGAATTATAACACCAGAAACATGAAGTTAATTGGAGGTTTCTTTGTCTTTCAGTCAGTCTTATTGTTCATTATCCAAGACATTAGAAATTGGCTTGGATGTGAGTCATGTTTTGGGGTTACTGGTCAAGAATGCAAGCTTGTGTCCTCAAGTATTTGCTGTCCCACCTCCAAGCATCTATGCCTGGAATTTAGCTGAAGGGAGCAGATTAAAAGCAGAGCTTGCAGCATTCAAATTGCTGAAACCCAAATGCTATGATTTTTTTCCCCCCTCCTCACAGCTCTGTTCCAGATTACCTAAATAAACTGTACTCTGCTGAACTGGCCATTTTTGTTAAGCACCTAGATGATTAGTGTGTTATGAATAATGTCATGATAGCTGGTTGAAGGGCATCTCTTCCTCATGAATAGCAACAGTGTTGGCAATGTGCCAGAATCAAGAACATTAACTTCATAGAAAGCTTTATCAATGTTAACTCACTGAAAGCAGGCAATATGTCTGAGTTGCTAGCTCCCAGCTTTTAATTAAGGCAATTAAACAAAATGAGATCTATTCTTTTTCTGTTTATTTATAGATTTAATTATCAGTAGTTAATTAGGCTACAATTCTATAAATATATACTACTGACCTAGTGCTTCCAAGTGGGAATTACTTTTTATCTTAAGATTGATTCCTGGTAAATAAAGTAATATTTCAGTGTTGCTCCATAGCTTGTGCTTTGCAATACTGTGGAACCAAACAATCTTTCTCATTGTGTCCTCAATGTTAGTGAATATGAATATGTTTATTTAGGCATTTATTATTCCTCAGTGTTTTGGTTTGACCCTGGTCAGCAGCTAAGCACCTCACAGCTGTTCAATTATACCCCCCCGGTGGGATTGCGGAGAGAATAGAAGGTTAATTGCAAGAACTCATGGGTTGAGATAAAGGCAGGTTAATCGCTAAAGCAAAAGCCTTGCAATTTCAGAAGGGATTAGATTTACAGTGTCCAGCCTGTGGTATTCAAGCTGCTCAAGAAAAATTCTTAGAAGAGGCGTACAGTATGGGGCTGGCACTAGAGTTATATGGGGGAACTGGGTAGATCAAATCCCAACATACTAACTAATTTAGACTACAAACACTTACGGGTTTGGAACAAAATGTGTCTTCTCTTCATCAAAGTGACCCTGCTGAAACACATCAAGTTTTCTGTAGCTCAGTTGCGTGTCTCAAACATTTTTCATAACGGTGTACATCAGGAGGAGGAAGAACAGGGCAGGAATATGGTGGTTTTCCTGAACATCAGGTATGAAGCATATAATTTAATCCTCTGCTATGTGAAAGCTTTGGTATGTGTCCACCACTGATGTAGCTATACAATTGCAAACCTGTAAGGAGAAATTCTTTTAAGGATGCTTTTAACACCTGATATGTTATTAAATCAAGGATTATAGATATGTACTTAAATATCTTTGATCAGAAAGAGTGGCTGTAGTAGGTGAAAGAGGTATTTATAGAAAGCTTTAAGTTCTTGCTTGTGGATGATATGTATTGCAGCCTGCCTCCTGTTAAACTCTGAGGTTTTGTCCATGAAGGCAGTCTGATGTCAGATGACAAAGTAACCCACCTAGCTGACCAGAGGAAGCCAGTTGATGTAATCTTTTTGGATTTCAGTAAAGCTTTTGATACTGTCTCTCATAGGATCATTCTGGACAAAATGTCCAGCACAGCTGGATGAACACATCAGGTGGTGGGTGAGCAGTTGGCTCATGGGTCAAGCTCAGCGGGTAATAGTGAATGGGGTGACATCAGACCAGTGACTTGTCACTAGTGGTGTTTCACAGGGCTCCAACTTGGGCCCTGTGCTCTTCAACATCCTCATAAATGACTTGGACACATGACTGGAAGGGATACTAAGCAGATTTGCAGATGACGCAAAACTGGGAGGAACTGTTGACTGTCTCAAAGGCAGGGAGGCCCTACAGAGAGACCTGGACAAATTGGAGAGCTGGGTAATCATGAACCATATGAAGCTCAACGAGAGGGAGTTCTGGATTGTGAACCTGGGATGGGGCAACCCTGGATGACTGGGGAATGAGGTGATGGAAAATGACCTGGGGGTCCTGGTCAATGGCAAATTGAATATGAGTCAGCAGTGCCCTGGCAGCCAGGAGGGCCAACCATGTCCTGGGGGGGCATCAGGCAAAGCATCACCAGCCATGAGAGGGAGGGGATTGTCCTGCTCTGGTCTGCACTGAGATGGCCTCACCTTGGATATTGTGTGCAGTTTTGGGGACTCCAATATAGAAAAGATGTTAAGCCATTGGAGAGTGCCCTGAGGAGGGCAGTGCAGATAGTGAAGGGCCTTGAGGGGAAGCTGTGTGAGGAGCAGCTGAGGTCACTTGATCTGTTTAGCCTGGAGAAGAGGAGGCTGAGGGGACCCCTCACTGCAGTTACAACTTCCTTATGAGGGGAAGAGGAGGGGCAGGCACTGACATCTTCTCTGTGGTCACCAGGGAAGTTGTGGCCTGAAGTTGTGTCGGGGAGGGTTAGGTTGGGTATTAGAAAAAGGTTCTTCCCACAGAGGGTGGTTGGGCACTGAACAGGCTCACCAGGGAAGGGATCACAACACCAAGACTGACAGAGTTCAAGGAGCATTTGGATGATATTCTCAGGCACATGGTGTAGCTCTTGAGGAAGGTTTTATGCAGGGCTAAGCCTTGGACTCAATCCTTGTGGGTCCCTTCCAACTTGACATCATGTCTCCAAGGACTGCTGAAGTAGACACTGTGGTTGTAACTGCCTCTAAGGCACTTTATGACTGCTTAGAGAGGTTAGAACATAATTTTTTGGGAAAAAGATAAAACTGAACTTCTAGGGAGTGAGATGATTTAGGGCACTGTGGTGCTTGCATTGTACTTCAGCTCAGAAAGCTTTTTTTAAAAGAAAGAAATTAAACAAAAGGATGAAATACTATTCCATAAAAAATCTGAAAAACTTTTGGAGAATGAGGCTTCTGTTTTGTACTTTACCATAATGCATCTGACTCTCCCAATGACCTTTTAAACTCTCCATGCATATTTAAAGTGAATTTTTAGAAACATTTAGTGTTGTCTTAAGTTTTAGTGTGTGAAAAAAAAATTTACTGACTTCCATGGGGCCTTGCAAATAAAATCAATGTTGAATGTTGTTAAACACCTGTCTTGTAGTAAGCTTACTAAAATAATGTTCTCTTTCCTCCTGAGCCACAGATGTACTTAGACTTAATACTCATGTTCTACTAATTTGCCGTGTCTCCTTCACCATAATGAAGATAAGGAGAAATCTATAGACTTTCTAAACTTCTGTAGGAAAAAACGATTGGAGTCTTATGTTATCCTTTGTACAACTTCCAGGAGAATACTAGATGTTTTGAAAGTGCTTTATAATGAGATGTTTTTTCTTCCTGTTATTAACAATTTGATTGAATTGTTTCTCAGAGCAAAATGGCTTGTAACACTGGGTATAAAATGTCATTGATTTTCATTATGTATAGACCAAAAAAGGAAACAGAACAGGAAACAGCATTTTTTTTTTCATTCCATCTTGGAAAGACACTCTTTCTGCCTTGTTGAAAGTGTTTGGGGAGGGGGAAGCAGAAAAACATGTCTTGGATAAAAGCTTGAACCATTTTGTTCTGTGAACTGTGCCACAGAGCAAAGATTAGCTCTTGCTTGGAAGCTTTCCATCCAAGGCATGAAGAGACTAGAGAAAGAATAGAACAGTGGGGAAAGGCGGCACATGGTAACTGAAGGATGCTATTGCTCAAGGTGAAATCTGTTGTCTGAGAAGGTTAAGCATAAGCAACAACAGTTTTAAGAAAGACTTATACAGAAGCAGGTATACTTTATGTAGCATTGTTGTAACTGGTACTTAGAAATGGAAGGAATAAATAGATTTAACACTTCTACCTTAAATTGAAAATTGATCACTGAATAATAGCATGATATCACATTTTCCATCAAATTCAAGTATAATCTGGTTTTGAATGTGTGTTGCTTCACTCCCACCCCAGCCCTGCATCCCCTCACAACTCCCACTGACTTCAGTGAAAACTAAAGGAAATTCCAACCTTTCAAACCTATTGTTAACCATATTGGCATATTACCTAGGGATGTGCATATTGTTATGATTCTTTTGGGAAAAAAAGTTAGAATATTTTGACCATTTAGTCTTTCTAACTAAGTTAAACTCAGTATAAAATCAAGAAAATCTAGTATGTTTTGGTATTTGCACTCAATGATTTAACTTATTTGGGATCTCAGTAGTTGAGATCTGTATATGACAGATTTTAAAATAATGGTAGAAGGTCATCCAATTATTTTGAACTAAATACTTCAGCAACATGACTGTAGGCTACCCAGTTATGAATACATCACGGCAAATAACCATGTTCTTAGAAAACTGAACCTATATACTCAGTCTGAGTAGATGGGAATCTACTCCAAAGAGACATCTACTTTAAGTAGACATTGAGTTAAGGAAGTTTGGAATGGTGAGCATGTGGAAGCTTCCTGACTTTGAGGGCTGCTTATGGGCAGTCAGGACTAAAGGATGAGAGTAGGTTGACCTAAACAAAAGGGTGTTTTTCTGTAAAGTACAAAAGAGGAATGCTGCCCAAGGCAAAACGGAGAGGACCAGAGCAATTGATTCCAAGACTAATTTCCAGGGATAGTAGTCTCGTGTTGATACTCTGTGGGAGTCTATATGTGAACATTTGCTTAGTGGAGTTCAAGGAACAGGATACCAACAGATTTGTACTGTGTTGGACTCTGGATGGGGATTTTTTAGTGCTGAAGCCAAAGGAAAGACTGACCAAAGCTTTAGTCTAGGCAAATGTGAAAAGAATTGTACTCTTAAAAAGATAGTGTGGTGCAGGAGTGATATTTTTTTTTTTTAACTGGTACAAAACATGGAAAATGAGGAGTTTTATATTCTACAACTATAAGATTTTTACAATAGTTTAGTATTATGGACTGTGGATACCTATCTTAAGTTTCATTTGGTAATCTAAAAAATAGTCTTTGGTGTCTAAATCAAATGTAATGTCTTTGAGTGGTGTCCTTTTTTTTTGTTTTTTGTTTTTTTTTTTAAGAGTTAAAATTATTTGGAGTGCACATCATATTTTTTGTCATCTTGAGAAAAAACCTATTTTTATTCTAAATCAGTCCATCTTCAACTTCCAGGCATGGTATTTCTCTTGTCTTGGTAAAGGGCCACCTGGTGTCAGAAAGCACTTCATTGGTTAGGGACTGACAGATCTTGATTGAGTAGACTTTCAGTAGTTTTTTTTAATATATATTTTAAATTGAACTTTGTTTTCTGTTTTGTGCGATTATTTTTCCCTCCCTTCTTTAAACTCTTGCTTTTACCAGTATGCCAAAGTGTGAAGACACCAGAAACAAACAGATTAGGTGCATGAAATCATGTCAAAGTGGATGTGTGGCCTTTTTTTTTTTTTTTTTGGGAGTAAGGTTCTTACTCCTGTTGTGTACAAAGGCAAATCTGCCACCACTAGTTTTTCTGTATTGACATTCTATCAATGTCTTGCCATTAAATTTCCTTGCTGGACAGTAGTGTCACTTTTTTTTTTCTTTCCCTCCTGACTGCAGACTATGTTTAACCTTTGTGGAAGAAAGAAGTGTGCCTGTTAGCTTGACTTACTGTATGGTGATTTGCATAGTTTTTCCATGATACTCTGTTTCAACCCATTACATTTGCCCATACTTATCAGTAAAAGCTGCTGGGCCTGTAGTAATGACATTTGCAATGGCATAAAGTGGAAACTAAAAGATCTTTTAATTAGAGGAATAAGAAATAAACCCCCTAATTTATATCCTACTTCAATCTCTTATACCATAGTATGGGACACAAAGTACAGCATTTGACCTGGACCTCTCCCCTGAGTGCAGTGTGAGAAGTAACTTGGAACTAGTTCTCTGTGATACTCCAAATTACTGACAGCCGATTAAATAGTGAGTGCTTCTGTAGTACTGGTGCCTTGTTATGCAAGGTTGACAGAACATCCTGCCTTTAAGTAACTGAAAGGTATTGAATCATCCCTAGTCAAACCTCAAAGATGCTGTGACTGTTCCCATTTGTATTGGCAGCCTTGTTCCAAACTTGAACTACCAGGCATTGATATATTTTGAGCTGTGGCCATTTGCCACCCCTTGAACAGCCTGCAGGGCTGGCTTGTCTGTGGTCACTCAAGTGCTGGACTGACAGATGAATGCTGTATGCTCCTCTCTGTTCTCAGAGAGAAGAAAACAGAAGAATTGTATGATGGCAGTGAGAAATCAGATTTCTGTGCTCTGCATAATATTGCCTTGTGGCTAAGACATAAAGGAGATAGCAAGAAAATCTTCCATGTGAGTCCCAGGAGAGTCAAAGCCAAGCCTTTAGACAGTGGTTGAGCAAAGAACATCAGACTGTTGCCCCTTCTGTTACTGTGAATTCTGCTTGCCTGAAGATCTGACCTACAGACTTTTACGACTAGTAGGTGAGAGCTGAAATTCTGTCATTAAAAAACCCCAAATAAGTGAAGAGTGGGTAAAGGTATCTCCCATTTTCAGATAAAAAGTAGGAAGAATTTATCTATTGCCCTTGTTGAAGGGAGGATGTAGCACACATCTCTTTGTAAAAGATGCAAAAGTACAAGATCTTCTGCAAAAATAAGTGTAGAACATATTTTGGCCATTCTTATTCAGGCAGATATTAGAGATTTCATTCTGCTATTAGACATGACTTTCTGGCTACAATCTTCATTTTTGTATTTGAAGCTGGAGTAGACATTGGTATCACATGCCTTCTTTGTATGTCAGATTCAATAGACATTATTCATTTCTTGCTCCATTCAAGATATCAGGGCAGTTATCTATCATGCAGTTGTTTTCTGTGTTTTTTCAATAGCCCAAAGGTAGTTGGGATTCATGGTTGAGTGCTGGTTATTCTTGAAGCACCACTGGTCACTTGATGATCTCTTCTCCCTAGAGAAATTGTCAATTTAAATTCCACTGACCTGTCTGCCCCTCACATTCTCACCTTTCAGTATTTAAGAATATAGAAGTAATTTTTTAAGCTGAGTTCATCTTGGAGGCTTTGTCAGAGAGTCAGTAACTGTTCATGCAGAGAGGAATGATGCCTGTCTACCCAATTGTGGACATTAATGTGAAAGCACATTTTCCTTGAATTGCTGTATTTCTTCATCACACTGGATATTGATTATTCATGCACTGAATATGTGGAACTGAATTCCCTGCTAGAGGTGCTTAGGAAACTCATTGGTGCCACAAGCAGCTTGGTGACTAAGCTGCTGCCAGTGAAGGCTATTAAACCATATGAAGCCTGGCACTTGGGCTTTCTGGAAATCAAATCAAGAGCCATATTTGTGCAGTGCTGAATCACAGTCTTTACCCTGGTGACCTCAAAATTGTCCCAAGATGTTGTTAAAAAGTATTTAGTAAAGCGTATTTTAAAAGATGACATTAATCTCACCTCAAATTACAGAATTTGCTTACACATCTGCAAGTTACTCTTTGTTACTTCAGTAGTGAGCAATTGTCTGGATCCTTTTCAAGAAAGGGAAACATTTGACTTGGGGTAGGGCAAGGAGGATCATGATGATAAGAACTGTAGTTCTGTAGAATTGTAGTTCCTGAGACTGCTGCTTGTGGTTGATTGTTTTTTCTTGGGCTTTTTGTTTTGACTTTTTTTTGAGATGAGATGCTACAAATATAATTAGATAATTGCAAATCCCATATTTCTAGAGCCTTTCTGATTGTAATATACTTACCCTAAATCATGCTTTCAGTAAGGCTAGTATATTTGCAAGAAACAGTTTTAGATTATAATATTTAGGGCTGAATGAGTTTTATTTATTGAAAATCTTTTTTACCATATAAGATTTGGCAATACAGGTTTGCTTTATGAATATGTGGTTACTTCTCCAAGTAATTTTTTTTTGGGGGAGGAGAGAGCGAACACTCTGGAATTTTTTATTTTAGGACAGAATCATTTTCTTAATTTTGTTACTTATAATTGTAACACTTGTGGTTTTTTTCCAGTCTTAAGAAACTTTAATTTGAGTTTTTTGTTCTTCATTGAAGAACTTAAAAATATGTAATGGTTGTCTGAACATTTTAGATTTTTTTCTCTTAAAAATGTGCTATTTTAAACCAAAATGTTTTCACTATTTTTTCACAATTTCTAAAGTTTCTTTTTAGTTTGTAAAACTCATTAATTCTTGAAACACTTGGGAACAAACATCTTTGAATGTTAACATGGTGAACAGAAAAATACCTAGATATGCTGAAATCCCTAGTATGTGCTATCACTACTTAAAGAAATATTACTTCAGGTTCAAATGCAAGATAAGTGCCTCATGACTGCTTTGTCCTCCCTTTCAGCCTCTGCTCTACTGAGGTTGTTGAGGGCCTGGGCAAAAGCAGCAGCTGGGTGTGCTGCAGCAACTGGAGCTCAGTGGAAGAAAAAGAATTACCAATATAGTATGAAAAGAAAAATACAAAATCAAGTGTAACCAGTAACTGTATTATTAATGAGCAGATGAATCAGTGGCTGTTGCAAGGCTTTGATTCCTGTGAGAAGCAAATACTACTTCACAGACTATTAGGAAGATTTCTGAGCAGCTTTTAGATGGCCAAGAATCCAGCACCACCCTCTCAGAAAATGAACTGACCATAGTGACCTGTTGCACTTTGGCAGAATACACCAGGCTATTTTAGCTTAGACTAAGCTTGACAGAAGTGTTGAAATGGCACACTACACATTGTGATGTCTCATGGGGAGAAACATTGTGGTTCAAGGATAGGATGTGTTCTACTCAGCCTCTTCAAGTAGAGCAAGTCTCCAGCAGGCACTTGGTGGGTTGGGAACCTGCTGTGTGGCAGTTGACCATACTTGACTTGATTACCTCCAGATATTAGGCAGTTGCACTTGACAGGCAAGGTAAGACACATTTTCTGTTTGGGAAATCAGCAATGTCTATCCTGTACTCTAAATCATATGATTACAGCTCTCATCCATCTCTCAAGTAGCTCATATGGTTGAATAATCTTCATAGGTACTTCTTGGATGGTCAGGATGTCACATTTCCAGTGCTCACATATGGAAGGTTCTTCAAAATTTAAGCTGTGTGCCCCTGCCCCTTAGGCTATGTCCACAGTTTTGGGTTTCTGAGCTATTTTTCGTTAGATGTCCATGCAATCTTAACATGTCTTCTAACACTGGGCTGCTTCGCAAAAAGTAGTCTATACCTTGCTCTCAGTTATATGGATACAAATTAAATGTGGCCATCTTTGATTAATCAAGAGGAGAATGGCTGCCTTTGTCTAAGGTAGGTATTTTCCCATAACGGAGATATTCCTGATATTTGAATTAAATTTTCTGAACTCAACTTCTTATTGAATAGTTTGATTGTAGTGACATGCTCTTTGCGTAACCCAGCTGTAATAAATGGCTCTTTTGTATAAAGTGGAACGTTAGACACATAAGTAGTAATATTTTTTTTAAACTGGTTAGTATTGGGAGTGTTTAGAGGATTACTATAATTACATAAACACAGCTTATGTTGTTTTCTTGAGGAATGGTGGTATTAAAGCATGTACTTTTAGGAAACTTATCAAAATTCAGAATAAGTAATGGTAAGAGAGTAGGCTGCTAAAAAAGGACTGGAGTAAGCTCCTTTTATTATTTTTTTATCTTGATATGTTGTGCTTCTACAGCCTTGTGGGATTTTTTTTTTCTATAATTCTCCCAAATCAGTCAAATTGTGGCTTATGGAAATGGCGATAATGAAGGTGCATGTTGGTATGCCATTGTGGATTACAAAAGGTATGCTGTGTCTCAGACAAAATATTTTCAGTAGCTCTTGTTGGAGTCCACCTTGTTGAAGAGCTGCTTCACATCTGAGGCCCTTATTCCAAAAGCAGTGAGTGTAACTATTATTTTTAGTAGCTATTTTTCTGAAACAGAATGGAAAAGAACATCTATGTAAATGGAAGAGCACTTCTATATTGTGAACAGCTGAAAGCAGTGCAGGCAGATAATCACCAAAAGCCTCATCAGATACTGGTATAACTTCTGGCTGGCTGTTCAGCTTGCTTCAAGACATAATCTTGGTAGTATAAAATGCAGTGAGTATTCTTATAGTGCTAAAACTGTCATGGTCAGGATGTTGATTCCATGTGTTCCTTCCATCAGCTAAGCATATAAAGAAGGGTGTAGTTACACTGGGCTTATAACAAACTAGGAGAAATAACATTCAATAGTTTGGCTGTTATATACATAGCTCTCTTCTGTGCTACTTCTTCTCAGGTACTGCTCAGTTTCAGGCACGGGATACAGCACTTAATCAAGATAACGTTTAAGATTGTACATAGAAGTTGCAATAAAATATTACTCAGAAAAATTATAGAAACTGCTTTAGTTGATTTATTTGCAACAGTAATGCCTAAAATGCCAGTTCAGAGAGTACTTTTTTTAGTCAAATATCCTCTGACTATCATTGGATGACTTTGTATTGCACAGCAACTCTATCATGCTTGACTCAGCCATCCAAGGAGGAGCATATAGAATAAAAAGCATACAAAGGTTCTGAACCAGTATGTATAGGTATGTTTAAGTATCTGTGCACCTGAATACAAAAAAGTACCTTTACTAGAGGGGAGTATCTGATGGCACTACATGTAATATAAAAGTTTTCTGTAGATCACTGTTTAAAATTGCATGCGGAGTTCACTTGTGGCACGAAGTTTCAGAACAGTGTATATTGTAAGACACAGTGCTGGCACCCAAACAAATGAAAAATGAGGAGGGAAACTTCTAATTTAATTGAATTAATTAGAATTAATTCTAATTCTAATTAAGTCAATGACTTAATTGACTAATTAAGTCATAAGCATTTCTCCAAAATAAGGAATACATATCCAGAATTGATGTGTTGTTCCCCCCCACCCCAAACTTCAAATTATGATATTCTCTTAATTCTAGAAGCTGAATCACCCCATGCCAATCCCCTACTAAAATATCCTATTTATTGTAATAAGGTCTTCATGACATAGAAAACAACCAAAGATTTCAAGGCCATGTGTTTATGCATATTATATAGTTGATGTACATAGAAACTTAGTTTCTGTAATAGGTGCAACAATTCTGCCTATAACTGCACAAGCAGTCAGTCTCTTCACTTTTGTTCAGCTATAGGGTAGCTAGGAGAAAGGTGGTTGCCTTTGAAGTCCAGAGACAATTTTGTGGTAAAATAACATTCCAGAAGGAAAAAACCCAAACTTAGTCACAGTTTTAACATGGACTTGCTGTTGAGTATTGTGAGCTATGGAGTTATCTTTGTCTTATCACTATTCTGCTTGAAAGCTTTTTCTGTCTGCCAGTACCTTCTCTGATCTTTTGCTAGGCTTTCTGAAGCCTACATGGTCCCCTGTCCCTTCTGTCTCCTTTACCTTCAACTGCTCAACAAGCTTTTTGCCATCTGCCTCTACTTGGAACTCAGTGGCTATTTAGTAGCTTTGCCTTAAACTCTCCCATTCTTGATTCTGAAGATTAGTCTAATGCTTGACAGGGTTCAATACTTCTGATAGGATTAGTGTACTTTGACCTCTGTCATATTTTTCATCTTGGCCAGTTTTCAGTATTTCAGAGGAAGGTTCAACCGATTTACCTCTCCCTGGTTGTCAAATTAGATCCTGAGGGTGCAGGTAGGGTATGGAGAGACATTTCCTGCATCAGTGTCCTTGGAGCATATATTTATTACATGCGAAAATATTAACAGCTATAAAGGAGAATAATTTCATATTTCCTGGATACTCACAGGATGTAAGGGAAATCAAAAACTTTTCAATTTTGCTAAAGGACTACATGGAATTTATTACCTGCAAAGAGACTCTAAGTTTTAGCCAATTTAAATGTATGTTGCTTTTGCAATCTAGGCATCAAAACAACTGTAACAGTTAAATAATACTGGGTGGATGACAGCTTAGAATGGGAAGCTATGTGGTCCTCACGCCTTTCTTCTTTTGGTAGCAAGATCAAATAACACACAGCTCAGAGGCATGGCAGGCTTAAACCAGAGGTCAGTGGCTGTAGGTCCAGGTGTGGAATCCCAGAGTGAAATCTTTTGTGTAGCACGTACTGTGGTAAACCAACTTAGAACAACTGTGCTAGTTTGTAAATCTAAATGTACCTCAGATCTTTTAATGTTTTTTACACATAGATTTCTAAAGGAAAAAAAGTTTCTGCTCTGAAGTCACCTGGAAATTAGAGCAGTGGCATTCTTCATGCGTATACTGCTCTTTTTTTCCCTTCTGACATTCACATGCAAATTTTATTTTACATTTGCTTGTAGCTATATTTGTGTTGAGAAATATTACAAGCAGAATGGAACAACTGCACATAGGGCCAAAATGTTTACAGCTATGATTTTCTCTAAGTGGTGGCTACACTTACTGTATATGTTGAAAGAGTATCAGTCAGTGATCTGTAGGGCACAGCAGTTCTTACTGTGGCCTCCACCTTACCAGTTGCTCTTGTAATATGTCGGGCATTGGGAATACAGAAGGGTAAGAGCTTTATTTTTGGTTAAAATTTGTTTGGAGGCTAATTATTGAGTAATAGAGTGAACCCTCAAGTGTAAAAGAACAATAATATATCTAAATAGTTAAAGATATCTCTTTGAAATGATTGTAACAGAGATAAATGGAATACTTTTATTTCAAGTTATTCCTTCCTGTTTGGAATGGATAAGTTTTCATCTAAGAAAATAAACCGGCTTTTTCATTCTGGGATATCAAGACATTACATGGTGGTATGAACTGCTTTTCTGTTGCCTGTCTCTTTGGGGAGGAGTGAAACAGCCTATAAATTAGCTCTAGCTTATTATTTTAAATCGCTGACTGTGTTACTGATTCTCTTCAGCAAACTGCAGAACAGGGAAAAAAAACGCAGTAAAGCTGCTGAGGAAGCTACAGCTAGAGGGCAAGATAGCCTTTGGTTGGAGACATCTTGAACCAGGTTCACCTTCCCATTGAAACTCTAAGGGGAATGAAGTAGGACTTGTTTGTTCTACTAGCAGATGTATTAAAACAAAATCAATCCCCTCTCCATCCCCCTCAAATAAAAACAAACAATGAAAACAAGCAAAAAAACCCCAAACAAACAGAAAGGGGAGGGGCAGAAAGGAGTTTTCCCCAGCTGACTTCCTTTTGAGAAGTATTTCCATGCCTTTTATTTTAACAGATAGATGCAAATGAGCTCTAACCAAACTGCTGACTCAAGGTCGTGCTAACGTGGCACTGACTCCAGCTTAGAAAGGTTCTGTTTTGTGACTATCAAATCAAACTGAGTGCTGTCTGTTCCACCACTGAGGTCTTTGGCTCAATAAGGGCAGTGAACATCACAGAACATGGCTAAATACCACCAATGCAGCTTAAGTAGGGTTGTCTTCCATCACCAGGGAATGGTGCCTGTGTTTGGATAAAGCTTCTACAGTGGTGATATCTTTGTTCTCCTGCTTATTCACTACAGAAGCAGCGTGGTTAAGATTGTAAAGGACCTCTGGGGATAGGTCTAGTCCAACCCTGTTGTTGAAGCAGGGTTAGCTACCATGGGTTTCCCAGGACAGTGCCCAATTGACTTTGGAGCATATCTACAGATGGGAACCTCTCAATCTCTATAGCAACTTGTGTTTGACCACCCAAATGGTAAAAAATGGGTTCTGTTTCATTCAGATGGAACTTTAAGTCTGTCCCCATTGCTTCTTGTTTTCTCACTGGGCATTGCTGATGAGAATCTGGCTGATTCTTCATTCCCTCCCATCTGTTATTTATATTCATTAAGATTCTCCCACTGCTTGATCATCCAAACAACAGTACTAGACTTTCTGCTTCCATGGGAAGAGTAGGCAAATGTATCCTATACAAATGCTGTGAAATGGACCTTGGGCCTTGTTTATGTCCTCTTGTCCCTACTTCATTGAAACACAGATTTTCCATCTTTGCACAGAAAGACTTTTGAATCTTCTGGGACTGCATTTGTATTTGGAAGCTTGTTTAGGTGGTGTTAAAGATTTCATGTAGCATGAAAACTGATTTCTGCCTAGTTGTATTCTTTCTTTCTGTCCTTGATTTATCCATGGAGTTCTCTTAGAGCATAGGCAAAGCTAGCAATCTGTGGATGATCAGCGTTGCTGAGTTAGACTACTGGCTTCTGCCCTCCTCTGTGTGAGGCAGTTTTAAGTCCTTGAGTGGTTTCTTACTGCAACAACTTATCCCAAAAGGATTCATAAAAAATTGAGTTTCCTAGTGTGCTTGAATCAATTAATGGAATGTACTGAAATGGCAAATTTTGGGTTCTGGCAGACTCAATTCACACTTACATGTTTTCAATACAGCTGAACATCTGTCAGCAGTTCTGGAAATAGGCAAAGTGTATTTTGAAGGTGTGAGATTTCTCACTTATTTAATACATTTGGACACTGATGGGCCAAAATGGCTTTGAAAACACACATCAAATCTGTACTTGGAAATATGATCTGAAACAACCAGAATTACAGTACCTGTTCACAGACTATCCCCTGAATGTATAAATGAATGCAAAAAATAACAGCACAGGAATGTTTATCTTTACAAATTAGGGAAATTCTTTAGGTAAAAAAAAAGAAATCTTAATGTGTTGACACTTTTGTGGGACAGCTTAACAGTGTGCAAAGTATTTTCCTGTCAGTTCCCTTCACTGGACCATAACATTCTATCAGATATTTCCTGGATGAGGACTGAAAGTAATGTCCACTTTGCCTTAATGGACCACAGCTTACTGAAAGGAAGGGACCAAAATTTTATGATACCTGTCCCCAGAGAAACTGCTTTCACCACTTTTGTAGCTGTTGGGGGTTCATTTCTAAATCAACAGAAGTTGAGGCTGGCATTAAACCTTCAATTCTAAAACATAGAGATGTCTTAGGCAAGATTACCCACTTCTTTTCAGATTCCTGCCTGAAGATCAAGTGTGACCACGAAAGATTGAAAATGTCCTGCAAAATAGGAGAGGTGTTGTAGAGGATCCTAAGTCTCCGCATATGTTCAAAGGTAACTGCACAAAAATAAGAAATCCATTATGAGAAACTTTTAATTAAATGCAGCGTTAGCACTACTGTGATTTAGGAAGTCCAGTCTTCTACCTTTTTGAATCAGGTGGTTGTCCAGACAGGTTGTGTTTAAGTAAGCCTGTGAACCTTATGTGTGTTAAGCAGGAAATTCACCTTATTTCTGTGTAGCAGTATGGTCCTATTCTGTGCTGAAACAAACCAAATATGAAATTATAAGGAACCTAAACAGAAAAGAAAAGGTAGAAAAGGAGCATCTGTAGAATACACATTGGTTTGCTTTAGCTGGAATTCATGCTTTACACCTTCAGTGACTCTTTATCCATACTGGCGTAACACTTCAAAACCAGCAGGTTTTCATCTTAACTGATATCCTGTAGGATGGATGATTTATTCTCATGTTCTTTTTTTGTCTTTCTGGAAGATCACAGAGCTCCAGGTTATCTGTTTTATAATTCATTCTAGGCCTGGAAGGAGAAGGGGAAATGTGTGTGGAAAATAAGGACACATATGTAGAAAATTTCATTGGACATTTTTTAATTCTTCTGACCTGTTAGTGATGACAATAATTGTGCATTTGATACAGCTTCTTGAACTGAAACTTTTTAATAACTGGGCTCCAGGTGTGAAACAATCCTACATCTCAACAGACTTTTTCTTAGTCAGGATACCCTTGGGAATTTCAGATACATCTAAAGACATGGATGCTTTTGAGAGCTGAATTGCTGGTAGAGACCCTAGTTTCTCAGTACTTACCTCATTCCAGACTGTGAGGGGAAAATAAGCCTTAAAAATCCCCAAACCTGGAAGCAAAGGCCATCAACACAGTGAGGTTTTCAAAAGTTTTCATTCACCCATTCTTCAGAGTGCAAACCCTGTCAGCAATAAATCATGTCCTGCTACGTTCTTGTCCTTTGTAATGTGATAAAGGGTGATACGTGTCAGCTAAGGGTTGTCAGAAATACACCAGCTTTTAATTGAGAATACAATTTCAATGTGACAACTCTTAAAATAAATGATAAGACTATGGGCATAAAAGCCACCTATTATTTCATATACATATTCTCACATGAATATTCAGCTAGATAGAAAGGAGTTTTCATTGAGGGAGAAGGGAAAAATGTTTTAAAGGAGGCAATATACTGGTTTCATAAACTAGTAAGAACAAAAAAGAGAAATAGATGGCAACAGAACATTTATGTCAAATTACTATTATTTTAATTACTTTATGAAGCTATTCCAATAATTTTGGTGGAGCTTTACCTTGAGAAGAAGATGAACATTTGCAATCTTGACAGAAGGCTCTGATAGACTAGTGCAGTTTTATTGGAATAGTGCAAGTTAGGGCTCCCCACCTAATACACAGAAACCTGCAGGGTACTGTGTAGGTGAGAAGACCATGTTCTTGAGCAGTTCAAACTTGATAGTTATCAATTGTCTGTCCTTCTAAGTCTCCTTTTTATGCTGAGGGCCCCCAAGTTGGCTGCAGAAGTCCAAGTGGGGTCTTGGGAGAGCTAAGGGGTAGAATAGTCTCCCTTGACTGGCTAGTCACATTTTGAATGTCACTCAGGGTATGGTTGGTTTTCTGGACCGTAGAGAAGGGGATGGTGACCTTAACCCAACTATTGGACCAAGCCTGCCACTGTTGCCCTCTTATACACAGCTGTTTTGCATCTTGGAGGAGTATTTCATCAGTGAGTGGTTGAGTGCCACTAGCACTGTGGAAGGTGTTTGAAAGGATTAAGGCTTTTCCAAGGGCTGCTTTACCCATTGTAACAAGGAATATTTTGAGGACTATATCTCCTTAAAGTGACAGGCATATATGTTACTTGACCTCTGAATCCTTTGAGTGGTCTAGTTGCAGCTGAGATTTTACTTTCTAGTAGCTGATGTAGTGCTGTGTTTTGAATTTAGTATGAGAATAATGTTGATAACACAATGATGTTATAGTTGTTGTTAAGTAGCACTTATTCTAAAAGCTCCTAAATTTCCCAAGCTGTGCCAGCAAGCAGGTGCACAAGAAGCTGGGAGGGAGCATGGCCAAAACAACTGGCTCGAACTGGCCAAAGGGACATTCCATACAAAAGAATGTAAAGTTCAGTATAGAACCTGTGGGGAGTTGATTGGGAGGGGCCTGATTGCTGCTCAGGAACTGGCTCACATCAGTGAGTATGGGCTGGTAAGCAATTGTATTGTCCATGATTTTTTTTTTTTGAGTTTTACTCCTTTTTGTTTTCATTACAATTATTTTTGTTGTTAGTGCTATTTTGTTTCAATTACTGAACTGTTCTTATCTCAGTCCGTGAGATTTACTTTTCTTCTTGCTCTTTTTCCTGCTGTTGGGTTGGGGAGTTGAGCAAGTGGCCTTGTGATGCTTAGGTGCTGACTGGAGTTAAACCATGATATTCAGTTTCATGTGGACAAGACAGTAAATCTTTCTAGAGAGAAAGAATAGTCACAGACTTCTAGATAAGATTGTGATTAAAAATCTGTCTTAAAATAGCTGAATTATTCTGTTTATTTTGCTTGTTTTTATCACTCTTTGCTTCTGTTGTTCCTCTGTATGGTGTACAGCTGTGTTCATACAAGTGTAAAACCTGTGGTCTTGATGTTTCCTTGCCATGCAAGAGACAAGGTCAATAGAATATGTGTGTTTTGACATGGTTATTTTTTGAGCCATAATGGTGACTTCTACAAACTCTTGCTTCTAAGTCAGTTTTGGTTGACCTTTATCCTTTCAAATCAACAGCATGCCCAGGATCTGATATTTTTTGTCTTTTTTTCCATCTATTGTCTGAATGTCTCTCCTTTCACATTCATGTAACTTTTGTGCCCTGCTTAATAAGCTTATTAGCAAATGCAGCATCAACTTTCCCTTGGAAATTAACCACCATAGGACATTTCAAATAGTTGTCATATTCCCCTGGAACACTTTTTGAACCCTGTATTTGGTTTATGTAGCAAGGCTTTGGTAATGGAGGGACGGCAGGAGTAGCCTCTGTGGGAGAAGGTAAGAACACTTATATTCCAAGCTATGGCTTTTCATTGGATGCATTGAGGATGAAAATAAGTCCCACCTCTTTATTTACACATGTTCATCACTTCTTTGGTTCCCTGAGCTTGTAGGTATTGTCAGCTGAGCAGTGTGAGGCATATGGCAAGAAGTTTTAATTTTATAGACTTGTAGGTTCATGCCAGCTTGTGGCCTAGTTTCTTATATTTTCATGCACACAAAGAACATCTGCAAGCTGTGAAACGACTTGGGCTTAACTTAGATTCTTCTTAGATTAAGAAAAAGGTGGAGGCAGCAAATCTGAGAAACAGCTAAGAGAAGGCTATACACACCTGGCTTTGTCATGCAAAACACTCAATACAAACTGGCTGGTGGACTGTGTGTGTGCATACAGCCTCTGGAGATGAAAAGATTTCAAGATTTTGTTTCACAGCTTCATGCATCTCATTGAAACCCTTATTTAACTCCAAATAACTGCAGGGCAGTGTAGTTGCTTGGCTGTACCTTTTATAATGTAGCATGTGCCTCTGGCCAGGTTATTCCTTTGTGGCCTTGTTAGTTCCCTTTCAGTCCTGTTCTGTGTGCCTGATCTAAAGTGCTCTTTTCTCCATCATACAAACTCAATAAATCATTCACCTTCTCTTTCAGTGAGTGTTAGAGAGAAATTAGGGAATACCCAACCTGAAGTCACCCTTTGGCATAGTAATCGTGGACACATACTGTCTCTGTTTAATCCTTCAGATGAATAGCTTTGAATGCATAGGTATGCGTATCACAATAAGTGTGCTAGAATAAGTATGTGTTAACAAAAACTGGGCAAAGGTGGTTACTTTGCTGCCTCATTGCTTCTATCATCTTTGTGTTTTCATTTATATTGCTTAATTCAGAGGGCTTAATCACAATACTGAAAGACTCTCCTTTTCATTTGGATTAAGGCAAAGGTTGGTTCTGCAACTGTGAAGTTGCATATTTGAGGGAACACAACATGTCTGAATTGTAGTGCAGTGCAATAGCTATCCAACAAATTAGTTCTGTGGTTTTTTGTTGCTGGTTGGCAAATATCGAACGCATCGTGGCTAAAGAACTAAAATGTTAACGAGAAAAGTACAATTAAACTTCTTTAGTATTAAAGAATCTTCAGAATCTCTTCAAAGCTGTGTGGTAACATAAACCTGGATTTTTGAGCAAGAATGAGTCAAGCAAAAATAAAGATTTTCCTCTGTGCTGTTGTTATGACATTACCTGTATTGGGGCACCGGGACATAGGCGATGGTGAGCTGTGCAGTGCTTACTCTGTTAGGTAGCCCTGTGAGATAAGGAGGGAAACTGGGATTGTGATGCTCCAGGATGTCCCTGAGACACTTATGGCCTGCCCTGGTGGTGGCACTGTGGATTGTCCACACTGCTCCTTCTTCAGGCTTATGCTTAAGAGGTGCAGGCAGCTGAATTTTATTTCTTTTTAGTCACAGTTGACATAATTGGCTAGGAGTTCACAGGTGATGGTGGCTGGGCTTTTTTTGGGGGAAGGAGGGGTCTTTTCCCCTTAATTTCAGAAAGTGTGTTATCTTTTTCCTCCTTTCTCTACCAGTCTTCTACGAAACTTGTTTTTGATGTACCTTAATAGGACTAAAGTGGGCTTCCTGATCTTAAGATGAAGATAGCATGCAAAAAGCTATTAAAAAAAGCTGTTATTAGCCCAGTGGTCCCAGCACATAGGGCTATGCATATCAAAACTTGAAGGAAAACTTTGTTTTTCTTTTTTTCTAACAACAGAAGTTTGAATAGACATTCCTCTAGCTTTAGTATACCATAAATGTAAATAAATATTTTAACCAATAAGGTTTAAAGTGCTAAGTCTGGTTTTATCACAAATCTTATTAAGCCTTCACTGCAGCTAAGTGTGTCTGGGTCAAGTTCTAAGTTTCTGATTCATCAATTCTGGGTATAAAATTTAAAGAGCGTGTATGGATACTTCACAGCTGAAGTTTTAACATGAGTATGAATGAAGATAATACTTAGCCTTGTCCAGAGCAGTAGGTTATCTTCTAAGCTTTCAAAGCTTATAGTATCAGTGAACTATGCTCAATGCTACTTTCATATTAGATAGATTATAACCAAAATTTTTGTAGTTCCATTTTGTTTTCGCGTATCACAGAAGACTAAAGAATCAGAATGATTCATTTGTGGGAATTTTGTTTGTGAAGTAGTGAGACTGACTCCTTAATGTTATTACAGGAGTGATGTCTCAATTGCCACATTGTCAGAACCATGTATGTGCCTGTTGTGCCTTCATCCTCACAAGAGCTTAGACACTTAACTGTAGTTTTAAAACGCTTACAGAAAATAGGAAATAAATGTGGTCTATTTATTTGCCACAAGAGAGTGGGAAAGCAGCATGTAAAGCATTAGTGGGAAACTTATGCTAATGGAAGTTTGTATCTCATAACCTCTCTAAGTTGACAGGTAGTAGTAGCCAGAAGCAGTTGCACATCAGTAATCCCATCTGTACGGTACTTGAACATGTTGCACAGAGTTTTTTCTAGGGGAAACAACTACTGAAAAACCAGCATGATGTTTTTCAAGCTGCCAGTTGCATGCATTCCCTAGTATGTAAGTACATTTCAGTAGTGGTTGATTATTTTCATAGCTTTGTGATTGTTTTAGCATGCACTTAATGTTTATTATGTAAAATTTTGTCCTTTCATTACTTTACATTGATTAAACTCAGTGTGTACCTTGCAAAGGGGAAGCTGAATGCAATGGAAGTAGACACGATGGATGTAATTAACTGTCTGGGACCTGAGAAAGAGATTCTGACAAGTAGAAGACAAGTCACATTAAAGAATAAAGCAAGTTGGAAAGTAGGTTGATGAAGATAAGCAAGCAAAGAGAGATGGAGATTGACAGCTGGAAAATAAGATAGGGCGCATGCATGCCTTGGCAAAAGGGCAACTAAGAAAGTCAGACATACTAGAGAGTAAGAATGAACACCTTAATGGCAGATAGAGCTGTCCCATCCAGAGCAGATGTCAAAACACTAAGCTCTGCAACCAGGATGGAACATAAAGTGGGCTCAGGGCTTGGTCCCCAGTGGATATTGCATTCTGCCTTAGCTACTTGCTATGCTTAGCATACCAGATGTGGTTTAAATCTCCTTAAAACTGTTATCTGAGCAATTGATTCCAGTGCTTGAGCCCTAGGCTCTTTGAATTATTGGAATGGTTACTCAGCTATAGGGACTTGACATGTCATGCAGCCAGGGAGTTGTATCTCCTGGATGTGCTTTCCTGCACAATAAACTGATTAAAGACACAACAATTATCATAGAATCATTAAGGTTGGGAAGGAGGTTTAAGACTGAGTCCAGCCACTAAACCAGCACCATGTTCACCACTAAATTGTATTCCTTAGTGCCACACACACATGCCTTTTGAACACTTCTGGGGCATGAAGATTGACCAGTTACTGGAGAGCCTGTTTGACTGTTTTACCACCGTTTCAGTGAAGAAGTTATTTCTAATCAAGCTAAACATCCTCTGACACAACTTGGGGCCATTTCCTCTGGTCCTGGCACATGTTTCTTGGTGAAAAGACTGATTCCTTTCAGGAAGATGTAGAGAGCAAGATGATCCCCTCAAGCCTCCTTTTCTCCGGACTAAACAACCCCAGCTCCTTCAGTCACTCCTGGTAATACTTGTGCTCCAAACCCTTCACCAGCTTTCTTGCCATTGTCTGGACTTGCTCCAACACCTCAGTATCTTGTTTCATTTCTCAAGGATGAGATGACCTCATCCCTCCTGCTCTGGAACTTGAGGACAAAGCCTGTGGTGAGTGAAAGTGTGTTTATAATTTGCTTTTTACCATAAAGTTGCAGGTTAGCCTTTAAGGGCTTGAACAAATGATGATTCATATGTCCATATAGTTTAGTCTTCTGTTGTCAAAGGACTACTAAGAGAACTAGTTACCAGTTTACTGTGGAGATAAAGGAAGTGAATTGTTAGCACTAGGATGTCATCTGATATCTGAATGGGACTATTGTGCACTGCAGTAGTATATTGAGTCTGTGCTCAAATCTTCTTGAGCATCAGGCTTGAGTTTAGGGGTCTGAAGTTGTGCATAGACATTGCTGTGCTATTCTCTACCATTCTGTGAAGGCTGGTCTAAAATGCCTGAACACTTCTTGGATAGATGACTCAGGAAGTGAGGCTAAGTATGAAAAAAGAAGCCCAGTGAACATAAGGTATATTGATTCCTACAAATATGTGTCCAGATTTGGCTTTAAACCAAATCTGATTTTCTAACATTAGATTTGTGCATTACTAAGCAATTTAGGTGAGGATAGTGGGATTCTAGTAGAAATAATGATCTTTTAGAAAGTTTAATAATATGGCTTTCAAAAGTAGCCCTTTAAAAGCTTCAAATGAACTTCATATTTAGGTCCTATTGAAAGTCAGTGATAGGCAGTTGCCTACCATCAAAAGTATTACCCTGAGAAATTAGCCTCACATAGTGTAGATATTGTGAAATGAATTCAAACATTACTGTATGATTACAGTTTCAAAATTAAAAGGTGTGTCTCAGCTGTTTATTGCAAAGATAGTTTTTCCATTGTTCTAAAACTCCAAAGGAAAACAAAAATCCAAATATGGTTTCATGAAGTTAATTTCATTGGCTGGGTCTTCTCTTCAGTGTTATTGAATAACTCATAGGGAGGCATGGAGGGGCTTGTCAGTTGCATATACAACTTTAATGCATAAACTTGCATCCTGTATCAGACAGCTGTTCTGGAAAGAACGATCTTTCATGAGTGTTAATCTGAAGAAGCAGAAGCATTTAAAGAAATGACATTAAACATGCTACTGCTTTTTAAAAAATTTGGGGTAATTTCAGAGTTTATACTTCATAGGTGCCTGTGGGAACTGTTGTACTTTCAAGCCAGTAACTTGGTAATAGATACGGTTATAGCCCTTGAACTTTCACAAGTTGGGTTTTTTTTTTTTTAAACAAATCCCTGGTACTGTTTCCTGCATGTCAGTTTGATTTGCAGAGTGGTTTTGGTGCCTACTGATCAAAGCAGTCACCCCAATGTTCCCCTCTGAGTGTAGCCCATATGATCCTCTATGCTTCAGTGAGAGCTGGAGTGCTGAACCAGTGAATAGGCTATGTTGTCTATGGGAGCCTCTAACAAATATTGAAGAGGGGTCATAACACTGACTTCTTCCACCTACTCCTTTGTTTCTGTTGCATTGAATATCTCAGTAATATGGATATAGGCAATGAAGATTTATATTTGGGTCTAGGTTTGCATTTCCTTCTTAGTCTGCAGCTTACACTTGTTTCTCAACCTTAATATGTATAAAATACTTATTCAACAGCATGTTTATGCCATTGAAGTATTTCAGTGCCAGGTTCCAGATTGTTGGCTGAGTCTGCAGAAAATATGAGACTTTGTCTGGCTCTAGGATTTCTGGTTATGGTGTCAATTCTTGAATGTAGGCAACTAGGGAAAACACAAAAACTCGAGGATACTGAAAGTTGTCTGGTAATTGCACTTTAAAAGCTATAGTCTGTTTCACAGGTCTTTCTCTAACACTGGTGCTGTGTGCTAAGATTAGTCTTTCTAATAATTTCTATTTCACGTAATCTACCACTAGTGTAAGATTTTCATTTGGGGTAGGTTGCTTGAGATCATATTTTGTTTGCTATACTGTACTACCCAGTTTCTCACCCGAGTTTTGAAATCTGTGGTCCTAAGACTTGTGTTAAAGCAGATCAAGGAAGGAAGACTAGGAGATCGCAGCTCTGTTGTCTTTAATCTTTTTATTCGTTCCTTCATTTCTTTTTGAGCATTGTAATCTTTCCCCTGCAAAACAGACATAAAATCCATGTGGTAAAAGAGCATGTTAACATTTTAAAGTTCGTGGTCTGACTTATTGTGAATTTGCTCTTTGAATTTCCAGATAATGGTGTGAAGAGGTAAGAAAAAAACTCCACAAACTTTTTAGGTTTAAGTGAATAAAAGGCTGAATGATCTTGTCTATCAACTATATAATGCAAGCTGTAAGACTGAACACTGAGAAATATCTTCATCTGATTCTTTTGCTAATTGGATGGGTAGTGTGTGATTAGGTCAACCTTACTTCCCAGAACAAAAAAGAGCGATACAGTCCTTCAAACGTCTAGGCTGTAGCCGGAAGTTGTTACAGCAAAAATATAGTGGAGTGTGAAACAACCAAGGGAGCAGAGTGAAGCTTATCACAGTGTCAGAAAAATGCATTATGAGAGGGCCTTATAATGAAGATGGAAGGAGCTGAAGTTACACTCTTTGCTGTCTGTCTTCTAATACTGTTCTAGAAAGTGTACCAGCCCAGCCCAGCTGGGAATTTACAATGGAACTATAATCTGAAGTGGTGTGTTCCTGTCTTAATTTTCCAAGTGCTGCAGTCTATCCTGTCAGCTTGACACTTGCTCTTGAAGCATCTGTGCTGATTAAACAGCTCAATGGAACTCCTTGATTTGGAGAACAATCTTTCAGTAAAGCCAGACTAAAATGGAGCAAAAATTAGCTCCTTTGCATTCTTGAAGCTGGGCATCAACATTTTGCAAGGAAGTGAAAAAGCAGCCTGTCTGAAAGCTACATATGGCAATAGTAAAACTGCCAGAAGCAGAGCCTGTGGGAAACAGAAGTTTGATGGAAGCCTTCTACTGAGAGTGCCTGCCCAACAGGAAAAATGTTTGTGGTGTAGTAAAGGTGGAAACCTTCGCTGAAAGGTGTTACTCCTTTCAAAATACCATTACCTGTTTTTGTGTATGACTCAGGTTTTCCTTCTCTATTTATTTGTTTGCTTCTTTATTTACATGAACCATATAAATTGCTTGATGTTCTGTGCAGGGTGCATCACCTGCATGTTTCCTATACCCTGCCTGCTCAGCATGGTGGAAGCTCTCTCTCTAAAGACTTCAGTGGCACAGCTTGATGTGAGGGATGGGAGGGTCTTGCTGTTTTTTGAAGCAGTTTTGTCTCATCTATCTGGAAAGAATGCCCAATGAATTTAAACTGTGTTTTGAATTAAAACTGTGTTTTAAATTTAAACAAGAACAGATAACTGGCTGATTTTCTTTAGAAAAACGAAACGGATGGAGTTTGGGATGTATGTTAAATGTGATTAAGAAGCTTCTCACCATAACTGGGGTCATAGAGACAGTTTGTGTATTGAGCTGAATTTACTCAAATTGAGTGTGCTGATATATATACAATGTTTGAGTATAGTCTACTGTAATTTCAAAAGAAAATGAGACATTTTTGCTTTCTTTTCGCTGCCCACCATTTGTTATACACATTTGTAATATTGCACAAAATTGCATTTCAATATACTGAGAGTGGATAACATTTTTGAAAAGTGCTTATGATTCAAACCACTTGGAAAATTACATTTTAACTACATTTTAACTAAATGTATGGATTTTGTGTTAGGAAATTTGTTTTAATGTAATAGTTAGAATTCTGATAGAAATCTGTGGTAAATACCAAGCAGAAACAAGTAAACATAATTTGCCTGACCTGAAGAACAGAACTTGCATAGTTAACACAAAAGAATAGACACATGAAGAAAAATAAATTAAAAAAAATTGAATTGGATGTAAGTTGATACTACTTTCAGACACATTTACATTGTTCTTTACTCCTCAGAGATTGGCAAGATTTATAAAGGGAAATACAAGAGAAATTTTTACTGTTATGGGGAACAAAAGAAATGGAGTCTAGTTAGGTGCACTAAATATGTAGTTCATTGAAGTGTGACTATTCCATCAGATTAAAGCAAAGTTAGTAACAGCAGTAACAAATAGGAAGTGCTTATATTCCAATAATTGAATTCTTGAAGTGAGAATATGAAATGGAAGGAGTTTTCTTTGTACAGTAGTATTTTTGATGCTGATATCCTCTCAAAAGGTCATCCGCTTCTATTTTTTCTAAAAGAATGCAGTTAGTACCATCAGCCTGCATGTGGAACCAATACATTTATTATTTTTAGAATGACAACTGTATTGTCTTTCTCTCTGAATATACAAATCAGGACTAATTCAACATCTGGGTTTGGAAAAAGTATGCATAAATTATGAATGTAAAAATATTAGAAAAAGTAGTTCATACAGTACAAGTGTACCACAGGATATTTGTGGCTGGCCTTGATTGCGGTCCCATTGATGTTAAAGGTTGCTTGATGGAGGTTTGCTCAGCATAACTTTGGGATTAGTCTTGCTTCGTACCTAAAAGTGGCTGAACACCTGAGGGATTTATGCAAGGACAAGTAGCTGGACAAGGAACAATAAAGGCTTTCTGGCACATGGCACATCATGTATTCTACATATACTGTATGTGAAAAGTTGCATTATTTTCCATTGTGAACTGTTATGGCTTCTTATTAGGGTTTCGCCATGCTGTAAGTGTAGTAGAGAGGGAAAGAATGGAAAGGAGTTTGTGACAGTGGGAATCTGGGTCATCTTAGTATGGTGAGGAGGAGCATGGAGAATCCAATGGTGGGTAGGTTACCTGGTGGACTGGCTCATTAGTGATTTGAAGTACTTTAGAAAAGTAGGAGTTGTCACTTTAAAAATGAGAATTTGGGAAATTTTCCTTTGAGTTTTAGAGATGATTCAGTGTGGAGTAGAAGCCGAAACATTGAGCAGCTATGATTATGAAAAACAGCAACAAAAGTTTGTTAATACTAAATATTTCTTGATATTTTTTTAAAAGAATACTCTTTCCAGGTAGATATACTGTTTTCAGTCTAGCTATATTCTTTGTAGTTCTTTTGAAACACCAATTGAATGCATGAATAATGTTGGTAGCTACCCTGACTGACCTGCTAATAATTGGCCCTATTCCTCTCTCAAGACTGCAAAACCTGGAAAGGGTTAAAAAATTGCCTAATTGCCTTCCTTGTCTGTGTTCACCAGGCAGAAATAGCAGCTTTAAAAAAATCACAAGAGAAGACAAACCCAGAAACTTCTTGTGGATATGCAGTAATAGGACAAGAGACGATAGACTTTAGTTCCATCACAGGAAAACCTACTTGGATACTAAGAGGTGTTTGTTGACTTGGGATTTTTTATTACCAGAAATGTTCGAAATACTGGAACAAGACTTCAGAGAAATTATGCAGCCTCCTTTCTTGGAAATTTTAAAACTTGCCTTGTCAGGACTGAGTGACTTGAACTCACTGGTCATTTGAATGAGGTGCTGGACCTCCAGAGATCATACTCTGTGATGATAATATGCAACAGTGCAAATCCTATCATAGCAGTGCATACCCTGATAGCAAGATGTACCCTTTCTCTAACTTAGGGCTTTCTCATAAACAAACCTGTTCCAGAGGATAATGGAGCTATTACTGACAATCAGTGTCTCTTTATAAAAAGAACTAATATTTGCAGGCAAGTTAGGTTATACTCCTAGGTAAAACCATGAAACAGAATGGAAGACAAAGATTGGTATATTATACCTATTAAAATATTTGTATTTTAATGTATCACTTGATACAGTGCCTCATGGGATGATATTTCCTTGATTAATTTGAATTTCGATGGACATCTGATGATCTTGAATACTCAGACAAAAAGCTTGCTCAGAGACTGGGGAAAAAAGGTAAGGATTGAATTCTCCACAGCTAGGATTTTAGTATATGCATGAAGTTACTTCTGGTTTTCTATAACTTCCTTATTAGGATCAAAAGAAATGATATAATGGTCACATTTATAATAATTGTGAAGAAACTTGGCCTTGGAGCGGACTTGGACTCTTTGCCCCTCAATCACTGATGTGTATATTTTGTGTGTTTTCCTAGTGTCTTAATGTTTTCAGTAAGTTAACTTCACTAGTTACCTCAGAGTGAGTGTAAGCATACACTAATAACATTGAGATAGTATCAGCCTGAAGTGAATTGCATGTGTCACTGAAAATAGGAGAACAAATTGAGTTAAGGAAGACATAAATTAGCAATAAGATATTCCACTTGGGAAAAAAATATGTGAACTTTTGAGGAAATAAAATCCAAAGCTCAGATAACCATAAGGGAGGTAAAGTGTGAGAGGCTGAAAGGATTTCTAGTCTTAACAGAAAGAAAATAAATTTTTACTGTGTATTGAAGTTTTGCTTTCAGACTGCAACTGTGTGGTCATGCATGAGTGAATAGGTGGCAGACGGATATGCTTGTTCTGGAAAGCATAACTGCAGTGTGAACACCTCTCTGTTTCCGTAGAGCACATGATGTGTTGTTTTTTGGGGTCCTGACCTTTCACTGATTTTTCTTGTGGTACTAGCCATGTCTAAGACTAAGCATCTTTGGAGAAAATTTACATGTGCCCTTGATTGCTGCCACCTTCCCTCTTTCTCAAGCAAATGTGTTCTGTGCATTATGTGGCACATTTTCTCTGGAGCTGTCAAACCTCCAGTGAAAATATCTACTTTGGTAGTTAGGGTGGTATGTCTGTAACTTGTAGAGAAACAAGTGTCAATAATTACTAGAATTATTTGAAATAAAAATATCTGGCAACCAGTGGATATCTGCCTTGGGAATTTCTTTTTTCTTTCTTCCCCCCTCCTTTCCCTCTTTGTGCACTTCTTTCACCTTGGCTATACAAAGATAATTTCTCTCTCTTAGAAATTGTTTCTGTGCAGCTTAGGTGAGATACTGACATTCTTTTGCAGTAAAGAACACAAATGCCTTAGGAAAGTAGTAAAAAAAAAAAGCCATGAAGGTAAAAGTGTTAGTTTCCCTAGTCAGATTATTGAAGTTAAGAATGGCGAGTATTAATCGTGCTGTATTATTGAAGACATGATCCTTTACTCTGAAGAGATTAGTCTGCTCTGTGGTATTTCTCCACAGAGAGCTCTTCAGTGCATGAGAATCTTTACTCTCAGCCTTTTCAGGTTTTAGGATGATTAAACTCTTTGCACCTCTTGAAGAGAAATATATGAAGTGTTATACAGAGCAAAAAAGAGCCTTTATTTTTAGGAGGCTAATTATGTGGATATAAACCTGATGAAGTATCATTCAGTCTGTACATGTTTGGCCCCTATGAAGATATTTAGCTCTCCTAATTTGTAATTTATCTCAAGCCTCAGGGCCACAGCAGAGTTTCTCTGGGAAGTAACATATGAAATTTCTTGTGAGACACAATCTCCAAAGATGAGGCTGAGTTAATTTCCTGCACTGCCACAAAGGACATCAGCTTAATAGTTGTCAGGCTATGTGGTGATCTCCTATCATCTGCCATGCATGTTCTCCACGAGGCATGAGAAGTATTTACATATGACATCAAAAAGTTTGTACACTCATAAATTAGATTATTGCTGTTTGGAACAGATTTGAACCTGATTTTGTACCTTAACCTCTTATACTCTTAAGTTCATTAAAACTGCAAGTAGCCACACTGATGACACCTGGGATAGCTGGAAAATTCGCATAATAAATTCTCTGCTCTTACATGGGACTGAACCTCTTGACCTGGTTCCTAATATTCATAGTTTTGTTTTTTTTTACTGGAAGTGAAGTTTTCTTTATGAAGTTGTGTTTGTGGTCATTGGGACATTTGTATGCACAGGGCATGAGTGCTTTATGTTCCCTTCAGTGCTGCAGGAGGAAATCTGGCATATAAGCTCATCATTCCTGGCTGTGCATTTTGCCTAGGTAAATGAGTCTGTAGTCGACAATGAAGTTTAATTTGAGCCTAAACTACTCTTTTATAATCACCCATTGGACTAGAATAAGTCTTGCTAACAAGAAAGGCAATTAACTTTACAGATAAATATATTTTTCCAAATTAGGATTACGTCATTGCAGTTATAGAACTGTAAATGACACTGCAATCTGTTTATCTGCACAATCTAAATGTCATGAAGTGGCTTAAAGGAATACTTCAAAGCAAGGGGACAAATATTTAAGACCTGCCTGAAAAAGATTGCTTTGTCTGCTTGTTTTGCTAGGGCTGTTCCAAGATTTTGTGAAGAAAAGCAACTAAAATGTTTTTAGAAACCATTTCAGAATGTGCTTCACAGCAGACTGTGTATGCAGTAGCATTAATTGCTACTGAGAACAGTTTAAAAACGAATAACAATACTTGTTTTAGTGCAGCACTAATAAACCCTTCTTACTTTAACAATTAAATTTGAATGAACTGTTAGATTGTTGCTATGTAAATAACCTTGCCTCTGAGCTTTTGAACTTATTTTGGGGAGTGGTTGATTTCAACACTTTTAGGAAAAACTGTCCTGTGTTATTCATTGGTGTTCTCTGCTTGTGTAAGATGAACTGAGCGATACAACTGGCTGAGAGACTAAGCTTTTGGCTATACAACTCCTGTTGATCTATTGAGCCATCAACTTGTGCAGACAACTTACTGAAAAACCTTCATTTTTTTTTTTTTCCCTAAAGAAAAAACTATATAAACATAGATGAAAATTGGGAGTGAGAGAGGGTACTGACATCAGACTTGTCATGAAAATAATTTTCCTAACCCTGGAAGAGAGAGCTTCAAGAGGAGATGTTAAGGATATATATAATGTGAAAAAGACCATCTGGTTGCACCAGTCCTGGATTCTGCTCTGGATCTATGCATCCAGGAATTGAGAAAAGCAAAATCAGTCTTTCAAACAGCAAATATTTTCCTGGACCTGGGCCAAATCAATTAATTTTGAAAATATACTGTTTGACATAGCATAGTCAAAAGTTTCACATTTATATTATGCCATAAAATATATTTGTCCCTCCAGTCAGTATGTGGATCCTTAATATGTCCATATGAACAAAAAGTTCTGCTCACTTGCAATTAAAACAACATAGCTTTTAAAGATCTACTTTAACGTATCCTAACCACCTATTGAAAGTACAATGTAGTTTGATTTTGTTACTATAATTATACCATGTTCAAAACCAGCAATTGAATGACTTGATTTTATACTAAATTAAAGCCTTCAACATCTTTATTGTGAATTCAAATATAATAGAAAAGTACAATAATTAGTACTTGGTTATATAATTTAAAATTATGTAAATTATACAGCTACTAAACTACTCTAAGTGGAACATATGGATCATTTATTTTTAACAGACAGTGTAGTTTATTCTATAAAAGGATATTTGAGATGCATAACTTGAATATCACTAAACCTTAGGAACCCCTGTGCATTGAAAATTTCTAAATCTGAAAATAAAAGATAAATGGTTAGTTTTTCAATGGAAAATCTTTTGGTACACCTCAGGTCAGACAAATATCCCTGGACTATCCTGTTGATCTGCACTGCAGTCTGAAGTGGAAGAAGTTGGAGGAAGTAAGAGGAACTGTCTGTAGCCCAGTAAGAACACCTCCTGGTGGCACATTGCTGGCACAGAGGTGCACAAGGGTTCTCACTCTGCTCTGGTCTTTTCTGTAGCAGACTAATTGTAGGACAGAATGGCAAAAATTACTCTCCTAGCTTGGCACAGGAGAATTCCCATGGCATTGAGAATTTTTTACTGATCAGCTTTGAACAGTTCCTCTTTTATGTTTGCTCCTAGTAGTTCAGTTCTGCTCTTCTCCCAGATGTGCCATACATGTACCAAACTGGGAATGCTCTGAAACAGCAATTTTGGACAAAAGTCGGAAAGGTTTAAGATCTGGTTTTGTGCTGTAAGTGAAACTAAGCCCCTTGTAGAGCATCTCTGAGCAAACAATCTATACAACAGGACAGTTGAGCTATTGGTAGAGTGGGTAGGAGATCTGGGTTTTGGGAAAGGATTGTGAGGTTTCTTGCACTGATGGAAAATTCCACTCTGGATTCATCACGGTCTATCTGGGATAGAAAAGAAAATACATGTTTGATGGAGAAAATTGCTGTTGCAGGGCTTTTGGCTAAAATTCAACTTGCCCAGGATCATTGCAAATTCTGTGGGATATGGTCCCAAGACCGTCCTTCCCAGATATATTAAGTCTGGATTAAGGGTACATACTAAGGATCAAAACTGCAGAACTGCATAATGAAAAGCACTTATATTATTAACTGGCTCTGCCAATTCAGCTATTCAAAAATTTGAATGAGGCAAGTCTGTAATATGTACCAGGACTTCTGGATTAGATATTGTCTGTGAACATCACTTGAACTTTACTGAGTCTGTATTTTCAGCTCTTGGAGTAAAGGAAGCCCATACTCAAGCAGCTCAACAAAAAAGCATGTGTTAGCTGAATCAGGATCTGCATCAAATCTATAATGCCATCATTCCAGTACATGGATTAATTATTCTAGAACTTATGATCCTGAGCAGAGTAAGTTAATTAGGAGACATATCTATGAACCCTTCTTGCAAAGTCCTGGGTCTGAGAAGAGATGTGAGAACATGTCCCATAATGCATTGTCCATGCACTTAGGGTAACTTAGTTCCTTGTGTCAACAGGCACATTTGCCAGAAAAAATATACTGCTGAGTTTCTGATTATTTAACTATTTTGCTAAGTGATTGGAAAAATGTGTTTCATTTATTCTGTGGGAAAAGTAAAAGGTCAAGTCAGCTTAAAAGTTGTAAGTAAATAGAGGATTAAAAAAAAGATAATTGTCTTTAACACATAATTTTTCAGTAAGTCTCAGTTAAAACTTATTCTTTACAACAGTATCTGAAGAACAGGAAAAGCTTTGACTTTAATAACTTCTTTGATTCCTACTGTTAATCTTCCATAATAAATTGATTTTGCTTGTATAAATGCTTCTCTGCAATCATTTTGTTCTGATCATAAACTGATGATTCAGACTTACCTGTGAGGTTGACACGTACAGTTTGGAACAACAGTGAAAAATAAGAATATACTGGGGAATGAATAGCTCACTTTCCTTTGTTCACTTGATATACAAGAAAATTAAATCACTGACTTTAGCCTGCATTTTTTTATCTGTAGAACTTACATGCTGCCGAACTGTTCAAGCTTCTCTAGCTTTCTCTTTTCATGACTTTAAATAGCTTGTTTTGGCACCTTTGGTATCAGATACCATATCTGTACTTTAATCTGTTTTTTTGTTTGCCTCTAAGTATGAAAATTTTGCTTTCAAAAATAAGCAAAATAAGTGATAGGTTTTTTTATATAGACAGGAACATATAGTTTTTAGTATTATTTCTTTTTAATGTATTCTGAAGGGATATTTTGTGGAGTTTTGGGGAACACTTGAAAGATTTTTTTTATTTTTTTATTTTTATTCAAGCATTTGCTCGAGAAAGAAAACTGTGTGGGTCATTGGAACATTGATATGTAAGTTTGCTGATGAGTATAGTGAGCAATATTAGTTCCAAGAAAGGGCCTGAGAAAAGTCCTTTGCTAATCCCCTTCCAACCCTTCACTTCTGCTTTTCAGCACAACTCTTCACAGTCAGTCCCCGCTACACCACACTAATTCCTCTCTTTTGTATTTTAGCTGAACTTGCGTGGCACTGAATCAAATGCTTTTTAAAACATACATGTAGATTGAATACACAATTTTCTTGTCTCCAAAAGCTTGTGCCAGCTAAAGGTGTATTATACCAGATTCTGACACTTCTTTCTTGATTGTCTCCTGGAGAGTTTTTTTTTTCTGATGATCTGTCCAATAACGCCAACTCCAACCCTGCAGTTACCTTCTTGTTTTTCTTGAGCTGATTTCCAAAGGTAGAGCTCTTCAGAGAAAGGGAAGAGTATTCTTACCATGTTTTTTCATTCTCAGCATTTCTAGTGCTGCTTAAAGCTATCTTATGTAGTGATAAACCCCCTGAACTTGCCTTGTACCATTACATTATGACAGAGCTGACCATGTTGTTGCAAAACCCAGTTTGACCCGATGTGATGGAGAAGAGGTTGCCCCAAGGGAACTATCCCCTTATGGTTTTAGTTCTGTTTCTGCAATTCAGGAGGATAGTGGTTCTAAATGTATCCACATACAAGCTCAGAAAGACATACTATTTTATTTCTGTGTGCAGAGAAAGGAGAAAGGAGAAAGTTTTAGTCTTTCTACTCAATTGGAGTGGGACCTGTGAAACCTACCTGCTGCATATGCGATATTGAACTTCTGATTGAACTTCTATGACCATGAGAAATGGAGTCCTCAGTGCAAAGATATGTCATTGCCATATCTCTCCGCTGTGGTCATCCAGATTGCACTGTGCTCTTTGAGGCTGGTAGAGAACTCTTTCTGCTGATGAAGAACCCTGTTAGTCTCAATCATTTAAAATCAGCATAGAGGGTTAAAGGATGGGTAGAGGGAGCAGCTGAACTGGGTCTCTTGTTTCTTTCACCACTAAATAGAAAAGTATGCCACTTCAAACCTCTGGGTAATAACTGAAAGCTGTAATGCACTACCTTGTACATTATTGAATCTAATAACTTCATGGCAAGTGTCCTGACTGAGAGTGTTGTTCAGAAGTTTACTATTTTTGATACAAAATGATTTAACAGCTCAGTTATGTGACAGAGAGGTCTGAACAAAGCCTTTGGTCTTGCTTGATCTTGTGCAGTTGCTGAGAAGAAAGACTCAGGATATTTGCTAGGCTTGGCTTGGTAAGGGAGATAGGAACCTTCATTCTACTCTCTCTGTTTGCACAATGGAGAGGAGGCAGTGAAAAGCATAAAGTCCCTCTAGAGCCTGGGTAATGGCTAATTACAAACTGTTTGAAAGACAAGTTGACAGGCTGATTATTCTTCCCCATTGGCCAGGAGACTGAGGTGTATTTGAGTGCAATTTCATGCACTGTAGTCTCTCTGGCGTAAGCCTTCTATAAGTGCTCTGGGATGCTTTTACTGCTAGAGGCATAGTGGCTTTGTGGAAGTTGTATGGCTGAGTGCTTCTCCCCATGGGAAAGGTTGCTGGCTGAAGTAGCTTAGTTGCTTGTAGTATGAACTTTTTTTTTTTTTAATAAACTTGGTAGAATTATCCTTCAGCTATTGCTGTGGATATCTTTTTCTGTGTGCAGTTTGTGTTGTGCTGGTGAGAAAAAAGGATGCACGAGAGCAGACTTGTTGCCTTTATTTGCCTTGGGATGGGGTTTAGATGTGAATAAGACTTGAGCTGAGGTGCCAGATCTTCTGCTACTTCCCTCCATAACCTCAGAGTGTGATTACCTCAAACTATTTGGGATGATCCCAGTGGCATGTGTTTCTGGTAAACAGTGTTATTGGATAATATTTGTGCTATCATTTTAAATGCCAGCATATCTATGGGGCAGCAGACAATGAAGATAATTTGCTAAATTTTTGTAGGGATTGAAAAATTAGCAATTTTCACTGCTTTTCCAGTGTCTCACTCACCAAAAGCTCTCAACTTAGTTTAATTAGTATGTGTATGCTGGTTTAAAGGTAAAGTGGTGGAAGAAATTAACCCAGCTCAAGAGAGGTTATGAGTCAGAATTTATTAAAAACATTACAACAAATACAATGATATAGATTAAAAATGGTTTTAAACTGCAAAAATCAGAGGTATAACCCAACACTCTGGGGCAGGAACAGAATGGTGTTCATTAGTCCCTGTGCTGAGTGCCACATAATCTCCCTGAGTGAAAAGTAAAAGAAAACATGTTGGTGAGGAAGACTGTCTGAGTTTTGTTGAGGTTGGCAGTCACAGACCTGTTGAGGTTCTGGTCCTCCTCTGAATCTGATGAGTGGTACTAGAAGTCCCAAACTCCAAAGATTATACATGCTCAGGTTCAGGTGGGTATGCCAAGTACCTCCCTTAGGGCTGGGAGTTTCACAATGGATGATTTAACTCCTAGTCCTGGGATGTTTTTGAAGTCTTTGATGGTCTAGGTCATCGAAGCTGTCTATTGTGCCAGTCCCTAATGGCCCAGTAGCAGACATGACCCCTCAGGCTGAGTGTGAAGGTGCTGATGCCTCCGTGGAGGGGAGTTATCACAGCTGAGTCACTGGTGTGAAGACAGAGCCATTCCTGTGCCTCACAGGGTTTCTTAACACCCAGCTTGTAGCCTGAGGTGTCAGGTGTGCCCTGGGTAGGTGCTGCCAATGATCCATTACTAACAATCCATCAGAAATTACATAGTGGGTGTAGAATACACAGTTTTGGTTATTCATACATAGTGATGAACTGGTCCCAGCCACTGTAACTAGGACAATGTGGAAAAGAGCATTTAGAACCAGGTGAGTCCATGATAGATCAAGTCTTAAGGGCTGTGTTTTAAATATGACTCTGCTTATTTAGCTTTCTGAAATTTGCCAAATGTTTTCTATCAATTAAATGTTCCAGAATTTTATAGCAAAGTATCTGGTACCAATGTTTAGAATTCCTTTCTTTACATGATGTCAGATTGTTTTCAGTAAGGCTGACTGTGTGCATGTGTCACAACTGTCAGGAGTCAATCTAATAGTGTAGGTGTTAAAATCACTATTTCTTTCCTAGCTGTAGGTGTCTGTGTAAATCATTAGCCTCTGTTATTCTAATTGGAAATGCAATACTGTAATACATCAGAATCATAGGAAATATCTATTGAATAAGAGATTTTCTAGAGTTTGGAGTCATCTTCCTGCTGTCTTATGTATTTGCTCATGAGCAGACTAGAAGTTTCCTAGCATATGGTGCCTTGAATCTGGTAGTACCTCAGCTTAGATTTTACTTGCATGTCTTTAACTGGCTCTGCTTTTGTTTTTGTACTAGTTGTTTTCTGTGCAAGAAAAGCCATTGCGATACCTCTCATGTGCTTATTTATCCTTACATTCTCATTATTTTCATACCCAAGAAGAAAAGTAAATGTTTTTGGCAAATTCATGCTGAATTTTGTAAGCATGTATGATTTAAGTAAAAAGTTTTTTGTTATTTCTTCCAATGTATTTTACAAATGAGTGAATGATACTGGAGTTTCCTCTCCTGTTCTACCCCCAGCTCTCAAAACTAGAGATCTTAGCTTTCATGAATTTGTGAAAATAGTCTTGAACAACACTCAGGTTGCCCTGGCAAGTTCCTGAAGTAACCAGACGTAAATTTCTCCAAAAGCAGTTGACTCCACACTTTATCTAGTCTCTAACATATAGTTGAATTCTGAATACTGATAAATACAGATAAATTATGGTAGCTCAAATGGTATATTGTAGTCAGATTTATTCTGAATTAAAATCTGGGTTTTTGCTAAGGTCCCAGCTCCTGTTTTGTACAGAAAAGGGGACCTTATAAATTTAGAAATGGAAAAGCAATGGATTGTGGAGAGAGATCCAATAATACTATTGAGATAAATGCTAAGGGCATTTTCCCTAACAGCTTTATTATATTGACAAGTCAAGTAAACAGCATATCAGTTAAATTTAAAGATGATGCTGAATGCAGAAGCCTGTGCAAAGGTATGAGCTGTTGTGGGGAAAAATGCTGGATTACCTACGGAGCTTTGAAAATGGATGAACAAACAAGACTCCCTCCTAATTTTCCAAGTTTGACAGAAAAAGTTAGTATAGGTAATATATTTCATACAAAAATGATTTGGAATATAATTATTTGAAGTGTTTGCTCCCATCTTAGTGAACTAATGGTGCTTAGGTGGTGCTCGAGAACTGTAAGCATTTTTTAGTCCCTGAGTTTCAAAGTGCTAACAGTGATCACAGATCTGTATAGATTTGAACAAGGTTTGACATATTGATTCTGCCTGAAGGAAAGACCCTTAAAATAATTTAGGATTGTTAACTCTCTGAATTACTTTGAAGATCTTGACTTGTAATTGTAAAATATCTTTCCCTTGTGATTCTTGATATCAAGCTTAGAAAGAACTTACATAGTCTGTCAGCAGGCTAATAAACTCCTGTGTCTTACATTGTTGTAAGTGATAGCATGTTTTGTGATTTCAAACAGTTTATTTCAAAAAATGTACCATTTTGCAAAGGTTTTTGAAAGCAAAGTGAAACATGCAGCAATTGACATCTTCCTCAGTAATTTTGGGACTGTTAATAAACACTAGCTCATAGCACAGTGTGTCTAGAAGAAATAGTAACATACCAGAGGCACTGCCACTTACCTAGAAAACTTGAGTAGCTTGTAAGGTCTAGAGTTCAAAATATAGATACTATTTAATCTCTCCTGGATTTTGTGTGGCTGACAGTCTGGATTTGTCCTTGGTAGACGTGAACAAGAATGTTTTAACTTCAGGAGAACAGTGTTTGCTTGAACTAGGCATAAGTTTGCCCCAACTCTTTTAAGTGGGTTACTTTTCAGTGTCCACAAATGCAGAGTGCATTGCCAGGAGATTTGACCAGTTTAAATTTAGCCAAGCCATTAAGTCTCCTAAAAAAACCCCAACAAACTGATATCTTTTCCTCATGTTTCATGAGAGGTCTTCAGTAGTTGATATTTCTTTCGTCTTTGTCATGTGTCTCTCAACCTCTCCTTTTCTATTCCTTGAGTTAACTTTGTGATAAAATGAATTTGTTTTTTTTTTTTTTAAATTTGGTTTTATTTTATTCCCACGACCCTGTGTCAGTAAAATGCTGTCAGTAGTGTCTCTGATTAGGCTTTTGTTTTAGTATCTCATTCTTTTAATTCATTGTAATCATTTCTTGGTTGCTAGCTAGCTGCTAAGAGGGAGAGATGGCCTTCATAGAACATTCTGGGAAATGGTCCAGTTCCTTGCTTTGCCTATTTGAGTCTCAAGTTTGCTGTTAGAATTATGCAGTGTTATAGGATAACACCAGTCAGATACAAAAGCGTTGCCTCGTTGGTTGGAAGACAACTGAGCACACGTGCTCTCTGCAGAATAACATCAAATAATATGCTCAGTGCTTTGTACCTCACTTTTGCTTCATTATGTGATCATGTGGATTTCTGTTTTGCTTGCTAAGAGAAAGGAGGATAACAGTGTTGTGCTATGCTGGATGTTGTGTGAAAATGATGATTAATTTGTTAATCAGGCTACTGGATTTGACCTAGGGGAGTTTGATGAGACTGTTACAGGCTAGGTAAATAAAATAAAAATTTCAAAGGCATTGATTGGATATATTTGAATTATAGCATAGAGGATGACTAGATACTGGATACAATAATGGCATTGTCACTAATTTGTTTTAAAGTGAGCAAAACAGCTCTGATTAAAGGAGCAGTACCACAGAGCTAAATGTATTTTGTTTGCATGCATCTGGCCCTATTACAAAACACATGTGGCACTAGCTACAGCCCATTAACTCAGGTAAAATATGATGATGTGTAGTCTGGCCGGGACTGTGTGTGTCTGGCTGCCTGTTTGTGTCTAAGCCGGGAAGGGAAGAAAACTACACCAATTCCCTTCCAGTACATCTGGTGCAACCAGGCTTTTTAATGAATTGTTTTATTGTTTTCAGTATTGCAAAGTTTGTTGGAGCCAAGATCAGATGGCAGAAAGCAATAGGGCTGATTTAGTCAGGAGAAAGGGAAGATACAACCAAACACTGTGTTGTATAGCCTTGCCCATTTATCACGGTGTGTGAGTAATTGTGTGTAAAATCTGTTCTTGGTATCAGTATCTTTGGAAATTGATGAATCTCAGTAAAAATTGGAAATAAGGTGCAAAGACGTTTCCAAACTGGAGGTGAGTCAGTAGTGCGTTCTGGTTTGTTACCCAAGACCTCCAAGACCATGTAGCTGTCTACTGTAGCAATAACTGCTGAAATAACAGTTTGTCCTCAAGTGTTGACTCATTCAGTTATTAAGGAGACATTCAGTTTTTTCATGTTTTTGTGGCACCTAGACTTCCACGAAGTGGACAATTTCTACTTGGTTCTGAACTTGAAGCCTACATATTGGTGCCACCTCTGAAATGTTCTGATTCCACACAGCTGCTGAAGTTTTTGAGAAACTGTGAAATACACCCTGTCATTCTTTTAAGAAAGAGTTGTATCAATAGGGCTGGAATTTAGGCTGTGAATCTGTAAGTTTATTGCATGCATACTGTTAGTGTGTTTTAAAGTAATTTCCCTCAACAGTCATTTCTTCATACATCTAACCTATGTAGAGTTTATTATTTTGCATATTGCACCAATTCATAAGTTCTCCCACCCTCAGAAGTTCTCTGGAAATAGTAAAAGGTAAAGCTCTTACTCTCAAGTCAAATCTTGCTTTTTAGAACTTTTCTCTTGTTGATTAAAACTAATTTTTATTCCCATGAGAACTTTCACAACTTGCTTAATTTTGGTCTAGTAGTGAAATAAAACTATTAATACCGTACTAACATCTTTAGGGCATCTTATAGAAGTTAAAACAATGCCAAAAGCTTAGTAATACGATGTTCTAGTCTTATCTTGCTTTTGTGTGGAGATTCTGACAGCAAAAGAAGTTCTTGTGTTTCTTTTTTCAACTGACTTTCTTCAATGTAGGCTGGATATTAGAAGTCAAAGCTCTTCAGGCCCTGTGCACATAGTGATCTTAATTCAGATTAGTAGTTATTTTGGGCTTCCTACATCTATTACTTCAAAGCAGACAATTGTGGTGCTCTAATCCACCTTGGTTTTTTTCCCTCCAAGTACTGCATTGTCTTAGTTTCATCATTCCTGAAAAGGACCTGGAATTTCAGTGTAGAATGAAAAGCAGCAGCTAAAGGTTGACAAGGAGGGAAAAGCTCGACAGATAATGTTGAAATTTTAGCAGACTTGCTATTGGTAATGAGCACAAGTGACAAAAGGAAACCATGAAAAGATGTATTTTGTAATAGGTAAATGTAAACTAGATAAATAGTGAAATATTTATACTTCTCCAGTTCCAGATGAGCTCTCTGTTGCAAAAATTATTTTCTCTTTTGTAAAGTTAGCGATAATACTGGGAATTTATCAGACTGTTAAGAGAGAATGTATCATTAGCAAAAATCACAAGACACTACATCCATTGTTCCTGAAAAACTAATGATTTGGAGAGCAAGTTATATGGCTGGATGAGCTCCATGCTTTTCTATTTATTAATTCTGATGATACCACATTAAGTGTTCATTTGGCATCACTATAAATAGGGAGTTGAGTCAGATTTTGCCTCGTTTCTTTCTCTAGAGGGTATATTTATTGCTAATAAGTGTCACTGAGGGAAGTGAATAATGTCTTTTGTTTCAACAGTCATTCACCAACACAAGTGCTTATTGCTATCTCAGTGAGTCAGTGTTTTCAGAAATTGCTTACAATTTTGTATGCCTCAGTTTCTGGCTACCCAATTTGAGAGGTCATAGAGAGACCTCTGCGGGCAGTAGTTCATGTTAATTTTGTTATTTTTGGTTGTGTTTTTTTATTTCATGGGTTGTTCCTTCCCACCCCACCCCGACCAGGAAATTCTTTTCATCAACCTTCTAAAAATCTGGATATAGAATACTTAGTGTATGTAGAATTCAAGAGAATCCTGCTCCTTCAGTGCTGCAAAGGGGATAGGAGGCAGTTCTTAAATATATTGATGTCTTCCACGCTCTGAAATAATAGAGAAGGACACTTGATTCTTCAACTTTACAATAACTTCCATGAAATATTTAATGCTTGTCTGATGATTTATTCTTCTCTGCATAATGCAAGCTAATAGAATGGTTTTGTTAATTATTTACCTTGTGCTGCTGATGCTATTTCTCTCCAAGTGCTTTCCAACAGTAGTTGTTTCTCCTTGTTACTGGGAAAGACTTGAAAAGCCATATCTTGTCTTATTTGTATCTCTGTGCTTTATAATGTGTGTGCTGGGTAGAAAATACTAATGGGGCTGAATCACCTGGGAGATCTATGCTCAGGTATGAGAATAAATCCTGGACCTTGCTGAGGCTTGAGTGTGGTTTTTAGGGCTTCTGATGGTTATGTTGGCAGCAAGAAAACCTGAAAAGGGCAGTTCAGAGAGGTTTTTGAAGCAGCACCAGTACAGAGTGAAGAATAGTCAAGGACTTCAGTGAGATGCCTGAGGGTGATGATCCAGCCTCACTGCAGGACTCTAAACAGCTTACAAGGTGGTTCTGAGTATGCTTTTACTCCTGTAATCTTGTTTTAATAGGGTGCAAGTCTGACAGCCAGCAGTGAACTGGGAAGCAGTGGCAAAGGAGGGAGGGAGGTTTCTTAGAGTTCTTCCTAAGGATGCATTGAAAAAAAGGAGTTTATAGGTCTCATGGGTTCTGCTGTTAGTGATTTCTCTGGCTTCCTGAAACCCACTCAAGTAAACACAGGAAAAAGAGAACTGTCAATGCTGACCTCTCATCAAAGGCTCCACTTGCTGCCTCTGTGGGTTCCTGTCAGAGCATGAGGTAGGAGAGTAGAACAGCCCTTCTGCCTCTTGCAAAAGATGACTGGCTTCTCTCTGACATCTGGATGATTGTGCTACTCTTGTAGTGTGGTGGGGAACAGCATCTCCAGCTTCATAATGAGGGAGAGGACTAGTCTGATGTTTACATCTCTCTTGATCACTCTTTGAATAACAGCACTCCTAAAGGGCAAGTGTGATTCTCAGTTCATAACAATTCACCCAGCCAAGGTCAAAGGGCATTCAAGACACAGTTTCTTGAACATGGCATGGCTTAGCTTCTTAGATAGCATTACCTAGGATAGTCAGGTGTTATGGTGACTAATGGTGAATTATACCAATAAACAACATGGAAACATTATTTCAGGAGATAAATCACAGGGAAAAGGCCCTTGTAAATGCTCTGTAATATGTGCTATTGAGAACATAAGTGAATTTGGTTTTTTAACTTTCTTGAGAAATGTAATTTAGTCCTATGCAACCTTAGATTATTAACTGCAGTATAGTCTACTAGGAAATAGTAGATTTCCCACCTCCTCTTTTGGTAGAGGAAGAGGAAATAAAGTTCCTGTGCACAACGGAGGACTTCCTGGGTTGCAAAGATGTGCTGTGCAGGCTAGAATCTAGCTCAGGGCATCCCTGATAAGAATAAAACAGATTATTCTCTCAGACACAGTGGTAAAAACTAGGAATAATCTCAGTCAATTGACTTGTATTGGTATGAGAAAAGAACAAGAACCAGCCAGTGGAACTTGTTAAGCAGTTTGACTACTGAGTTGACTCTCATTTACTTGTTGACAGATCTCTATTTGCTGTTTCTCAGAGTTGTAGTAATACATTTGGGGCAAGATATACTCCATGTTTTGAGATACAACTACTCCATGAATAAAAATTGTCCAGTGGTTTGTAGGAGATAAGGTGTAACAATATGCAGCCCCTGTTAGTTGTGTAGGACCTGGATTCTTGTATATGAGTGTTGACTCAGTCCAGTAATCAGAATAATCCTGCTGACTTTTGGCACAGCAGACCATGCATTAGCCCACAACTGAGAGGAGTGCCCTTGGTTAATTTTACGCTTTATAATAAAGCAGCAACAAAATATGGCTGTAATTTTTTTAAGGCTTTGCTAAGCATGAGTGACAGAGTGAACTGTGCTGCAGACCTTGGGAAACTTTCAAACATGTAGCCCTTTTGGTCATCACTGGAAGTTATGGGGCAGAAACTTTCCCAGACAGCAGATTGGGAGCTCTGTCAATGGGCTTCTTGCCCAGCTAGGGGCTTCACATAAATTCCTGATGATTTTTGTACTAAGCCTGTTGCCCCTGGCTTAATCGTATCAGAGGCATACCATACATCTGAGAATCTTGCATTAGACTCATTTAAATAAACAAATGTATAGGGCAGTGAGGGATAGGAAACACTGCAGTTTTTTTCAAAGGCTTTTGGCTTGAACTGAAGTGCTTCTTTGTCCTAAGAGAATTCAGACTTGTTGCTTAAGGTCTCTCATGAGTGCTCTGCACAAGTCTCTTGTGAAATTCCTTTATGCATTTAGAAACATTCAGGCTTTCAAATTCTGTAAATCCATGACACCCTTTCAGACCTCCATGCAATGAGGAAAAAAAAACAACAAACCACACAACAAAAAAACCGACAAACCACGAACAACTGACAGTAGACTAACCTTTATCTCATGGTCCTTATAGATAATGCAGCATATATTTTTAAATAGCTTGCAAGACAAGTAATATTAAGTGTTCTTGTACATCAGTGATTATTGCTCCTATCAGTGACTCCCCACGTCAGACACTCTTGTAAACAGAGAACCAGTGCTGACAAACAACTGACCCATACCTGGATATTGCTCGTGTGCAGGTCCTCTCTTCTGTGAAACAACTTGTGAAAAGCAGAGTTGGCAGGGCTAAATGGTATGCTGCTCAAAGAGCTGTTGCAGGTATAATCTGCAGGAGTGTATGCATCTTTGAATTCACTTGCACATCTTACAGAGCTAATCGTGAACATCATTAGCAGAACTGCTTCATAATGAGTATAAACTCATACTATTACAGTGTTAACTACTTCAAGTCATAGAACTCACTATAGTGTTGCTGCAGTACATATAAATGTTGGAGTCTTGCATAAGAATAAACTAATCAAGAACATGAGTGAGATTTGAGGGTATATGAAGTCCCAGGAGGGAAAAATGAAATACATTGAAATATGATTTCAAGTTATCTGGATCTTCTAAGACTATTTCCGTTACTTCTTTATTTCCTTTGCTCTTTTCTGGATATTGTTTCCTTATCTGGTGTTCTCTCAATTATTGAAACCCAATTACTGTTTGCTTGGTTTTTAAAATTAATTATTTAAAATTCAGAATGAGGCATAAGAGCTGTGTCCAACACAAATTTTTTTTGGTACCTTATTAAAATTCCCATTACTTTGTCATATGACTGCTAGCCATCTCATTTTCTTCAGAGGAATTAATTTCAAGATTTGTGCATTTGTATATGCGATGGACAAAATCTATTTCTACAGTTCTGTGTTCTATGAGCACCATTAAACTTGTCCTTTGGTTGAGGTAATGTTGGCAAGATTTTATTCTGGGTGGCTGCTCAGGTCACTGTGACATTCAGAAATGGGCCTGATTTGCATAAGAATATTTAATTTGCAGTACTGTATCATTACACTTGTCCGTGCCCAAGAGAAATGAATTAAAACTCCAGAAGAACTCTTTCCTTGAATGTCTTCATGAATTATTTTGCTCTAAGAGTCAACATGGGTGCATACGGTTTTGCCCTGGCAAAGGATATGTTGTGGATATTTTGGTGGCTAGAGTATTGGTGATGCTTGGTTTTTTTGCCTTGGAGGTCCATGAGGAATAGTAGTATAAATGTCTTCTGAAAGCATGAAAAGTTAGACTTCTGTATCCTTATTACTGTTGTCATATCTTCCCTACTTAATGATGGACCTATTTTAAAGCGTATTTTGATTTCCAATGCTTCTGTAACACTGGCCTGGTGGGCTGATATCATAGCATTAAGTGAATAGGGAGGCTCCCTGTGTCTCCTGAGGGACGCCAAGTTCTGCTCCTAAAATATAAATTTCTTTCGAAACAAAATGAGGTTGTACACCTTCCTCAGGAAATCAGTCTTGTGTTTGGCAGGAAGGTGAGGTCAAATGACAGTAGAGATGCTGCTGCAGAACTCTGTCACAGGCAGGAGTGAGCTCAAGCACACACGTGCATGTCCTACTTCTGGCTGAGGGGCACCATCTGTGGAGCAAGTTCCTAGATCTGGAGGCAGGGCTGGATTGTGTCCTCTAACACATAACAGGTTTCTGAGCGTTGTTGCTGGTACTGAATTTATTTGCCCTGAGTGGGAGGTACCCAGGCTGCACATGCTATAGGAAGGAAAGAGTTAGGGGGCGAGGCCAGTGTTGGACAGGATACAGGCCTGTAGGTAGAATGTTTGACACACTTCTCCATGTCAGGGAAATGAGGGAATAAGTGAACTTTGCGTGGGAAAGGCAGATTCCCTCATCCTCTGCACAAGAGCTGCTACTGTCTCATCAGTCTCTCAGCAGCAGCCACTATGGCTTCCAAAAGCTTTAGGTAGAGAAGTTGGCATCCCTCTGGAGACACAGGGAACCACTTTGTGCACTGCACGGTGTAATGTCAGCCCACCAAGCAGGCATTAGAGAAGTACTGGAAACCAGAATGCCCTTGGTCAACCATTAAATAGGAAAGAGGAGTGATGATAATATGGAAATGCAAGTCTAAACTTGAATGTGTTTAGAAGAAATTTACAATATTATTATGAATTGTTATCCCCTCTACCTCTTTGAGCAGAGAGAGTCTCTGGGAATTCCTGTGCTGTAGTGACTTTCTGGTTTATTCTTTGTACTTTACAAGCTACTGGAGACCTCAGCTGAGATGGAAAGTTGAGAGCAGAAAAATAATTTGCAGTGTTGAAGAGTCAAAGGGTCACTGGCAGAACACCTTCGAAAATATATGGACACCTCTGGAGTTGTTAGTAGGTGGCATCTGCATATTTGTGTTCTTCTTACTGCTTAACTGTTGCGTAAAATTTTCAAGGAACGCTTTAACTGCATAGATGTTCTTCTGCTCTGTCATTACCAAAGCGATGGGTTTGAGAAGTATACCCATGGATACTTAAGAACCTCAGAATTCCTGAAGATTACTTTTCTGGATCCCAGTCTAGGATCCTATCTGTGAGAATATGCTTTTTCAATATGTTTCTCAGTTGTGTATGCAATAACTTTTGATTTTTTGGCTGATTTCTTAAGGTTGCCTAATGCTTCAGTTCGAAAAGGTTCATTTTCCTTGATGTCACCATACTGATCTAATATTAGCAGAATAGAACATGTTGGCAGTCATGTGTTCATTACTAACTTGCTTTAGTTGGTTTACGATTGCTAAAACTTATTTTTGTGCTGTGTTACATTAATTTTTCTTATAAGCTAAAGCTTGTAATGATGGAGATGGGCTGGAGTGAAGCTTATCGTCTGCAAGAAGTCACAACCATATGGGGCAGGTGTTGGGGAAGTATATAAGATGGTTGACCTTAAGCATATTTTTACTTAATTTATATCATTTTTTTATTACTTCTTAACCTAGATATGAAAGCAAAACTGAAGAATCATATTTGCTCTAGGGGATCCCTAACAGTATGGTTAGCTTAAAAGTTATTTTTCATTCAAGTGTTGTTAAAAGCAAAACCTAGCTCAAAGCATTTGAATTAAGGACATATAGCAGCAGCAACATAGCAGAAAGTCAGGGGAGAAAAGGCATTCATAAATGATGATGGGCAGGGTACTTTGCATGTAGACAGTACCACTAATTAACAACTGTGAGGTGGCTCAGGACTCATCTGTGCTCAGAGGAAGACAAAGGTCCAGATGGCAGGCTGTGGTCGAGAAGTGTGATGCCTCAGACTGTGTTACAAGGTTACTGCAAGGTGAGAACAGGGATTTTTTTTTTTTTTTGTTAGAGCAAATGCTCTAAGAGAATCTGCATGGGGTGTTAATGATCTTTTGCACAGACAGACTTAGCTTTAAAGCTAAATATACCTTCTGCTGTTCTCCCAAGGTTTAGTGACATGAATGTTGCCTGGGAGATATTTAACTGCTGGAAAAGTAAAGTGAAAGCTGTTATATGGAAATAAATGTAAAAGCAAATATTTTATTTACCTTGTATGCTAGGCACTTCGCTGAACAGTTCACAGTCTAGGGGTGATATTGTTAGTCCTTATGGACATGTGCAAAAAAACCATGTTGCCACCACACGGTGTCAGCTATGGAGAACCTGGAGAGTGTCAGTGAATGGAGGGTGGTGCAGAAAGCAAGGTGCTCCCTCCCATGGCAATGGGAGTTGTGTCTTCTGGGGCAACATGCAGCATCTGTACTTCATAGTTGCAAGGTTTTTTCATCTTGTTATAGCATGTATCATGTATGCGCTATTCATCCCCCTGGACCTAGTGTATCTCAGCACTTTCCTTTCATGCTCTGCATTTCTTAGGCAAGTAATCCTATGTATTTTGGCAGCATTATTGATTTGAGAAGTATCTGACAGTTCAAGGAATACCTGCAGAATGAAGCCATAAGAAAGGACATAATTAGGATGACACACACTGCATGCCAGTACTCAGTGAGACGCTGAGATCTTATAAGCCTAATTATTCATGACATATATCAATTTTTGACATAAGGTCAAAAAACTTGTAAAAAACAGGTGAAACATTACTGACTAGTGTGTGTGTGTGTGTCAACTTGCAATATCAAAATACTTCTTCACTTAATCTGTTTTGGATGCAAAATGTGAATGCATAGCAAACAGAAAGAAAGACTCAGAACATATCCTGTTGCTAATGCCATTTGACGAAGTAGATGTTTCAACCCTAAGACTGATTATAGGAGGCTATCTGTTAATGGTTTTGTCCTATCTAGAACTTAATTGGAGTCTCCAAATGTGAAATAAACCTTCTCAGGCCATATTGAATTTCAGATTTATCTTTTGTGATTGTAATAAGGTGTGGCTTTCAGGCTTAAGCCTT